>JARQOC010000003.1:593256491-593751760 GCA_033576535.1 Allobates femoralis | reverse complement strand
CGCGGCTCCAAGACTTTTCCCAAACTGCACCAACTCTCTGGAATGCTCTACCCCAAGACATTAGGACTACCCACAATTTACTTAGCTTCAGGTGCACCCTAAAAGCATATCTTTAGCCTATCATTCTCCCTAATCAGAGTCATTCAGACGTAGGTTATCCACTACTTTCCTGAACATAACTGTCAAACTCCATCAGACCCAAAAGCTCTACACAGCCTGGCTGGTGGCCACTTACTCTGCTCTCATCTATTCCACGACCTCAAAATGGCTGGACGATGATTGTGAATAAGCCCCTGTACTTTGTGTCACCCCCACTTTATTGTAGATTGTGAGCTCTTGCGAGCAGGGTCGTCATTATTTTTTGCTTTTTAATTATTGTGTTTTCCAAAACTGTTTCTTATAACTGTTTGTTTGTATATGAATCTGATTTGTTAAGTGCTGCGGAATATGTAGGCGCTATTTAAATAAAGATTATTATTTTGCCATCTTCTGTGGCACTGCTTTAAAATAATAACAGCTGAGTTAACATATAAATTGTTAGAATAAAATCTAACTTTTAATAAAAATGAAACTAAGGGTACCGTTACACATCGCAACATTGCATGCAATTTCCCTTGCAATTTGCTGGTTGCAGTGAAATCATGGACACATTGTTCCATTTGTACACAGCCACAAAATAGAACAATGTGTCCATGATTTCACTGCAACCAGCAAATTGCAAGTGAAATTGCATGTTGCGATGTGAAACGGTACCCTTAGTCATATAAGGCAAACAACGTATACAACTGACATAATGTGAGCAGTCAAGTAAATGAGCATACAATCAAATCGGTTAGTGTACCGTATACAGTAAGCCATGCAAAAGCAAAAATGCTTTAATCTCACCCAGTTTGTATTGATGAGGACCATCCAGGAGGACCACGTGTACTGTCACTCCATGTCATGCCCCATGTGCAAACTCCTACAAGTGTTGTCCTATCCTATCAGAATATACCTAAAAAGATATCCCTCCAAATTTGACAGCTCACAGTGTGTCAATTGAATATATTGTTGCCTCATGTGACTTAGGGCCACGTCACACGCATCAATTTGCAGAACTATATTGTTATCGATCACATGCACGCGCGATCGCTAACAATATCGTTCACATCGCTGGTGAGCTGTCACATAGGCAGACACCCCAGCAATGAGGACCAGCGAGAACGCTGGTAACCATGGTAAACATCGGGTCACTAGGCGCCGAGTGGCGCTTAGTAACCCGATGTTTACCGTGGATACGAGCCCCCAGCATAGGCTGCGAGGCGCTGGGAGCTCACTGATCGCTGGTCTCCCGGTGTCACATGCAGCGATGCTGCGTGTCCACCGGCCGACCAACGATAGATTTGTTAACATGTTCACAAATCTGCAATCAAACAATCAAGCGATTTTTCAAAGAAATATCGCTTCATTACACGTAGCGACGCGCAAACGATATCGCTTAAGCGTTCAATAAAGCAGGTCGCTTAAACGATATCGTTCAGTAAATTGATGCGTGTGACATGGCCCTTAATTCTATTTTTAAATTTATTTCAAGTTAGGTTTTTATCTTACAATTTATAGCTTCTCTCTGCTGTTAATATTGACTTGAAAGTCTATTTACTATGTTAACTCTGTTAATAGGGGGCATTTGCCTATTTCTGCTTTAAAATAAATAATATTTTAAAATACTGTAAATTCTTGTACCGTTATGATTGGAAGAACTGATCCCATTCATTGGCGTTGTCCAGTGTAATACTGTATAACTCTGAAAGGTAGAAGTGTCTATTGCTAGGGGAAAAATACAATATGACAGCATAAATTGAAGGAAGTATCACCAAATTTCCAGAATCATGAAGATAAGAAAAAAACGAATATTTTACTACAGTAAATGTACTTTCAAATTTGTCAGGTCTGACCCACCTAAGGCTGGCTTCACACCACGATTTTTTGGATCCGGACTGTCCAATGTGAACCGGACAGACCCGGATCCAATTTTGGCCCTATTGTATCCCTATGGTGCCGGATGGGGCTGGATGGCAGTTATTTGTGATCCAGTTTGGTGTCTGTCCAGCTGGATTCAGTTTATTTCATTTTTTGACCCGGACACAAAATCGGAGCATGCAGCAATTTTTGTGTCCGGGGCAAACAATGAACAAAACCGGATGTCAACATGGAAGTCTATGGGTGCCGGATCTCACCAGATCTGGCAGAAAGATGATCCGGTTCCCAGATGCCGGGTGCTGAACAAGCGGCGGCTCTGAAATTCAAGCCATGCTCGTTTAGCACCTGGCAGCACAGCTGAAAGAGCTGCGGCTGAAATTTCAGGACCGTGGCTAGCTCCCCTCTAGCCGCTATGCTGAAATTACAGCACTGGACAGCGGCAGCCGCTGATTCCCGCACAAAACAGGAGCGGCAGGCATATTAGCCCTCCTGTTCTGTTTGTCCTGCGCTGTCAGGTTCTGTCCTGTACATCCTGCAAAACACCGGACAGAACCTGACAAAGAAAAATCGTGGTGTGAAGCCAGCCTAAGGAAGCCGGTCTTTTATGCTGGAAGAACTTTGCAAATGAAAGTCTTTTGACCCAGGTGAAGATATATGAATTCCTGAAATGTCTAGGATTTGGAAAAGCAGGCACCAGTTCCTCTGACTGTCAGTCATAGAGATCATTATTATGTGATCACAATGTGATATATTGTTAACTCCGTTCCCAATATTTCCACTTTTAGTCTATGCACAGTCTATGTCTATGCACAGCCATGTGCTGGTTCCGGGGAGCAGTGAAGCTTGATCTTTTGCCAACTGCAGAAGTGTTGAGTCATCACCCTGCGACCTCATCACACTGCAGCAGCTAGCAGGAAGGAGGAGGAAGCTTAACAATCCCAAGAGCCTGCTGCTATAAGGATGTAGTGGGGAATCATCTGAAGAGGACACAGCCTCGGGAGTGGATGGAAGGTATAATCTTTTTTTTTTTTTTACTGTGTGCAGCAGGATGGGGGATTATATGTACCATGGAGGCTGTGCTGGGTGTATATGGAGTCTGTGCTGGCTGTAAATGGAGACCATTCTGGCTGTAAATGGAGGCTGTGCTGGCTGTATATGGAGCTAGTGCTGGTGTATATGGAGGATGTGCTGGCTGTAAGTGGAAGCTGTGCTGGCTGTAAATGGAGGCTGTGCTGGCTGTATATGGAGGCTGTACTGTTGTATATGGAGGCTGTGCTGGCTGTAAATGGAGGCTGTGTTGGCTGTATGTGGAGGTAGTGCTGGTGTATATAGAGGCTGTGCTGGGGTATATGGAGGATGCGCTGGCTGTAAATGGAGTCTGTGCTGGTGTATATGGAGGCTGTGTTGGTGTATATGGAGGCTGAGCTGGTGTGTATGGAGGCTGTGCTGGCTGTAAATGGGGGCTGTGCTGGGGTATATGGAGGCTGTGCTGGGGTATATGGAGGCTTTGCTGGGGTATATGGAGGCTGTTCTAGCTGTATATGGAGGCTGTGCTGGTGTATATGGAGGCTGTGCTGGCTGTAAATGAAGGCCATGCTGGCTGTTAATGGAGGCTATGCTGGCTGTATGTGGAGGTGGTGTTGGCTGTAAATGGAGGCTGTGCTGGCTGTAAATGGAGGCTGTGTTGGGGTATATGGAGGCTGTGCTGGGGTATATGGAGGCTGTGCTGGGGTATATTGAGGATCCTCTATATTATATATACACAGTCTGCAGCTTCTATGTTATATTCATGACTCATGGTCTGTGTTAAAGGGGCCCACTGAGACTGTTTCGCCCGTGGCCCACAAAAACCTGGAGCCGGCCCTGGGCCTAAGTCAATCACAGTTAAGACAGAAAAAATGGCAAACTATACCAAGCGCACATGGCAAAAAGTGGGGTTTATCCACCAACCAATAACAAATATAAAAGACCAAGAAGCCAGCGCCTATGGTCAGCATTAGTGATGAGAGAGCATGCTCGCCACTACTCAGTACTCGCATGAGTATCCGGGTATCCCAGTACTCAGGATGCACGGTGAGCACCGAGTTCCGCCGAGATACTCGGACTCATCACTAATCATTATCGATGTGACACAAGTATACAGCTCCCTTCAGTGCACAAAGTAAGCTGGCACCTCACAGAGAGCAGATTGATTGTTAGGGTCCCTTTGGGGGGCACAGCAAAGTGTTGTATGTTGTGCATGCTGTGACAATTTGAAAAAGCCCACCCTCCCGCCCTTTCCCAGAAACACTCGGTTTATAGCCGGATGTCTGTGGGTGGAGCCTATCACTCATTGACTTGCATTGGGCTCCGTGCTCTGTCGAGCACCTGAGCATCTTGAAATGCTCGACCAGAGCATCGAGCATTTTAATGCTCGCTCATCACTAGTCAGCATGCAGTGCAAAAAGTGCATATGCACATATTAATTTCGATCTGTACTTTAAAAATGATATATTTAGCAAACAATTGATCAATTCTTTGAGCCACCCTGCCACTTCCCGACAATCTCAATAGGACGGTTCTGTTCTACATTTTTATATACATTGTGCCTTATGGACTCCTAAATACAATAAAATCACAACCACATTAAAGCAACACATACCTGAACATCTCAGAACCGCTCCCATGGCATCTGAAGGGTGAATGTGGATGAAGGCAGACCAGGCCCAAACATGTGTAGCAGATTCCCCAGATGTCCGGACATTATCAGATCTGACCCCCACACTGCCAAACCAACAGACCATGAATGAAGGCGGAGCAGGTCCAGATAAGTGTGCAGAACCACCCTGATTGAGATTGCCTTGACGTTGGTGGGGTGGCTCAAAAGACTGATCAATTTTTTGCCAAATATCTCAATATTCATAATATTATAAAGTTTGGAAGTAATATATGCATTTGCACAATTTTTATTGCAAGCTATCTTCTGGGAGTTTTTTGATGATTTTTTGTTATTGGTTTATCGTTTATCCCTACTGTTCCCTGCACGCCGGATTTTGCTTGTTTTTTCATCTGTATTGTTAGTGTCATTTTTAGTAGCTGTTCACACTCAGTTATCATACCCTGCCCTCAGGCTCAGTTTATTTCAAGATTCATTTGCTTGGGCCTGCCCTGCTCTCATTCATGAGTGCTGGCCTGGTGAGTTGAGGGTCAACTCCAAAAAGCTCAGACATATGACGTCAGCCACAGGTGTGGGAGCCTGAGTTACCATTTCTTCCCTTGCACTGGTCTGGTACCATGGGAGCAGGTTTGAAATGCACCAGGTAAATGTTAGCTCTTTGTGGTCCACTGTATGTTTTATGTTGGAAGCTACATGGCCCAACTAAAATAAAAAAGTATAGAGTAGAACCACACTGATTGAGATTGCCCTGATGTTGTCAGGGTGGCGCAAAAGATTGATCAATTTTTTTCCAAATATATCAATTTTTATAATATTATACAGTTTGGAAGTAATATGTGCATTTGCACAATTTTTATTGCAAGCTAATGTGGCACCCCAGGGTTCATGTGCCACAGTAACAACACAAAGGGTTGACTCCCCACACAATGCCAGCACCTCCAGGCCAGAAGGGGGAGACCAAGCTGCTCCCCTACATATTCGGATGTGGAGAGGAAGTGGGCAGTGCAGTTCCTAGAAGGACTGTGTAGGCTAGTGATTTTCAACCTTTTTTGAGCCGCGGCACACTTTTTATGCTTAAAAAATCCCGGGGCACACCACCAACCAAAATGGCACAAAATGACACTAAAACAGTACATATTATACATATAGTTAATAATATAGATTCTAAATGTATTTATACTCACTCAGTGTGAAACCTGGGCCTGTTTCGATAAACACAAAAGGGATATCCTGGCAGGAATGGTGGAAAGACACACACGAAGCTCTTCCTCAACAGTTCTCAGTCTCTCCCTGTTTTTAGTTTTTATCGCAGTCAAGCTTGAGAAGCCCAGCTCACATAGATATGTGGTCGAAAATGGGAGCAATGTCAAAATAGCTTTGTTGGCCAGAATGGGGAACTCCTTGGCAACAGATAACCAAAAACTGTCCAAAGGAAGATCAGCAAACTTTAGCTTTAAACCGCGATCTTGCTTCAGTTCAATGAGTTCCTCTTGCTCCTTTAAAGTCATGTCCTTTCCAGCAACGGATAATGAGCTGTATGGGTCCCTAACCCAGTCAAGGCATTCTGTGAAGGTTGAAGAGAAATAAAACGATAACTTCTCCTCAAGAGTTTTCAAATGTCTGCCAGTCACCTCGCACATTGCAGCAGTGTTGTCATCATACAGTTTCTCGGTGAGCGGAACATCTGAAGGTTGCCACCCTGCACATGTTGCTGCCAGAGCTGCACCTTTAAACGGAATCCGTTCATTTATCAGTGCTTGTAAGCAGGTTTTCATTTCGGCCTTGCATCCGTGTGTTTAGTTCATTCAGATATTGAAATATATCAGCCAGGTATGCCAGCTTTGCACACCACTCATCACTTGCAAGCAGCTTTGAATAATCGGACCTCTCGTTTGTCAGAAATATTTTAAGTTCCTCTCGCAACTCATACACACGGGCCAGCACTTTGCCGCGTGACAGCCACCTGACCTCCGTGTGGAGCAATAAGATTTTATGTTCCGCTCCCATTTCTGTACACAAAGACGCAAATAAGCGACATCTCAAAGGTCACGTCTTCACAAAGTTCACTATGCGCACAACATCATCCAACACAGGAGCTAGATCTGCTGGTAAGGTCTTTGCAACGAGGGCCTCACGGTGCAAGAAACAGTGGGTAACAAGAACATCTGGGTTTCTTTCTTTAACCCTACTTACAAAGCCTTTGATGCGCCCGACCATGGCTGCGGCTCCATCAGTGCAGACACCTGTGCAGTTTTCCCATGTAAGCCCACTTTTATCAAGATATTCCGATGTGACCTGGAATATTACCTCTCCTGTTGATTTTTCTGGCAGTGCCTTGCAAAATAGGAAGTTTTCTCTAATGGCTTCTCCATCCACAATACGCACATTGGCCAACAGCTGACAATGTCCACTGATATCCGTCGACTCATCAAGTTGCAAGGCAAATTTCTTACTGATGCGCACCTTTTCCAAAACAACTGTTTCAATGTCCGCAGACATGTCATCAATCCGTCTGGCAATTGTGTTATCAGAGAGAGGCACTTTAGCTATCTCTTTGGCTGCGTCAGGGCCAAGCATCTCATTTACAATAGCTTTACAAGCTGGCAGTATTAATGTTTCTGCCACAGTGTGGGGCTTTTTTAATTTAGCAATGAGTTCAGCAACAAGGTAGCTAGCTTTGAGGGCTCTCTCATTTAACTTTGTGCTTTTTCTCAAAAAAGTTGCCCCTTTCTCATTGTTTGTACGTAAGCGTACAAAATACTCCATCGGCTTGTTTTGAACGGAAGGGTGTTTCGTTTGGAGATGGCGTTTAAGCTTGCTTGGCACCATGGCGCTATTGGATAGCTTCTCACACACACCAAGCACAGTGGTGTTGGTGCTGTCGCATCCCCAGTGAAAGTAAATCCAAATGAAAGATAGCTTTCACTGTATTGCCTTGAGCTCACCGTCTTGTCTTTTTTCTTTTGTCGACCTCTCATACTACCTTCATCTGGGTTAGAATTGTGTCCAGGGTCCTGTTCGGCATTTGCCTTTTCCATTCTCAAATACTTCTCCATCACTGCTGAGATAGTGTGCGCAGCCACACACTAAAATAGAAGAGTATTACATTATCTGCCACATTTAAAGGACCTCTGCCAGGCATATTTCACTCTTTAGGGCTTAAAAAGCAGCTCTTGTGGTGATAAGAAGCTGATTTAAAACCCCCAAGAGTGAACTCCGTGAGAGCTGTATGTGTGGAATAATAACTTATATTACTACGGTCTGCATTTCCTGCTTGAATTGACACTAGTGACGTAGCACTCAGCTTTCTCTATAAGTAGAATAGAGCCGGCTGCAAAGTGCTACGCCACTAGAGTCAATTCAAGCAGGACATGACTGCTGAAGACCGGCAAAATATCATTTATTATTCCACACATACAGCTCTCACTGAGTTCACTCTTGGGGGTTTTAAATCAGCTTCTTATCACCACAAGAGCTGCTTTTTAAGCCCTCAAGAGTGAAATATGCCTGGCAGAGGTCCTTTCAATAAATTATTTATTTTAAAAAAGTGAAATAAAAAAGGATAACCCCCTCATATATACAATCCCATGTAACCTCATACATACAGTCCCATGTATTCCCATATATATATATACAGTCCCATGTAAACTCATACATACAGTCCCACGTATATGAGCACATAATTATCAGCACCATATACTGTGGTGATGTGCACTGTACAGCGCCACAGTATATGGTGCTGATAATTATGTGGCTCATATACTGCAATATAAAGGGGTACAATGAGAAATACTATGGCCATGAGGCCAGAGTTCAAGTGTGTAATGAGGTGTACAATTCAGATTGTATTATTGAAATTGAAACTGAAATGAACTGTGCACAGTCCGCACTTGTCCACCAGGGGGCATCAGTGGACTGTACAATCACAGAGCTGGGAAACTCCCCGCCATCTCTGTTGTTTAACCAGGAAGTGAAAGCAGAGAATCAGAGCAGTATAAATCCAGAGCTGAGAAGATCTACCTGCGGATGTCTGTTTAAAGTGGACTACTTTGCTACACCTTGCCGGAAAAATCACCCCGCAGAAGCCCCTGTGACTGATCCTGGGCCACTGGACTTTGGTGCTGTGACTCTGGCCGCTCTGCAAAACCTTGCCCGCCGAGCACCCAGAGTGCATGTGCTGGGGCCGTGACCGACATAAGGGAGCCATTTGTGCTGCTGTGATCTCCCTTCTGCTGTTGCTCTGTGTGCCCTGAGACTGGGAGAGACAGACTGTTACCTGCAGAAGGAGACCAAAGAAGAAGAGTGAGGAGATCCCCAGGCCTGCTACGTGGGAGCGACATCTTCTTCTGTGATAAGACTGGTACGTGATTTTAGGGAAAGTTAGGGAAAGATACCTTCATTGTTGTGTTTTCTTTTCTTGCTGCGTACCCGGAAGAAGTGAAGATCCAGAGACTCTAATATATACAAGTGCGCATATAGTTCGGTTGACTGTGAGATAAATATATTTTACAGTAAAGAAATGTTATTATCGGTTAAACCTGAGTATGGGGATTCTGTTGAGAAAGATCATACACACATACCCGCGGCCTTACCACCGGTCGCTACATCTGGCGTAGTCGGCAGGATGTGTGATCAACAGAATCTCCTCCCGGTAGTAGCTTATAACCAGACTTATACTACGGCCTGCAGGTCCATATCCGGTGCCAGCAGTCCGAGCAGTGACACGGAAGAATTGAAGCAGATAGTAGCAGAGTTGCAGAAACAGATACTACAGCTGCAGCTCATGCTAGACCAACAGGCGGACAGGCAAGCGAGACAGCAACCCAGTCGGCCTATGGGAAGGTGCTGGACATGCGGTGACCCCCGCCATAGGGCAAACCGTTGTCCGCATCCTCCACCCGTGGTCCGATATACCAGAACCAGCAAGCCATGCCCCACAACAGCAGCCACCTTTAAACTAGACACCCCAGCCAAAGCGGTTCGCTCGGCAGGGGAGATCAGGGAAAAGGGTGTGAAGAGACAGAGCCAGACCGATAAGCAAGTACTGGCCACTCGGGTCCAGGGGACGGTGAAGTGGTTTCATGTCCGCGATGGGTATGGCTTCATCAACAGGAATGACACAAAGGATGACGTGTTTGTACATCAGACTGCCATAAAGCGTAACAATCCTCGTAAGTGCCTCCGCAGCGTTGGTGATGGGGAGGTGGTACAGTTTGATGTTGTGAAGGGAGAGAGGGGTACAGAGGCCGCCGACGTCACCGGTCCTGGGGGTGTTCCCGTTAAAGGAAGCAGATTTGCCCCCAACCGGCGCCGCTACCGCCGGCGATCCTACTCTCCCCGGGTAGAAAACGTGACTGAGTTTATTGGAGATATTGTGAGCCCTGAACAAGGGAGCGAAGGTGAACGGGGGGATGACGGTTTCCCCCAACAGAGGTGCCTACTCCGCCGGAGATCAATCCCTGTGATATCAACGGCCATCACTGCCTTGGAGCTGATGGTTGTTGACAGGGACTGTCAACCTTTAAGTGGGGGGGTATGTAATGAGGTGTACAATTCAGATTGTATTATTGAAATTGAAACTGAAATGAACTGTGCACAGTCCGCACTTGTCCACCAGGGGGCATCAGTGGACTGTACAATCACAGAGCTGGGAAACTCCCAGCCATCTCTGTTGTTTAACCAGGAAGTGAAAGCAGAGAATCAGAGCAGTATAAATCCAGAGCTGAGAAGATCTACCTGCGGATGTCTGTTTAAAGTGGACTACTTTGCTACACCTTGCCGGAAAAATCACCCCGCAGAAGCCCCTGTGACTGATCCTGGGCCACTGGACTTTGGTGCTGTGACTCTGGCCGCTCTGCAAAACCTTGCCCGCCGAGCACCCAGAGTGCATGTGCTGGGGCCGTGACCGACATAAGGGAGCCATTTGTGCTGCTGTGATCTCCCTTCTGCTGTTGCTCTGTGTGCCCTGAGACTGGGAGAGACAGACTGTTACCTGCAGAAGGAGACCAAAGAAGAAGAGTGAGGAGATCCCCAGGCCTGCTACGTGGGAGCGACATCTTCTTCTGTGATAAGACTGGTACGTGATTTTAGGGAAAGTTAGGGAAAGATACCTTCATTGTTGTGTTTTCTTTTCTTGCTGCGTACCCGGAAGAAGTGAAGATCCAGAGACTCTAATATATACAAGTGCGCATATAGTTCGGTTGACTGTGAGATAAATATGTTTTACAGTAAAGAAATGTTATTATCGGTTAAACCTGAGTATGGGGATTCTGTTGAGAAAGATCATACACACATACCCGCGGCCTTACCACCGGTCGCTACAAGTGCCAGCTCATATACTCAGCATATGAGCTGGTACTTGTAGTACTCCAGCCTCATGACCATAGCATTTCTCATTGTACATTTCTCATTGTTATATGCAGTATACTGCTGGAGTACTAAAAGTACCAGCTCATATGCTGAGTATTCTGCCAACAGGTCATATACTCAGGCAAAAGCTCACATAGTCAGCAACAGCTGATTAACTGTTAATGAGCTGTTGCTGACTTAATTATACACAGCATTATTGGTGGGCATTACCTTGGCGGCGGGAAAATGCGAGAGTCTCTCCGCTCTCAGGATGACGCGCCGGCCTCGGTGACGTCATTAAGTCTAGTGTGCCGCGGAACACTGGTTGAAAATCACTGGTGTAGGCGACCTGGGTTTAAAAGAACTGTGCTAAGCTCAGCCCGAGGTCCAATGACCAGTTCCAGGCCAAGCCAGGGTCTGAGGAAAGGAGACAGGAAAAGAGCGGAACACACCTGGGAGAACGAGTTACCCTAAAACTCAACCCAGAGGAGTGCACCGAACGGATACCGGATCCAAGGCTGTGCATGACACATACAGCACAGTAAACACCGGGGAAGTGAAGATTCCACATTCTTCACCTGTACCAGGATACAGCAACGCCACAGAGTTCAGGATAGATATAAAGGACTCGAATTGCCTATCAGACTGGTACCCGGGAGGAGGAACAGGACCAGCAACAGAGCTTATGCAGCAGCAGGGATCACACACAGTGCAGAAAGGGAACCAAGACGATCCAGCTGGGTGGGAGAGACCCTGAACACCAAACAGACTCTGTGGACAATACTTTACTGGATTACATCTTAAGTAAAAGACCAAAAGAAACTTCAAACTGTGAGTTTGCCTGTTAATTGCGCCATTTGCCCAATATTCCACCTGCAGAGCCAGAGAGTGCTCTTCTCAAAGACTGACTGGAAATGCTGCAGCAGCAGGAAAGTAAGTGAACTACACCTATTACAACACCTCATCCAGCACCAAGACAACCAGTGCTGCAACTGCAAAGTAAGTGCCTGTGTCGACTACAACCCCCATCATAACCACCATAGACTACTACCACTCCTGCTCTGGGGACCTATAGCCCTACCCAGAGAGGGCTTACCACCTCACCGTCCACAGCTGCAATCAGGCAGCGGTGGCCCCTTTGGCCACAATACTCCGGGTGGCGTCACAACTCTATCCCCTGTAAATAACCCTCACCCTTTACTTGTGGGCTTGGGACACGGTCCGGGGGCTGATCGCTGCTTAGTGTCACACACAGCGAGATCGCTGCTACGTCACAAAAACGGTGACGTAGCAGCGATCAAACCAGCCTTAACAATTGAACAAGTGTCTGTGATTAGAATAAGAACCATAAAGCCCCTTAAAAGGATTTTCCATGATCTGAATGGCTTGTCCTTATTGTAGGTCATCAGTATTAGATTAATAATGGGCCAATACCCACAGAATCATCTATTCTCAGTGAGGCCAGATGTACTCAGAGTACAAATCTTGAACAACATAGCTTAGTTAAATGTGCAGTAGTCATCCTCAGTTACTACAGTTCAACACCTATTTAATTCAGTCTGAGTGTTGGACATTGATAACCTGTCCTAAGGAAAATTCATCAATATCAAAATCCTGAAAAGCACCCTTTAATCCTCATGGAGGTCTAAAACAAGAAATATTCCTAAAACAAAAAATGCATGTTCAGATACTTCAACAATCTTGATTTACCTTCAGATAGATCTATTTCTGTAATCATCGATGAGACTGGATATGAAGTTGGATATTCTGCAATAGAAATAAATATAAGACATGTACAATGACTGTTACAATGGATACCATGGATACACTAGATCCTTATAGAGTTTTTTAAGAGTGTTGTTATATATTTTGAACCCCTTCACCCCCGGGCAATTTTCTGTTTTTTTGGTTTTCATTTTTCCCTTCACTTCTTCCAAGAGCCATAACTTTTTTATTTTTCAATATAATCATATGAGGGCTTGTTTTTTTGTGGGAATAGTTGTACTTTTAAATTACATTATTCATTTTACCATACAGTGTAACAAATCCAAACTTTAAGGGGTTTGCTCATTTCTTGTCTTGAGCTGACGTTTCTAATAATGCCATTTTTGCCTAGATGTGATATTTTGATTGTCTATCATTGCACTTTATTGCGATGTTGCGGCAACCAAAAAGTATGTAATTTTGGCATTTTTACTTTCTTTCCGTTACGCAACTTAGAGATCTGATTAATTGCTTTAATATTTTAATAGATCGGGCATTTCTGAATGCGGCAATAACAAATATGTGTTTTTTCTTTAACAGTTTTATTTTCAAAGGGGCAAAAGGGGGGTTATTTGAACTTTTAAGGTTTTTTTTTCACATTTTTTAAAACTTTTTAAAAACTTTTCTTTAATTTTACATGACCCCTAATGTCGCCTCAGCACTGCACATGCGATTGCTTGTGTTGTGCAGAGATTCTGAATCTCTCTGCATAGCACAAATGATCACTTTCTACCAGCGACGTCACTTGGGCAATGCTGACATGAAGTGAGTCATCAGCTGACCTTCTGCTGTCATGGCAATGCATTGAGGCCCCATGATTGCATCATGGGGCTGCCAGTGGTGAGAACTAATCAGTGATTGACAGCGCAATCTTAAGCGTTAACAGTGCTGATCAAATCTCTGATCAAATCGGTGCTGTTAGCTACATATAGTAGGTGATCAGATCAGGTGACATGTGCAGGGGATGATGCGAGCTCAGCGCATAAGCTTGCATCAAAGGGAGGGAGGTGGCCAAGGACATATATATGTCTTAGAGCGGTTAACCGCTTTTCTTGCCTTCTATGGTACAGCAAATTGGAGTCTGCAGATGTTTGCCATTTTGTTCAATTCACGCAGAGGGAATTGCAAACAATTCGTATTCAGGAATATACAAATTTTTGTAAAATTTGAGGAGAATTCAATTTCACTCGAATAAATTCACTCATATGTACTGAATAGGAACTGCTATCTGCTTTATTAACATTTATCTATAAACATTTATAACAGTAACAAGTCTCCTTCAGCATAGACATAGTTTAAAAGTTTTTACCTCCTGATGTATATCGTGCAGGAGTGCTTGTGATAACATCTCTGTCTGTGTCATATATTGATGTCTTTGAGATTGTGGTTGGGCTTATCGTTGTGGACTCTGCTTTTATAGGAAAACACAATATTTGGAGCAAGATTACAAATCGAAATGTACTGAAAATATAAATATATACAGTATCTAAATACAAAAGAATAGTGCTAACTCCTGAGCCAACGTCGGGTACATCAATTAGTTTATTGTTTACTGTGTGATCTTGAAAATTGTTAAAAAAAAAGTATCACCCCTACTTTACATACTGATTATTCTAATAGCAACATTGAATATTTCCCCATATGACAACACATAATAAGCTAAGCACCTACCTGATATGCTCACATCCACATTTTCACTTGGCTCTGAATCTATCAACCTTCCAAGCTTCTGTACTTGATAATTACACGAATATACCCCAGCAGTCTTTTGGACAGATATTCCTACCTCATCGATTTTCATTTTCGAAGATGATGTTGCCATAAACATTTCTGTTCCATTAATAAAAAATCTAATATGTTTCCATTCATACAGTTCCGGAATAGAACATTTCACTGTGATAGGCATTTCAGGCATATTTGGCTGCTCTAATATGATCTTTGGGTGAGGTATGGGGTCTGTAAAAGAGAGTTAAGATTTAAGTTAACTTTAAATTGTAAAGTATGAGAAAGAACTCTGGTATATTGATAGAGGAAGTTTCAATTTTTGGGCCACTCTTTAAAAGGTATTATTTGTGTTACAGGGGTTGTAGCTCTACTGTTATAAGGCACTTTTGTGATAGATCACTACAGGTTGTTTTAACACTGCAATCACTGCAAAACATTTTATTTCACACTTTTCACTCCATAAAACACATTAAAACACAATAAATATTTTTTCATGTGATAAATTGATTAAAACATCTTAAAATTCTTAAAATTGCACACTAGTGCCCTCTGCACTTTTCTGGTCTTTGTCCCTTCTATCTCCGTTTCTGGTGGTAGATGCTTGCTGTTTTCCGTAACTACAATGAGAAATTGAATCTGACTTAGGCTGCGTTCACACATTGCGTATTTTGCCGCGCTTTTTTACGCGCGCTTTTCATAATACGCAATGTGTTTTGTGTCTGCCAGCAAAGTGAATGGGAAATTCACTTTGCCGTGCAGACACTGCGTCTGGGAGAAAACACAGTTGTGTAAAGAATTGAGATGTCAATTCTTTACGCAGCTGCTCCTGCGTTTTCTCCCTCTGACGTCACAGAGGGGAGGAAGAATCCTGCTTCCTCCTCCCCTCTGTGACAGCTGTGACCGCCCATTAGATTTCGCAGTGTATTAATATACACTGCGAAATCTAAATTAAACAAAGGCAAATGTATGAAAAATAAAAAAGAATACCGTATATACTCGTGTGTAAGCCGACCCGTGTATAAGCCGACCCCCCTACTTTTGCCCCCAAAACCTGGGAAAATCTATTGACTCGTGTATAAGCCGAGGGTGGACCCCAGCACAGGTATACAGCCCCCAACAGTGTGGTATATAGGCCCCCCCAGTGGTAGTATACAGCAGCCTCCCCAGTGGTATGCAGGCCCCAGCAGTATATACAGCAGCCCCAGTGGTATACAGCAGCCCTTAGGTAGTACACAGCAGCCCCAGAGGTATATACAGCAGCCCCAGGGGTATACACAGCAGCCCCAGGGGTATACACAGCAGACCCAGGGGTATACACAGCAGCCCCAGGGGTATACACAGCAGCCCCAGGGGTGTACACAGCAGCCCCAGGGGTAGTACACAGCAGCCCCAGGGGTAGTACACAGCAGCCCCTGTTGTAGTACACAGCAGCCCCAGGGGTAGTACACAGCAGCCCCAGTGGTATATACAGCAGCCCCAGGGGTGTACACAGCAGCCCCAGGGGTAGTACACAGCAGCCCCAGGGGTATATACAGCAGCCCCAGGGGTGTACACAGCAGCCCCAGGGGTATACACAGCAGCCCCAGGGGTAGTACACAGCAGCCCCAGGGGTATATACAGCAGCCCCAGGGGTGTACACAGCAGCCCCAGGGGTAGTACACAGCAGCCCCAGGGGTATATACAGCAGCCCCAGGGGTAGTACACAGCAGCCCCAGGGGTAGTACACAGCAGCCCCAGGCCCCCCTCACTGTTTGGCGCCCCCACCTCAGGATGGCCCCCCCCGCACGCAGCGCTGCGCTCATACATTACCAGCCTGTCAGCTGTCATCCTCCGGTGGCGGATCGCGGCTCCCGGCTCCGGCTTCCATCTTCATCTGTGTCTTCCTGCTTTGTGACCGGGGCTCATCGCGATGACGTCATCGCGACGCCGGCCGGTCATGTGACATGCAGGAAGACACAGATGAAGATGGAAGCCGGGAGCCGCGATCCGCCACCGGAGGATGACAGCTGACAGGCTGGTAATGTATGAGCGCAGCGCTGCGTGCGGGGGGGGGCCATCCTGAGGTGGGGGCGCCAAACAGTGAGGGGGTCCCCACCTCTCATTACTGGACGCCGGGAAAAGGCGTCAGAGAGGTAAGTATTTACCGTATATACTCCCGTATAAGCCGAGGGGAGACTTTTCAGCCCAATGTTTGGGCTGAAAAACTCGGCTTATACGCGAGTATATACGGTAAATACTTACCTCTCTGACGCCTTTTCCCGGCGTCCAGTAATGAGACCAGTCGAGGTGTCTTCTGCCAGGACCTGCAGTGATGTCCCGAGTTCCGGGTCTTACTTGCAGTCACATGAGAGACAGAAACCCCTGAAAACCTCCGGAAGGTACTTAGGTAACCAAATAAAAACACCATATAAAAAGCAATAAAAAATACTAAAAAGAAATTAAAAGTTAAATTGTGTTTAAAGGTTTTATTGTGATTTATGGAGTGAAAAGTGTGAAATGAAATTTTTTGCAGTGATTGCAGTGTTAAAACAAACTGTAGTGAGCTATCATAAAAGTGCCTTATAACAGTAGCGCTACAACCCCTGTAACAATATATTACAATATACTATAACCAGTAAGGGAGGGGGAGGTACGGCACCTCCTGGTGGGGTAGCAACAACAGGTGTATGTGATAATTAAGTGCCTAATAATTATCAAATACATTGTAACAAGCCATCTCCAGTTTAATTAAGATGTATTTTACACTCTTGTCAACACATTGTTATATGTGACAGAAGTGGTATGGCTGTATAGGCCCAGGTTCCCTCATAAAAATGATACTTTTCTAGCATATATTCGATCTACCAGTTATGATAAATCTAGTGTAGAACTCCTATACAAATCAGGCTGGAAGTGCACTTGGGGTGTATCAATGCACTTGGAGGAAGCAATACATGTAAACTGACCAATGAATACTGCACTTCCAGAATGATGTACATATGGCTTCTATACTACATTTCTCTTAGCATCAGATCTCTACAAAAAAGGTATGTTTTTTATTTGGGGGACAAGCAAATACATTACCATATCTCTACTTTTATAAGTAGACATCTATTCAAAGGTCCCTATAAAAACCTTATAGAGTTAAACAATAAAACTCCTGCCACATACTGACATATTTAGGGAAGTTTATGTATACCCCTTGGCAGTGGCGTAACTTGAGGCTTATGGGCCCTGATGCAAAAGCTCCAATGGGACCCCCAATTATTACAAATCTTTAATAGCAATATTCTTTTTCTATAGGCCAAAGGGACTTATGGGGCCCCCATAGGCTCCAGGGCCCGGGTGCAATTGCAAAACCTGCATCTGTTGTAGTTACACCACTGATCATTGGTGGCAGCTGTATACAACTAGATTGACTTCTTAGGTAATTGCAATTTAAGAAGTTTGATTAGTCTGTATTTTTAGAAACATTGGAAAGCCAGCAAGATGTATATAAAGCATAGAAACGATGGTGGCTCATACTATTACTTCACTTCACAAGCTGATCAACAGGTCAATTTTTAGTCTTTTTTTTAACCAAAGCGATGAAAATGTTGTAACATATTTAATTTATAATATTATTTTTAAACTAGAAAAAAATGTTTCAATGAAAAAAGGGGTAAATCCTCAGAGTAGGTAAGTAGAAAAAAGCTTAAATAATCATTACACTTTATTACCATAAACATGAATAGCCTTCTCATTACTTTTTCTTTCCCTGATAATACATGTGTAAATTCCCACATGTGAATTATCCAGACTTAATATTCTATATGACAAATTATTTTGGGAAATGATTTTAGAGTCCTTATAGAATGTAGTTGGTACATCTTTATTTTCATCAGGATCCAAGCATGTCAATAAATAGCTTCGCCCGTTATATATCCGTGATAGTCAGGAGATACCACGAGCTTCGGGAGCACTGTAGAATCTGAAAAGAACATTTAGAAAACTAATAAAATAAAGTAAACAAAAATGAAATATATATCCAATTACAGTATATACATATCTATATATGTACAGTTGAAACCAGACAATTACAAACACTATATAAAAATACACAGTTGCATGTTTTTCTCACTCTGACATGAAATCAGAATAAACCTTTCCAATTTTAGATTAATTAGAATGACCATAATTATTTTTAATTGCCAAATGTCAGAATAATGAGAGCAAGAGAATGTTTTAAGGCATTTTTATTACTTTCTGTGAGACAAAAATTAGCATACATTATGATAACTATGTCTTTATACAATTTGGTACAGTGCATATGATGTCATATGTTTGGAAGCTTCTGAGTTAATTAGAGACATCTGAGTTAATTAGAGACACACCTGTGGACGAATTTTAATGCACACTTGAGACACACTGCTTCTTTGTATAGGATCATTGAAAAGTCTTAGGAAATCAGCCAAGATATCAGGAAAAGAATTGTGGACTTGTGCAAGTCTAGTTCATCCTTGGGTGCAATTTCCAGATATATGAAGGTGCCTCTTTCATCTGTACAATCAATTATACACAATACAAACAAGATGGAAATGTCCAGCCATCATACCGCTCAGAAAGGAGACTGGTTTTGCGTCCCAGAGCTGAATGTGCTTTGGTCCAACATGTACATATAAAACCCAGGAACAAAAGCAAAATACCTTGTGAAAATGATGTCGGAAGCTGGTAACATTGGGGCATTATCCACAATGAAACAAATACTGCATCAACATGGGCTGAAAGGCCACTCTGCCAGGAAGAAGCTATTACTCCAAAAGAAACATACAAAAGCCAGATTAATTTTTGCAAATGTACACAGGAACAAAGACCTACATTTCTGGAGACATGTCCTGTAGTCTGACAATACTAGAATTGAACTGTTTGTCCATAATGACCATCATTACAAAAATGGAGAAGCTTGGAATCTAAGAACACCATCCCAAATGTGAAACACATAGGTGGCAGCATCATGTTGTAGGGTTGTTTTGCTGCAGGACGGACTGGTGCACTTCACAAAATAGATGGCATCATGAGGAAAGAAGTTTATGTGGCAATACTGAAGCAACATCTCAAGACATCAGCCAGGTAGTTAAAGCTTCAGCTGAAATAGGTTTTTCAAATTGACATTGACCCAAAGCTTGCTGCAAAACTGGTTACAAAGTGGCTTAAGGGTAACAAAGTCAATGTTTTGGAGTGGCCATTACAAAGACCTGATCTCAATCCTATCGAAAATTTACAGGAAAAACTGAAAAATCAGGTACGAGTAAGGTGACCTACAAACATGGTTCAGTTACACCAGTTCTGTCAGAGGAATGAGCCCAAATTTCTACCAACTATTGTGAGACTCTTGTGGAAGGATATCCAAAATGTTTGACCCAAGTCATACAGTTTAAGGGCAATGGTAGCAAATACTACTAAAATGTATGTAAACTTTTGATTTTGCAGAAAGTAATAAAAATGCCTTAAAACATTCTAAATGTAAACTTCTGGTTTCAACTGTATATATAGCAATGCTAAATGTACTGCCTATAACCTAAAAAAAAGCATTTAATGAGCCTTCATTCTTTGGCTGGATAGGTAAAAGGGTTGTTTTGGTGTTCTGATACCCAACAAAGACAATGAAGAGGACAAGCATTGGGTATTATCCTATTCCTGCTTTCCCTATTACCTGAATAACTACTGTATAAAAGCCATTTGCGTAATATAAACAATTTATGTGTATAAAATGTCTTCATATAAATGGAATGGTGTGCCAATAGTGAACCTTTCTTTGCTTCCAAGGGGAGTTTTACTTTTCAACTTTCTAAAGAATGTCAGTCTATGTAGTTATTATCTCATGTTCTAGGGCAGTGGTCCCCAACCTTTCTGACCTTGAAAGCCATATTCAGCCCTCAAAGAGAGATGAGAGCCACATCCAGCTCCCACCATTCCTCAGTAGTGACACCCAGAGCCCCCATTACCGGTATAATGACAGCCAATGCTTTTCCACCAAAAACTCACTGAGGCAGTTTACCAATATTCAGGGTGTTCTCAGCATACCCCATTCAGTATTCTCACATCAGCCCAAACTCTTCACTGACACATCCAGCTTCAAGCACCTTCTCCATGAGGTAGTATCATCTTATCTCCAGCTTACCTTACTTTAATTATCTCTACAAACTCAATACCAGTATATGTGAATATAGATCAGCTCTTCTATGCAGAGCTAAACACACAATTCGCCATCTGGAGACCTGCTCCTCATAGGTGTATTGTAGACAGGATGATATGCAACAAGCTGGAAGACTGCTGTAACCACACATCACAGATCCACGAGCCATATGTGGCTTCCGAGCCACATGTTGGGGACCTGTGTTCTAGGGACACTACAGGGATAATGTAGTTTGAAGAAACATTTTGAGTAAAGTTAAAATTTATGCTAATATTTCAATGTAGACAATCAACATAACTTACCCTCTAGGTCACAGAGAAAACAATGGCATAACAGAGCTGAAACAAACAATGAAAAAACCATTAAGTTGTGGGTTATTAGATAAATCCCAAAATTCAAAAAACAACAGATTGGTAGGTTTAAACCATTAACATTTAAGAAAAAGAATTTCATATGTGATGATTATAGAGACCCATGAAATACACTTATTTCCACGCTTCATTAATCTTCTATTTATATACAGGCAAAGTTTCATCTTTTTCATCTTTATGTCATAGGCGGTTTAGTAATTTACTATTTAAAAACATTATGTCTTTAATGTACTGTAATAGAAATGTACTTTCTATTTACGGACTTCCTGATGAGCTTTATTACTGTATATAAAAATTATATACTGCTTAAAATATTAGTAAAGTTTAACTATCTCACACCCTGAGATGTTCCTACTTTCATGTCAATATAGTTTATGAATATTTTACGAGATGTGAAGATTTTGCTCTGAGCAACCTTTCTATCAATATGTGATTATATGTATTACTGTGCAGATAAGTAAAAAAGTCAAATTCGCCTGTTTGAGCGTTTTCATGATTTGCAGAGAAGTTATTCTCAGATGATTTAAAGAAAACCTGTCAGCAGGATTTAATTATAGTACAAATAATTCAATATTGGCGCTGTTACACTGATTAAAATGATACATGCAATGAAGAAATCTGTGTTGTACATTTTGTATAATGAGTGTTTGAAGTTTTCTTGTAATTATAGCTTTATGTATCAGGGTGGACTTATGGAGTGGGACTCTGGGTTCCATCTTCGGCTCTGCCACGGCCCCACCCCTGCCTTGGTGTATTTATTGCATTCCTGTGATTACGCTGTCATAGCCACTGGTGGGAATTGTGCAGACTGATCTCCTAGTAGCCTACAGTAAAATGGAGCCGGTGGCAGCACTTGTGCAGATTGCCATCTTGGCTAGTCATTGGACTGAGGTTTAAATATGCATATGTGCTGCCACTGTTGCCATTTTTGTGACGACTGCAAGGAGATCAATGTGCTCATGCGCCACAGAAGACTAGGATGGTGTAGGCGCAAAGTTTACACCAGGAAGACAATAAAGAAAGAAGAGGCAGTGAAAGGGCCATGTCAGAGTCAAAGACCTACCCACAATAGTACAAAAAATAGAAATCACTCTGTCAGGAAAAAGGGTGCTCAGATAGGATACCACTCCTTATAGTATACTAGCTGTGAGCCCGATGCAAATGCATCGGGATTCTAGAACGTGGCAATATTATTTGCATTAATAGCATTATTATTAGCATTAATAGCATAATTATTAGCATTAACAGCATTATTATTAGCATTAATAGCATTATTAATAGCAATAATAGTACTAATAATAGTATTGTTATTAGTATTAATAGCATTATTACCATAAATAGCATTAATAATAGCGTTAATAGCATTATTATGAGGAGTAATAGCATTATTAGCATTAATAAAATTATTAATAGCATTAATAGAATTAAAAATAGCATTAATAGCATTATTAATAGGATTAACAGCATGATTATTAGCCTTAATAGCATTAATAGCATTAATATTAGCATGAATAGCATTAATAGCATTATTAATAACATTAATAGCATTATTAATAGCATTAATAGCCTAAATAATAGAATTAATAGCATAAATAATCGCATTAATAGCATGAGTATTAGCATAAAGAGCATTATTAGCAATATTATTAGCATTAATAGAATTTTGAATAGCATAAATAGCATGATTTTTAGCCTTAATAGCATTATTAATAGCGTTAATATGATTATTATTAGCATTATTAGCATTAATATTAGCATTAATAGCATAATTATTAGCATTAATAGCATTATTATTAGCAGTAATAGCATTATTAATAGCATTAATAGCATTAATAATACAATTAATAGCATTAAAATTAGCATTAATAGCATTAATAGTATTATTAATAGCATGAATAGCATTATTAATAGCATTAATAGCATTAATAGCATCATTAATAGCATAAATCATAGAATTAATAGCATAAATAATCGCATTAATAGCATTACTATGAGCATAAAGAGCATTAATAGCAATATTATTAGCATTAATAGCATTTTGAATATAATAAATAGCATGATTATTAGCCTTAATAGCATTATTAATAGCGTTAATATGATTATTATTAGCATTATTAGCATTAATATTAGCATTAATAGCATAATTATTAGCATTAATAGCATTATTATTAGCAGTAATAGCATTATTATTAGCATTAATAGCATTATTAATAGCATTAATAGCATTAATAATACAATTAATAGTATTAATATTAGCATTAATAGCATTAATAGTATTATTAATAGCATGAATAGCATTTTTATTAGCATTAATAGCATTAATAGCATTATTAATAGCATTAATAGCATAAATAATCGAATTAATAGCATAAATAATCGTATTAATAGCATTACTATTAGCATAAAAAGCATTAATAGCAATATTATTAGCATTAATAGCATTTTGAATAGCATAAATAGCATGATTATTAGCCTTAATAGCATTATTAATAGCGTTAATATGATTATTATTAGCATTATTAGCATTAATATTAGCATTAATAGCATAATTATTAGCATTAATAGCATTATTATTAGCAGTAATAGCATTATTATTAGCATTAATAGCATTATTAATAGCATTAATAGCATTAATAATACAATTAATAGCATTAATATTAGCATTAATAGCATTAATAGTATTATTAATAGCATGAATAGCATTATTAATAGCATTAATAGCATTATTAATAGCATCAATAGCATTATTAATAGCATTAATAGCATAAATCATAGAATTAATAGCATAAATAATCGCATTAATAGCATTACTATGAGCATAAAGAGCATTAATAGCAATATTATTAGCATTAATAGCATTTTGAATATCATAAATAGCATGATTATTAGCCTTAATAGCATTATTAATAGCGTTAATATGATTATTATTAGCATTATTAGCATTAATATTAGTATTAATAGCATAATTATTAGCATTAATAGCATTATTATTAGCAGTAATAGCATTATTAATAGCATTAATAGCATTAATAATACAATTAATAGCATTAATATTAGCATTAATAGCATTAATAGTATTATTAATAGCATGAATAGCATTATTAATAGCATTAATAGCATAAATAATAGAATTAATAGCATAAATAATCGTATTAATAGCATTACTATTAGCATAAAGAGCATTAATAGCAATATTATTAGCATTAATAGCATTTTGAATAGCATAAATAGCATGATTATTAGCCTTAATAGCGTTAATATGATTATTATTAGCATTATTAGCATTAATATTAGCATTAATAGCATAATTATTAGCATTAATAGCATAATTATTAGCATTAATAGCATTATTATTAGCAGTAATTGTTATTTTTTTAAATTTTTTTTAAATTTTTTTTAATTTTTATTTTTTTATTTGTTATTTTTACATTTTTTTAAAGATTTTCACGGCCGCACTTGCCGCAAGTGCAAAACCGCACTTGCCGCACCTGCCGCAAGTCCCCATATACTTTCTATGGAGATTACCGCAACCGCGCCGCAAGTGTAACCGCATCTGCCGCGTATGCGGCAAACGCGGCAGATGCGGTTACACTTGCGGCGCGGTTGCGGTAATCCCCATAGAAAGTATAGGGGGACTTGCGGCAGGTGCGGCAAATGCGGTTTTGCACTTGCGGCAGGTGCAGCCGCGAAAAAAACTGCGGCTGACTGCGGTTTTTTTCGCGGCCGCACTTGCCGCAAGTGCAAAACCGCACTTGCCGCACCTGCCACAAGTCCCCCTATACTTTCTATGGGGATTACCGCAACCGTGCCGCAAGTGTAACCGCATCTGCTGCGTTTGCCGCATAACCGTTACACTTGCGGCGCGGTTGCGGTAATCCCCATAGAAAGTATAGGGGGACTTGCGGCAGGTGCGGCGGCTCAGGCAGCGACTCGCAATGGCCTCGCGGCCATTGCTCGCGCTACATGAGCGACTCGCATAGAAAGTATAGGGGGACTTGCGCAGGTGCGGCGGCTCAGGCAGCGACTCGCAATGGCCTCGCGGCCATTGCTCGCGCTACATGAGCGACTCGCATAGAAAGTATAGGGGGACTTGCGGCAAGTGCGGCGGCTGAGGTAGCGACTCGCAATGGCCTCGCGGCCATTGCTCGCGCTACCTGAGCGGTAAATCGCTAACTTTGTGGCCGAGCCTCTGGTTCGATTTTCGGCCAGCGACCCGCAATGGCCGCTTCGCGGCCATTGCTCGCGCGTGGTGACGTCACAGAGTGACAAAGCCACGGTCTGTTCGGGGTCCGACACGGAAGTGCCTACGGCAATTATATAGTAGATATAAAAAATAAATCTGTCACTCCAATAGCAGTAAAAAGTATATAGCTTGATTTATTCATAGTTGCAATCAAAAAATGGCCCAACGTTTTGATCAGATGTATTACTAGGAATTAAATAGAAACAATAATCAGCATCATAGGAAAAGGGATAATGGCTCTAGGAAAATGCGCCCAAGTGGAAAATATGCCTGATGAAGGTCTGAGTTATAGACCAAAACAGTATGCAAGTTTTGGATTGCAACTACCAACAAATCAAGATATTTGCTTTTTACTGCTATTGGTGTGACAGACCTAACTTTTATATGTACCCTACCCACAGTCCCACCTAGGAGCATGAAGCTTTGATGGCAAGAAAACCAAACGATCATTTCATATAATTTATGATACAGATTTCTTCGCCACAGGTATCATGTTAATCATTGTAACAGCACCAGTATGACCCTGTCTGTAATTTAGTTAGCAAAATGTTGCTGACAAGTTCCCTTTAATGTCTCTTATTAGGCCCAATTGTCTCTACAGACCCCAGATCACAGTACCTGTAATATGTGTCATGTTCTCCACACTGTCCTTGTCTGCTATGCGCTATTGTGTGGAGGCTGTCAGTCTGTTTTGGTTTTTCTGGGTCTGTGCGGCAATCATCTGTGTTCACTTCCCTTGATTAGTCCTCTACTTAAGCCTACTAGCTCCTCCACTCAGTTTCAATCGTACACTTGCTGC
Organism: Allobates femoralis; assembly: GCA_033576535.1. NCBI lineage: Eukaryota > Metazoa > Chordata > Amphibia > Anura > Aromobatidae > Allobates > Allobates femoralis. The sequence goes on along the minus strand of JARQOC010000003.1, from coordinate 593,725,741 downwards.
TGCCTGTGTAAGACTGATCTCTCTGTGCTCTGTGCCTGACCCAGTCTGACATTATTCCCTTATCTGAATTTTGACCCTTTGCCTGTGACCTGATTATTCTTTTGTCTGCTTCCTGGAAACTGTCTTGTCTTTCTGGTTTTCCTGACCCCGGTTGGTGAGGTGGATTTTGCCTTGTTGTAAAGTGCCATTTCCTGGACTTGACCTCGGATCGCTTGACCTCCCTTTACTTATCCAGTAAGGAGTACAATAATAATAATTGTCTATTGGTAATTGTAGCCATATCTCTCCACTTCTGGAACTGATTATTACAGTACTGACTCAGGTCACATTATGATTGACCATTACATTTTCTTTTTTTCCCACCTCCTTTAGATCCGTTATGTAATTTATGGGATCAGGTGGTGGATCTGACTCAGTCCAAGATCTGGCATTGGAACAACATAAACTGGCATTCTCACTGTCTCAGTTACAAGGTCAGATTTCTGGTATGTTTACTGCCCCTCAGAATCTCTCCACTCTGACTGCCGTCATGACTTCTGAATCATCTGACGTATCTTTAACCCCCCTGAACCTGTTATAGCACTTACTGATAAACTTTTTTGGGAAAAAGACCAGTTCAGAATTTTCAAAGAGAGTTGTAAATTATTGTTTACTTTGCACCCTTGGGCATCAGGGAATGAGTTACAGTGGGTGTGAATTATAATGTCACTTCTGCGTGGGGGTCCCCAGACTTGGGCATTTTCTCTACCTTCTTTTGCTCCTGAACGTCTTTCTGTGAACGCCTTTTTTGACCCTTTAGGACAGATCTATGACAAATTTGACATGGTTAAGGTGGCAGAGACAAGGATCATGAAGCTGACACAGGGTAACCGCACAGCAGCAGACTACTATACTGAGTTTCATCAGTGGTCTACTGAGGTCCTATAGAATGACGCACCTCTCAGGTGCCAATTTCTCAGGGGTCTTTCGGAGTCTCTAAAAAACACTCTGGCTCCACCTGGTTGTTTGGTGAAGGCCATGACTCAGGCTATCCGCTTGGATCCGAGAATGCGGGAGAGACGCAAGGTTCAACAAGAGGTTCCATTTTGTCCGGGTTGTTTACCTGAGATGGAAACTATGGAGGTTGGAGCTGCCAGCTCAAGGGTTAAGGAGAGGAGACTCCATCTGGAACTTGGACTTTGTCTCTATTGTAGCCGAGCTGGACATCTCTTAAATGATTGCTTGGTACGATCTGCAGCAAAAAAGCCGTTGGGAAATGCCTAAGTCTGGGTGATTTTCGAGGAGGTCACCCAGAATTACAGGTATCCTTTTACTCCTCCGATAAAGTGTTGTTGAATGCTGGACTTCTCTTTCAAAAAGTGTCTGTCAACATTTGTCTTTATTGACTGTGGATCCGCGGCTAATTTAATTGATTCGGGATTTGTTCTGAAGTTAGGATTAGGGACAGTTAAACTAGAAGACCTATTCAAATCGTGGCAATTGATAGAACACCTTTGCTAAAAATCTTGTTCAGTTAGTTACAGTGGAGTTTACACTCAAGGTGGGGTCTCTTCATACAGAATTAATCTCCTGTTATGTTTTGGACAATTTTCCTGCTGGGATTGTGTGGGGTATTCCTTGGCTGTGTATGCTTGTTTTGTCGCCGATCGGCAGCATAATCCGATCATTGACCAGTATCAGGAAGATATTGTCAAATGGGGTCCTTATTGTATCAAAAAAGGTTTTAAACTTGTGCATGTTTGCTCCTTTAGTCTGGAGAGTCCTCAGGAATACCTGAAAGACTTCGGAGATGTTTTTTTCGGAAAAAGAGTGTGTGATCTTACCTCCTTACTGTCCCTATGACATTGCTATCACGGAAATCTCATTCCTAATGCCAAATTACTCAAGGCTCGCTTGTATAATTTGTCTGGCCCTGAGTGGACAGCCATGAAAATTTATATTAACGAAAGTTTACAGAAAGGTCATATTCGTCCTTCCTAATCCTTCCTCATCGCTGGTAGTGTTTTGTTAAAAAGAAAGATGGAGGTCTTCGTCCCTACCTCGATTTCCGAGAATTAAACAAGATAACAGTTAAATATACTTATCTGCTTCCACCTATCCCCAATCTATATAATTAGCTTTCGGGGCCAAATGGTTTTCCAAACTGGATCTCAGAGGGGCATATAATTTGATACGTATTCGTGAGGGTGATGAGGGGAAGACAGCGTTTTTAATATCGGAAGAACTTTTGAAAAATCTCATCATGCTTTTTGGACCCTTTTTTGCACTTGTGGTCTTTCAGAATTTTATGAATGATATTCTCTCTGATTATATTGGGAGATTTATTGTGGTTTATTTAGATGATATTCTAATTTTCTCACCTGACCTGGATTCACATTGTAAACTTGTCCGTTTGGTTCTGTAAAGGTTAAGAGATAATTGTGTGTTCGCCAAGATTGAAAAATGTACCTTTTCTGTTCAAGAAACGTCATTCTTGGGCTTCATTGTGTCAGCTTTCGAGTTTAAGATGGATCCTGGGAAGGTTCAGACATCACTGATTGAGTTCAATCCTGTGGCCTCAAGGTTCTGCAGCACTTTTTAGGGTTTGAAAATTATTAAACGTTTTTCTCAGATCATCAAGCCTCTTATGGACCTCACTCGTAAAGGGGCAGAGCTAAAGGTTTGGTCGTTAGAAGCGGTCGGGGCTTTTGAAAACTTTAAGAAATGTTTTATGTCTGCTTCTGCTCTTGTTCAACCAGACCTCCAGAGGCCGTTCACTGTGGAGTTTGATGCTTCTGAGCACAGAACGGGGCTGTATTGTCTCAAGATTCTAAGGCGACTAAACTGCGACCATGTGCCTTTTTTTCCCAAAACATTTTTCCTGCTGAAAGAAACTGATGTGCGTAATCGAGAGTTTCATGCTGTCAAATTGGCTGTTGAAGAATGAAAGCATTTTTTGGAAGGAGCCGTTCATCCAGTCACCGAGATGACGGATCACAAGAATCTAGCTTATATTGAATCTTGCAAGTGGTTGACACCTAAAGAGGCCCGATGGTTTTTATTTTTTTCAAGATTTAATTTTCCTATCACGTTTAGACCGGGGTCTAAGAACATGAGGATGGATGCCCTGTCTCGTAGTCTTGATTCTGTGTCTCCTCCAGAACCTCTTTCCTCCATTCTTCCTCAGGACATTGTTGTGGTCATGGTTTCCTCTGAGATGGAAGCTGAAATCTGTACTGCTCAGTCCTTGGCTCCTTCCAATACCCCTGAATGCAATTTGTTTGTCCCTGTATATCTCACATTATGCCTTTTGCAAGAATTCTATGATTCTGTGTTGAGTGGTCATCCTGGAGTCACCACCACCCAGAAGGCGGTTGCTAGACTATTTTGGTGGTCTGCTATGCATAGAGATATTAAAGATTTTGTGTCTGCTTGTGAAACTTGCGCACACGCTAAAGTACAAGGCCGGCTGGGGAATTGGCTCCTTTGTCAATTACAGAAAAACTATGGATTCATTTGTCCATGGATTTCATTTCCAATTCCCCTCTGTCTGGGGAGATGACTGCTCTTTGGTTGGTAGTTGATCGATTCAGCAAACAAGCTCACTTTGTCCCATTATCTGGGTTACACAATGCTGAGACTCTCTCCAAACTATGTATTGCTCATGTGGTAGGATTGTATGGGATTTCTCTAAATATTGTATCTGATAGGGGAGTACAATTCATCTCTAGATTTTGAGGGCTTTCTGCAGAAGATAGGGGATTGATTTGTCCTTCTGCTTATCGCCCTGAAATTAACGGTCAGACCGAGTGGACAAATAAGTCTTTGGAAAAAATTTCAAGATGTTTTGTCACAGATCAGCAGGAGAATTGGTCATCCTTACTTCCTCTGGCTGAGTTTGACTTCAACAGTCGGGTTAATCTGTCCACAGGGACCTCACCGTTTTTCTGTAATTATGGGTTTCATCCTCATTTTGGTGAGTTTTCCAGGATATGTTTTGCGTGTCCTGGCGTAGATTTAACCATTCAAGAGCTGAGGTATGTCTGGAGGGAGGTTAATGACTTCCGGTTTATTCACTGCTCTGCCAGCGGTCGGCAATCTCCGGCGGCCGTCGGCAGAGTTCGGCTTTGACAGCAGCTTGAGCTATGACTGAGGTGAACCCTTACTGTTTTCATTTCTCTGTCTATGCAGAGTGATGTAGCAGTGCTGAAATTGCGTTTTGGGACTACGGCGGACGGAAGAGGATTTTTTAATAATTAAAGATGGAGTCTAAGTGTTTTTTGTTTTATTTCTAATAAAATATTTTTTTCTATGGGTTGTGTTTTTTTTTTAAATTCACTAGAAATTCATGGCCCGCAGCCATCCCAGAAAATGGAGCGTTCATTGAAGCGCCATTTTCTGGCGCTGAACCCAACTCTCCCAGGGCCCTGGTGCGGTGGCTCACTGGGTAATAAAGGGGTTAGGGCCAGCTTTGTATTATCAACTGGCCCTCAGTCCGAAATTCATGGCGGTCACGCCAATAGTTGACATTACCGCCATGAATTTCTAGTGAATTTTTTAAAAAAAACACAACACATAGAAAAAATATTTTTATTTAAAAAAAAAACAAAAAGACACTTAGGGACTCCATCTTTATTTAAAAGAAATCCTTTTCCGTCCGCCAAAACGCAATTTCAACACTGCTACATCACTCTGCATAGACACATATGTCTATGCAGAGTGATTGCAGGCTGAGAAATGAAAACAGTCAGGGTTCACCTCAGGTCATAGCTCAGGCTATGACCTGAGGTGAACCCTGCTGTCAAAGCCGAACTCTGCCGACGGCCAATGGAGAATACCGACCGCCGGCAGAGCAGTGAATAAACCGGAAGTTAATGACTTCCGGTTTATTCACTGCTTTGCCGGCGGTCGGCAATCAGCAGTATTGCTCTGACAGCAGGGTTCACCTCAGGTCATAGCCTGAGCTATGACCTGAGGTGAACCCTGACTGTTGTCATGTCTCAGCCTGCAATCACTCCGCATAGACATGTGTGTCTATGCAGAGTGATGTAGCAGTGCTGAGATTGTCATTTCTCAGCCTGCAATCACTCTGCATAGACATGTGTGTCTATGCAGAGTGATGTAGCAGTGCTGAGATTGTCATTTCTCAGCCTACAATCACTCTGCATAGACATGTGTGTCTATGCAGAGTGATGTAGCAGTGCTGAAATTGCGTTTTGGGACTACGGCAGATGGAAGAGGATTTTTTAATAATTAAAGATGGAGTCTAAGTGTGTTTTTTGTTTTATCTCTAATAAAATAATTTTTTTCTATGTGTTGTGTTTTTTTTAAAAATTCACTAGAAGTTTATGGCGGTAATTAGGGATGGGCGAGTCTACTCGCTAGGACTCGTTACTCGGCGAGTAGTAAGGGACTCGCAGGACTCGGTACTCTGCGAGTTTCCCAGCGATTACTCGCACAGTAACGAGTCCAATGCAAATCAATGGCAATCCTTGTTTTGTCAGAGTCTGAGACTCTGACAAAACTAGGATTGCCATTGACTTGCATTGGACTCGTTACTGTGCAAGTAATCGCAGGGAAACTCGCACAGTAAGGAGTCTGGCTGTCTGCTCTGTGTGGGGCTCGGGTTCTGCAGGCTGCCGCAGCTCCAGGTTCCTAGAGCCCGCCTGCTCTCCCTGTGCACAGAGATGATGTAGCAGAGCTGAGATTGTTCTCAGTCTGCTCATTCCCTGTGCATAGACATCATTCTATATCTATGCACAGGGATGTAGCAGAGAGGACATCACATTTTGGACTACGTCGGACGGAAGAGGATTTTTTTAATTAAAGATGGAGTCCCTAATGGGTTTTTTTTTTATTTCTAATAAAAAATTTTCTCTGTGTTGTGTTTTTTTTAACCCTTTATTGGAGATTCTTAGTGGCCAGGTCAAACGTGGCCTGACATTAAGAATCTCGGGCTTAATACCAGCTTGTATAATAAAGCTGGTATTAACCCCTATATTACCCAGCGTGCCACCGCCACCAGGGCCGCTGGAAGAGCGGGGTTCAGCGCCAGAGGATGGCGCTTCAATGAACGCGCCATCTTCTGGGGCGGCTGCGGGCTGAAATTTGCAGCGGGGGGTGCCCAGAAAGCTTGGGCCTCCCTGCTCTGCGGATTCCAGCCCCCAGCTACTTAGCTGTACCTGGCTAGACATAGAAATTGCGCGGAGCCCCACGCATTTTTTTTTTATTATTTCATGAAATTCATGAAATAATAAAAAAAAAGGGCTCCCCTATATTCTTGTGTCCGGCCAGGTACAAATAGGCACCTGGGGGTTGGGGGCAGCCCGTCGCTGCCTGCTGGATCCGGCTGGTTCCAGAAATACGGCGAAGGCCACGTCATTTTTTTTGTGAAAAATCAATAAAACAATCCTAAAAAAGGGACTGCCTCTTTATTAACCCTTCCACCATGGCCGAGGGGTTAATAAAGATGCAGTCCCTTTTATTTATATTGTTTTATGGAGTTTTCAGAAAAAAATTTGACGTGGGCTTCGCCGTATTTTGCAACCAGCTGAATCCAGCAGGCAGCGACGGGCTGCCCCCAACCCCCAGGTGCCCATCTGTACCTGGCCGGACACAAGAAAATAGGGGAGCCCTTTTTTTTTTATTATTTCATGAATTTCATGAAATAATAAAAAAAAACTGCGTGGGGCTCCGCACAATTTCTATGTCTAGCCAGGTACAGCTAAGCAGCTGGGGGCTGGAATCCGCAGCGCAAGGATGCCCAAGCGTTCTGGGCACCCCCCGCTGCGAATTGCAGCCCGCAGCCGCCCCAGAAGATGGCGCATTCATTGAAGCGCCATCTTCTGGCGCTGAACCTCGCTCTTCCAGTGGCCCTGGTGCGGTGGCTCACTGGGTAATAAAGGGGTTAGGGCCAGCTTTATTATCAGCTAGCCCTAAGCCCGAAATTTATGGCGGTCATGCCAATATTAGACATGACCGCCATGAATTTCCAGTAATTAATAGAAAAAAAACACAACTCAGAGAAAAAATAATTTTATTAGAAATAAAACAGAACACAATTAGGGACTACAACTTTATTTAAAAAATCCTCTTCCGTCCGACGTAGTCCACAACGAAGGTCCCACGACGATCGCCTCCGACGTAGTCCATAAACGGAATCTTCACTGCCACATCCCTCTGCATAGACTCACGTCTATGCAGAGGGAGAGCAGACTGCAAAATGACTTTCACAGTCAGGGTTCACCTCAGGTGAACCCTACTGTGACAGCCCATTCACTGCTCTGCCGGCGGGAGCGTGTATAACTACGGTACGGTGGGAGCCTGTGGGAGCCTGTATTACGGGATATGCACGGCATCCCCCCGCTGATGGACGGGAGGATGCAGTTCATATCATGAATAGCAAATGAGCGGCACCACGTGATCGTCCGCTCTGCCTGTATATAAGCTCCGTGTTTGATGCACGACAGTGTGCCTCCACCCATACAGAATCTGTTATGTTCCGACAAAGCTTCCGAGACACATCTGTGATTTGTAAATCGCACATTACTCGCTATTACTCGCTTCCCCATTCATTAACATTGGACTCGCTAGACTCGCTCGAGTCCTGGGCTCGGACTCGCTAGAGTCAAGCGATTCCGAGTAATTTAGGACTCGCCCATCACTAGCGGTAAAGTCAACTATTGGCGTGACCGCCATGAATTTCGGGCTTAGGGCCAGCTGATAATACAAAGCTAGCCCTATTCCCTTTATTACCCAGTGAGCCACGGCACCAGGGCCCTGGAAGAGTTGGGTTCAGCGCCAGAATATGGCGCTTCAATGAACGCGCCATTTTCTGGGGCGGCTGCGGGCTGCCATTTGCAGCGGGGGGTGCCCAGAAAGCTTGGGCCTCCCTGCTCTGCGGATTCCAGCCCGAGCTGCCTTGCTGTACCCGCCTGGACATAGAAATAGTGCGGAGCCCCACGCTTTTTTTTTTTTAATTATTTCATGAAATTCATGAAATAATTAAAAAAAAGGGCTCCCCTATATTGTTGTGTCCGGCCAGGTACAGATAGGCACCTGGGGGTTGGGGGCAGCCCGTTGCCACCTGCTGTATCCACCTGCATACAAGAAATACGGCGAAGCCCATGTCAAATTTTTCTCTGAAAAATCCAAAAAGCAATATGAATAAAAGGGACTGCATCTTCATTAACCCCTCGACCATGGTCGAGGGGTTAATAAAAATGCAGTCCCTTTTTATAGGTTTATAACACAGATGAGTCCTGCACACAGAGAACAGGTCTGTAAGAACCTGTTCACACCACCAGCATAATTGGAAACAAAAAGCTATTGCGACAAAAAACAACAGTACACTGCAGTAAAAATATTAAAATGCAAGTGCAGTATAAAAATGGTATAACAAATACAGGGTACTTAGTTAATCCGTTTTTTTGCGCAGAAAAAGTTATTTTAAGCCACGTCACTATCTTCAAAGCTTAAAATAACTTTTTCTGCGCAAAAAAACGGATTAACTAAGTACCCTGTATTTGTTATACCATTTTTATACTGCACTTGCATTTTAATATTTTTACTGCAGTGTACTGTTGTTTTTTGTCGCAATAGCTTTTTGTTTCCAATTATGCTGGTGGTGTGAACAGGTTCTTACAGACCTGTTCTCTGTGTGCAGGACTCATCTGTGTTATAATTAATTGCCTCTTGCCATGCAAGAGATGGAGTTCCCGCCCTCTCTGGGCCCTGCACACATAGAGCCCCGTCGCCTTCATTCCACTTCAGACACTGGTCATGCTGGTTCCTGCTTACTGGTAAGTATTCACACCAGTCAGGTTTTTAATACAACAGTTAGGACCGCGTCTGAGATGGGTACACTTTGAAGATAGTGACGTGGCTTAAAATAACTTTTTCTGTGCAAAAAAACGGATTAACTAAGTACCCTGTATTTGTTATACCATTTTCATACTGCATTTGCATTTTAATACTTTTACTGCAGTGTACTGTTGTTTTTTGTCGCAATAGCTTTTTGTTTCCAATTATGCTGGTGGTGTGAACAGGTTCTTACAGACCTGTTCTCTGTGTGCAGGACTCATCTGTGTTATAATTAATTGCCTCTTGCCATGCAAGAGATGGAGTTCCCGCCCCTCTCTGGGCCCTGCACACATAGAGCCCCGTCGCCTTCATTCCACTTCAGACACTGGTCATGCTGGTTCCTGCTTACTGGTAAGTATTCACACCAGTCAGGTTTTTAATACAACAGTTAGGACCGCGTCTGAGATGGGTACACTTTGAAGATAGTGACGTGGCTTAAAATAACTTTTTCTGCGCAAAAAAACGGATTAACTAAGTACCCTGTATTTGTTATACCATTTTTATACTGCACTTGCATTTTAATATTTTTACTGCAGTGTACTGTTGTTTTTTGTCGCAATAGCTTTTTGTTTCCTTTTTATAGGTTTGTTTAATGGATTTTTCAGAAAAATTTTGATGTGGGCTTTGGATAGGGGATTGTTTTGCACGCACAACAGTGGAAGACACAGTGGTGTCACCCGCAGACACTGCTCCTGGACTTTGGTGTATATCCCACAAAGTCGAGTGCTTTGCTGCCATGTGGTCAGGCTGCTAGTTTTGCTACCCCTACTGATGCTGGCATGGCAGGTGTTGCAAATGGCCTTTTTGGAATTATCTGTAGACACCTTAAAAAACAGCCAGACATGGTACAAATAAATAAATTGTGGGTACAAATCGAACAGGATTTTACTCCTTTCAGACTTCAGACATTACCCTGGGTGTCACTTCGAAAAGAAGAGTTATTATATGACCATCCGACAATTGGGTCTACTCTCAAGATTTGTGATCACACGTTAGTTAGATCCTTAATGATACCATCTGCCTCTGTCTTGAGTCCGATCCTTAGTCACCCGGACTTTCGACCAAGTCTTGATGACCCCGTGTTCCAACGTTGGATAAAAGCAGGTCTGGATAGGATTGAAAAATGGAGTGAGGGAGAAGCGTGGCCAACCATTGAACAACTTAATTCAATTACCTACCCGACGGCTCTGGGTTTCTGGAGATGTGTACAACTTGTGCATTATCTTCATAGACTCCCTCCTAAGAGGACGTTTTTAAATCCTAAGACACTGTTTGAATCTCTATGCTCTACCACAGTTGACTGTAGGCATGCTTTATCACAGACATACGCGTGTTTGATTTCTCCACCGGACCTCCCGACTCCCCATTTCATGCTGCGATGGGAGACAGATCTTGGTCTCAAACTGTCTACAGAACAGAGATCTGCAATTTATTCTTTAGCTCACTCTACTTCAATAAGCTCAAAACTGCAGGAGGCAAATTATAAATTATTGACGAGATGGTATAGAGTCCCAGCTCATTTGCATAGACTCTTTCCTTCTATAGACCCGAAGTGCTGGAGGTGTGGTGGGGCGGATGGTACAATACTACACGTGTTCTGGGAGTGTGCGAAGCTCCAACCATTCTGGTCGGAGGTGAAAAAGATTACAAGGCAAGTTACGGGATACACGGATGAGTTAGATCCTGGCCTCTTCATGTTGCACCACTGTAGGATTCCACCAAACAAATATAAACATACACTGTTGAGGTTCTTAGTCATGGCTGCGAGATCTTGCATCCCGATGCTCTGGAAAAAGGAGACGTGTCCTTCTGTGGCTATGTGGATAGAGAAGGTGAACGACCTCATGCTTCTCGAGGACCTGACATCAGCTATACATGATTCATATGAGAAGTTCAGAAACACGTGGTTTAATTGGATGAGTTTCCAACAATCTGACCTGTATAAGTCTCACAGAAGCTCCTGAGGAACTTGCTCTTAAGAACTGGTTAGTAAATGGGTGCGATTGAGAGTTCCTTTTACTCCATTGAGGTTTGGTAACTTCACGAGACCCCTACCTTACCCTCCCTTCTACCCCTCTTCATACCCCCCCACCCATCCTATTCCCCTTCCTGGTCTATTCTACTCTTTTCTTTCTTTATGTGTTTCCTATCTTTTCCTTTCTTTTTTGTTTTTTTTATCTTTCATTGTCATTATTATTGGTAATAGACGGGTACCTATGGAGTAGGTAATGCTTGTTTTATAATTCTGACTGGCAAACAACTCAGATGTGTTATACTAGACAGCTTGTTTTTCATGCCAGAGTTAGTTTTAATATTGCTATAGTAAATTGAATACTTTTATCAAGCTTATTGACTATTAGAAACTGATTCGTGATTCAATTAATGAGAATACATTTTATTAAGAACAGTTTCTTTGTACTTGCAAGATGATTGAATCTGTAAGTTTTGGTTCTTTTTTCTATTGTTACTATAAAACGAAAAATAAAGAATTATATAAAAAACAGCCAGACTCGGGAAGACCTAACAGTTGTACTGGCAACTTCTGTCGTGTTGTTGTTCTGGGGTCGGTTGCCTGCCTTCTGCCTGGAGCCACCACCCAGCTTCTTCGGGCCTGTTGTAATGCTACGCCTAACTTCCCTGAGCACTGCTGTCCTCGCTCTGCATGTCCTCCTGCCAGGTTGGGTCAGTTACTGGATCATCCACCACGTCGTCTCCACTTCCACTTCCACCTCTTGTTGAGACACGTTCCCATCGTTGCCTTCGTGAGACCGTGACTGCTCAAATATTTGTGCATCAGTACATACGATCTCCTCATGACCCACTTCAACTGGAGCTGGCGAGAGGCCAGAATCTAAGAATGGATAAGTGAACAGCTCTTCAGAGTGTCCAAGTGTGGGATCAGTTATGTCTGGGTCCGGCACTCGGCATGGTGGGAGGAAGGAAGATCAGGGTGTGGAATGTGCGGTCTAGTCTCACGGCTACTGACACTTGACCGTGTGGAAGATAGGGTATTTGTGGTGGTGCCAAACTGACTGGAAGCATTATCCGCTATAACAACCTGTTGACACTGGTCTTGGTGTAATAGTGGTGTACTGCTGCGGTCCCCTAGAAATTGGGACAGGAAGGTAGAGCGAGATGATGTGGGCATTTGTCATGGCGCAATTCGAGCTTGCATACGGCATCGGCCTCTGCCTGCACCACCATCACGTCCAGTTCCTTGTCCCTTGCCATTGGCCTTGCGCATTTTCAATGTCGTGCTGCCTATATGCAGCTAAATGAAGGCATCCAAAAGATGGTTTTTAGCTGCACACTGAGATTACAGTTTAGAGCAGTTTAATCCCAGCAGCTGGAACGGTCAGACACAAACTCTGACGCATATACAGTGTTTTGGCGTATACTACTTGGAGCTACAAGCCACTCCTGCCGCACTAAGATGGTAAATTAATGCATACAAGAGTTGGTTTTTAGCTGCACACTGAAATTACAGATTAGAGCGGTTTAATCCTGGCAGCTGAAATGGTCAGACACAAACGCTGACGCGTATACAGTGTTTTGGCGTATACTAATTGGAGCTACAAGCCACTCCTGCCGCACTAAGATGGTAAATGAATGCATACAAGAGTTGGTTTTTAGCTGCACACTGAGATTACAGATTAGAGCGGTTTAATCCCGGCAGCTGGAACGGTCAGACACAAATGCTGACGCGTATTCAGTGTTTTGGCATATACTAATTGGAGCTACAAGCCACTCCTGCCGCACTAAGATGGTTAATGAATGCAGACAAGAGTTGGTTTTTAGCTGCACACTGAGATTACAGATTAGAGCGGTTTAATCCCGGCAGCTGGAATGGTCAGACACATACGCTGACGAGTATACAGTGTTTTGGCGTATACTAATTGGAGCTAACCCCTTGCTGCCTATAGAGAGCTAAATTAATCCTTAATTTAGACTGTTTTGGAGATTTTTAGCCTGTACACCAGCCCCAGATGTGATGCAGGCTGGTATACTAGCACAAGAAGTTTGCTATATACCCTGCCTGCTTGTATATAGCTGTATTAGTCCTCAGAAGGAATGTTGTGGTATTAGATTAGCAGCCCTGCACCTACACTAGCTGAAAGGCCACAAATCTGTCCTGAATCAGCAGCACCTCTCCCTACACTGCCTGTCTGTGGAGCACAGTGACGAGCACAGCGCGGTCAGGTTTTATAAAGACTTGATCACGCTGTGCGGCCAGCCAATCACTGCAATGCCACAACCAACATGGCTGTGACATTACAGTGTCTGTCAGCCAATCCCTGCATGTGGGTTGGCTCTGTAAAGAGCGCCAACATGCAGGGAGGTGGACCCTGAGCATAGCAAGAGTATCGCTGGATTACTCGGTACTCGCCGAGTACACTAAGTACAGAGATATTCGTGCGAGTACCGAGTAGTCACAAGCATACGCGCTCATCTCTAGTCATGGTCTCAACACTGTCCTTGTCTTCTATGTTACTATTGTGTGGAGGCTGTCAGTGTGTTTTAGTTTTGCTGGGTCTGTGCTGCAGTCATCGGTGTTCACTTCCCTTGATTAGTCCTCTACTTGAGTCTGCTAGCTCCTCCACCCAGTGTCAATTGTACACTTGCTGCTGCCTGTGTAAGACTGATCTCTTTGTTTTCTGTGCCTGACCCAGCCTGACTTTATCCCCTTATCTGGATTTTGACCCTTTGCCTGTGACCTGATTATTCTTTTGTCTGCTCCCTATACATTGTCTTGTCTTTCTGGTTTTCCTGACCCCAGCTTGTGAAGTGGATTTGTCTCTGACTACTCCTTGTTGTACTGCACCATTTCCTGGACCTGACCTCGAATCACTTGACCTTCCTTTTCTTATCAAGTAAGTAGTACAATAATAATAATTGTCTATCGGTAATTGTAGTCAAATCTCCCCACTTCTGGGACTAGTTATTACTATAGTGACTCGCGTCACAATATGTAAAAAAAAAAAATTATAAAAGTCTTTATACTCACTTCTTTATCCCCTCCAACTTCTTAAGGCCCATAAAGCTAGAGGAGCACACCATAACTTAATGGGTTGTGAATTTTGCAGGCACATGAGCAAAAACCCTTCTGGGCCAAGTGTGAAAAGTCTCAGTATAGTGAGTAAGGCACCAGGGATTTTGAGGACCCAATGAGTGGCGATGAGTAACAAAGAAACTAGAGACTTGAGTATAAGATTTATTTTCTATATCTTCTAACATTTTGCTGGCCTTTTATTCAGCAAAATGGTAGCTAGTAAGCCTACCATTTTGCTGAATCTATGCAAAAGTGGATTATATACAATCTGCATTTTAGCAAACCCATATTTTTGTAAAAGTCGAATTCAATTCTGGTCATACATATTTGCTCATCCATAATTACTTATTACAAAGACTTTTAAAATGTATCTTTCATTGTTATTTTTACTCACCTATCAAAACTGAAATTCTGAGAATCATCTCTTCTGTTGATATTCTATAAACTCTATAATATAGCAAATATAGAGTTACATATAACATATGTACAATTAAAAATTACAATTATTTTTTATAGTTAACTATAGTAGGGCAAGGAACATTGTATGTGGCGTAATTAGAAAAGGGGTCAATCAGTGGTGTAACTACAGCGATTTCAAAATTACACCAGAGCTTCCACAATTATAAATCACACACTATTATTTTGTTTTAGAATAAAAAAAATGGGTTAAATGCTATGAAATGTACCGTATAACTTTCGAAAAAGGCACACGGGACATACCAGAGAAATGTCAAAAACAAATGTTTTATAAGTCATATGTACAATGTACATTAGTTACAGTACATGAAAGCAATTATTAGTAGTAGTTATGGACATTGGTGGAGTATAATTTTGCTGAACACAAACAAGAATAAAAATGAAATTGGCTTTAACATAAGCTAGGGTGACAATCTAAAATCTGGGAAGTCAAAGTGGGAAGAAAAGAGGATGAATCATGGGATAGAACAAACTGAGATGTGCATTTGTGCCTTCCTGAATGGTGCCAATAGTGTTGAAGATAAGCTTCTACTCTGAGATAGGCTACGTTCACACTTTGCGCTTTTTTGCTTGCGCTTTTCAAAAAAGTGCAAGTGCACCTGCATCTGCCAGCAAAGTTAATGTAAATTCACTTTTGCCATGCAGACGCTGCGTAAATATACGCAGTGCTTTTATGGGAGAGAGCGCGCGCATAAAAAGAATGACCATGTCAATTCTTTACGCACTTGCGCCTGCGCTTTCTCCCATAGGAGTCATTATCCCCTCTGGAATTACGCATCCCTGTTCAGACAATGCGCAATTCCAGCTGGAATATGCTGGCGCTGCAGGATGTGATGTCACACAGGCGAGGAAGAATCCTATTCCCCCTCCCCTGTGTGACATGTGTGACAGCTGCTTTTGGGTTTCGTAGTGTATTAATATACACTGAAAAACCCAAATTAAAGTAATCCAAATGTGTTAAAAATAATAAAAATTGAATACTTACCCTCCATTGGCTGTTCCGGTTATCGGGAGCCAAAACAACCACAGGTACTGACCTTCCAAGACCTTGCAAGATCTGTGATTGGCCGCTCGCGGTCAAATGATATGTGACGTGCATATGACGTGCATATCACATGACCGCAAGCGACCTGATGATGAGCTATAATCATTTTAACTGATCCAAAGGGTTTTGATGTTACGCTGACTCTATGGACCTCATCTGCTACGTGTATGAAATTTGAAGATACACATAACTGACTCCATTATAAACATCCAGTTTTACAAATTTGTTTGTTTCAATAATATTTTACTGCCCAAATTTTTTAGCTATGATTTATAGCCTGTGGGAACAAGCAATTGGACTCATTGAAATCTAGAATGTTCGATCCTTCTTTACCCCAGCAGTGGCTTTAAGGGCTGAGTTTGTTCATTTCCCCATCAATGGAAATGCAGGGTTTGCATATCCAATGGAAAATCTAGTTTCTGAAGAAATGCTAAGCTGGATGTGCCGATTGTAGCCACCAGTGTTATATAATGATTGGAACTATAATGGAAAATGCATTCACTAAATATTCATGCTCACAAAAATTACTTAATCGAATTAAAGGCATTAATTATTGTGAATACACAAAATAAGTGGAGCGGGAGCTGCTCTCCACTGCACTGTGTAGTGAAAGGCACGAGGCATATTGGAATGAATTTGGATGAGATGGCTTCTTTTCCCCAAACTCTACTCCTATTAGTTTCCACCCACATCACCGCTGTACTCTATGTTCATTGCTTTGATGTGGGCACTGATAGTCAGTGAAACAGCTGGGGGGTTAATGTTGTGACTACATTCTCCCTCAACTACCATTCTTCTCGACTGGTTATTTTGGGCCACAATGTCCTCTGTGGCATAAACAATTACCGGTAGGTTGCAAGTACTCAGATAATGACCCATGTATATACATGCCTTAGCATATCATGTGGACATACAACATGGTGGAGTATCTTGATTACAATCCTGGTTAGACAGGGCATGACAACACACAAGCACACAAAATTTGTGTGTATATATATATATATATATATATATATATATATATACAGCAGATGAAATAATTTAAGTACAGATCGCATCAAAATTTTCTAATTACGTAAATATATTTCTCACGGTGCTATTGATATGAATTTCGATTTCCCACCAGATGTCAGTAACAACCCATGCAGTCTACAAGGACCAGGGAAATTTAAAACCATAAGTGTCCATAAATCAAGTTTAACATCTCACGAAGGGTAAAACCATTGAACTGTCTTAAGATCTTCATATTTTATTGTTGCAAAAATACTGATGGTATTGGTTACTGAAGAATTTCTAAACTATTGAAGGTTATAGTGAACACTGTTGTTGCTCCCCACAAGATTTCAGACAGAGGAGTGAAAAGAATTATCACAAGATTATTAGAAGAATTGACAAGGAGACAAGGAATAAGCAGGTACAAGTCTTCATTGAAAACAATAAGTAATGCACTCAACCTCCATGGCCTGTATGTTCATCGCGCATGACTCCATTGCTGAACAAAAGCATGTTCAAGCAGGTTTAAAAACATTAATAAAAATAAAGAAACAGCAGCACTCACTGGGGTTGCAGGCACATGTCAGGAATTTATTCCAATATCACGGGTACAGATGCAGGGAGGGAGGGGGTGCAGGGTGGAACGACAGTAAACCGTTTCACGCAAGTTGCGCTTCTACGGGCAGTGACTGTTAAAAACATTAATGGCTGTTTAAGTTATTTAGAAAGCACACAAAATGTACACTGATATACAAGCTGTACATTGACTACTTTAGGCCATGTTCACATGTTCAGTTTTTGGTCAGTCTTTTCACATCAGTATTTGTAGCCAAAACCAGGAGTGGGTGATAAATCCAGAAGTGGTGACGTGTTTCTATTATACTTTTCCTTTGATTATTTCACTCCTGGGTTTGGCTTATAAATACTGATGTAAAATACTGATCAAATATAGATCATGTCAACGTGGCCTAATAGAAAGATGTCACCACTTCTGTATTTTTTCCTATCCTGGGTTTGGCTTACAAAAACTGATGTGAAAAACTGACCAAAAACTACACAATTACATATAATTAAGTGTCTATCTTCAGTGTTGTCCCATGAAAAGATAATAGAATAAAATAGTTACAAAAGTGTATGTATGTACATGAGTGTGTATGCTATGTACATAGTGAACAGCAAACAATTTGCTTGGGAGTAGGCTCAACAAATACAAAATTTGGCCCCAGGGCCTGTTCAGTCTATGCCCATTGATGATGAAGGAAATATAGTCTACCTAAACATCACCAGTTTTTCATAGTCCCAGTGGCTTTGAACCTCAGGATGTGGTTTTCTAATGTTATTCTAGATGATAATACTATTCTAAACAGTTACTGCAGAGTCTTAAAATTTTCAATATACTGTATCTATAAATCAAGTATTAAATATATAGATCTGATAGTCTGCAAAAACCTTTTCCACCTATACTAATTACAATTATGGAAATATGAAATGTATTTGCTCTCTGAATAACCAGTATTTATAGCTCAACCACTTCCTGGCTTGTTCCCCTTAGAATATTAATCTATATCCCTCTCTCTTTCTGTACCTGTATGCCATATGTTGTTCATGTACCTTGTACTTGTCTTTGTATACCCTTATACACCATGGAATTAATGGCGCTATAATAATAAAATAATAATAATAATAATAATATCCTTAATTTTTTATCACTTGGTAGTGGCACTCTTGAGTGATTGGTAAGTGCACATAGATACTTACATAACATTAGGTTTGAGTATTGCACAATTGAAGAGTTACCATTGAAACTTGTGTTCTCATTTACATAATCATTGTTCCTAATATCCATAATAAAGGCATGAGCGTCACACTGTTTGCTGGGATGCAACAATGTTAAAATTAAAGCTTTATTCTTGTATATCGGCTTGCAGCGTTTTTTTTCGCGGCCGCACCTGCCGCAAGTGCCGAAACCGCACTTGCCGCACCTGCCGCACCCTTACCGCAAGCCCCATAGACATTGCATGGGGCTTGACGCAAGTGTGCCGCAAGTGTCGCGGTTATGCGGTAATCGCGGCAGATGCGTTTTTTTCACCGCAACTGCCGCGATTTGAAAATACCGCTGATGTGAAAGGGCCCTTATATGTCATATGTTAGACAATTCAAGGTGCTCTGCATAACTGAGTAAACCTCTCTTAAAAATTAAGATTTCAATTAATATCTCATTGAACACAACAACCTCCAAAATTTTGACAAGACTGAGTTTTTAGAATATTTTCTTAACTCATAACATGAAAGTAAGGTTAATAATTAGTGATGAGTGCGTGGCAAATATTTGTAATCACTATACTAATAATGAGTACTTTGTAAAACTTGCGTACTCATCTGAATAGCAAGTCCAAATGTTAGTCAATTAGTGATAGGCTCCGCCCACTAACTTCCAGCTATAAAACGAGTCTTTCCGGGACAAGGCGGGAGGGTGTTTTTTTTTTTACATTTCTACTGCATGAAACACCTTGCTTTGCACTGAAGGGAGCCAGCAACGTGTGTCAAACAATCGATACATCACTCATGAGCATCAGCATTACTCGCCGAGTTCGAGTATCGCGAATACTGTAGTATCCGTGCGAGTAGCGAATAGTAATGAATATGCTCGCTCTTCACTATTAATAATAGAACATTCATTACAAACTCTTCAGTTTTAGGCCGGGTCAGAGTAGCCTACGTATTCGATGTGAGTGCATCGTTTGCAATATGCTAATTACACTTGGCTTAGGCTCTGCTGCGAACATGAGATGAATGTCAGGTTACTATGATCTCATCTTGTGATTGGATCACACCTGTGGAGGAGATGGAGAGATTACCCCTTCCATTTCCTCCGTTGTCAGTCTCGGCATATGTCGCACTGCACTAGGATGACATGCGAGTGCGGTGCAATGTTTTACTCGTACCCATAGATTTTATGGGTGCGAGTGAGCCGAGACTCGCTCACAGTTGCAGCATGCTGTCATTTTTTCCTCAGTTCAATTAGGGCTGAGGAAACAAATGATAGATCTAAGCTGCAGGATTGTTTAACATGGGGCCAAGTGCAATGCACGTTTTCCTCGCATTGCACTTGTTCGAGTCATAACCCAGTGCGACTCCAGCCTTACTCAAATTGGTTGATGCAAAAATTGATACGCCCCATCAAAAACTACTTCATCTGGTATTTTGTATGATCTCCATCATTTTTAACGATAACCTCAAGTCTTTTAGGCATGGAACGAAGACGGTGACATTTTGCAACATCTATTTTTTCGATTTTTCAAACACAACCTATTTTAGGGCCTGGATAAAACACAACCTATTTTAGGGCCTGGATGCTTGATGTAGAGTGATGTTCAACTAACTTGTCTCTGCAGAATAGCCCAAAGTTGTTCAATTGTTTTCAAATCAGGAAATATACTTGAAATGCAACAGTACTCTTAGGGTATGCGCACATGTTGAGTATTTGATTGCAGAAATTCTGCACCAAATGTGGACCTCTTGTCGGGAAATATGTAGCAAAAATGCAATGTATTTTGTTTTTTCATGTGGTATCATGCATTTGGGGTGGAAAACACGGTCAAAAGGCTGCAAGAAATTGACAAGCTGCATATTTAATTTTGCACCAAATTTACAAGGGAAATAAAAGCAACATGTGAACAAAATTTTAGGATTCTCATTGACTTTGTTGGCATAAGGATTTGCTTGTAGTTTTATGACAAACCTGCATAAGATGCATAACAATGCAATAAATGCCTTATTCATACCTTGGTGGTTACACACACATTTATCTGTTCAAATCTGAACAACTCTGTTTGCAGTTAAATCATGGACACTATTCATTTGTGCTGTGTACAACATGAGCGGTTCCTATTCACGAACAAGATTGTTCATATGAGATAAATTGGTGTGTGTAATCCAACATAGATGTATGTTTGATCTTTGTGTGGTGGAAAGGTGCACATCTGCCAAGTTCATGGAGTGATAGTAGCATTTTCTCTTTCAACATAGAGACTACATCTGTAAATTCATCATATTATCAATGAAATGTAGCTCCCCAACACCAGCAGCACTCAAGCAGCCTACACTGCCATCACCATGTTTCACTGTTGGCACCATGCATTTTTCTTTGGGCTTCATCCTCACCTCTGCAGCGCCATAGAGTTTTGAAGACTTCACTCTCAAAAACATTTATCTTGGTTGCATCATTCCAGAGTGTAGAATTCCAGTAGTCTTCATGTTATTTTTAACATGGGCTCTGACAGATTGTAGATAGGCTTTTTTTGCATAGGCTTTAGGAGAGGCTTCCTTGTGGACAACACCCACGCATGAATATCCCTGCAGTGTACGTGATTAAGTTATGCTAAATACTCTCTCTGGTTTGGCATTCTACTTTTGAGCAAACTATAGTGAAGTCATCAGAAAATGCTCCTGTTAAAGGGAACCTGACCTCTACAAATGACCCCCCAGCCTGTTTTAACCTTTCCCTGCACCATAGTAATCCATTTGTAACCATCCCTTTCTGTCCCTAAACCGTTATGTGAGAGTTTATAAAAGTAGTTTATTCACCTCTATTCTGCAGTTCTCTTAATGAGAAGCACAAAAGGCGGGTTTTGTGGCCACCCGCCGCGGTGTTTAATTATGCACGCCCACATAGGCATGCTATACAGCAGAGACATTCCTTGTCCTGCAAGGGGGCGGTACAGGCGATATGATGCTGATTTTCATCATATCACCTGTACTGCCCCCTTGCAGACAACACAGTCTCTGCTCTACAGCACGCCCATATGGGCGTGATAATTAACACGCCGGCGGCGGGGAGAGCCACATAAGCCCGCCTTTTGCGACTTCTCATATAATGAGAAACTGCAGAATAAGAGGTGAATAAACTACTTTTTAAAACTTTCACATAGCGTTTTAGGGACAGAAAGGGATGGTTACAAATGGATTACTATGGTGCAGGGACAGGTTAAATCAGGCTGGGGCGTCGTTTGTAGAGGTCAGGTTCCCTTTAAGTTGTTAACCTTAGTGCTTGGGCTAAAGATTTCTGTTAGATGGTTGCAGTTCCTTCTTTGTTACATTTTGTATCCCCTTTGCTTTGGTCATCTTACTAATAAGAAAAGTTTTGCAGAACTTCTTGTAGCCTTCACCTTTATTGTGTAAGTAAATTAATTTCCTTCTCAGGTCTTGTGACATTTCCCTTCCATGTGGTGCCATTGCTCCTAGCATGAAATTGGAAGAGGCTTTCTTTTTAAGTGATACCCTTTTTACTGTCGGCTGGACACCTGTTTAATGAATAAATAGACCTGGGGTTTAATTCTTATTTATGAGAATTTTGTAGTCTAAACTTCAGCTTGGCTCCTAAGGGTGCTGTCACACGCATCAATGTTTTGAGCAATATTGTTAGCGATCACATGCACGCGCGATCGCTAACAATATCGCTCACATCGCTGGTGAGATGTCACACAGCAGACTCACCAACATGTGCAGGGACAGGTTAAAACAGCTGGGTACCCTTGTACATGGTCAGGTTCCCTTTAAGATGTTAACCTTAGTGCTTGCCCAAAGATTGCTGTTAGATGGTTCATCCTCTGTGTTACAACCATGCTTGGATACTAATTAGAAAGGATTATTGCGATTTTGTAGCCTTCACCTTTATTGGTAAGAAATCAATCTTTCTAGCATTGTAAATTCTCTTACGATTACACTGCGGACGACACCTGTTTAAGATAAAATAGACCGGGTTTAATTCTTATTTATAAGAAAGTTTTAGTCAATTCACTTGGCCTAAGACTTTCATCGGGTGCATTCATTTTTGCAATATGGTATGAATGAGTTTGTTATGAAAATTGATTTTTTTGTATTGTGCAGTCATGTATGCTAAGCCTCTACACTTAATCTGCATGGCTATGTATGTGATAATTACATTCATTTGGCAAATTGACAATTTTTTATAGTGTATTTTTCCAGTAACAGAAATCTTTCAGCAATTGTAATACATTTAGCCCCCTGTAGAAGTTTTAGAATATAATTTTGACTTTGTCTTTCACCTTTTTTTTAAGACATCCAATTATGGAACTTATTTTAATTCTACGATCAATGATCAAACATGTACTTTTTTCAAGTGATAACCCCTTTAATGATTTGTTTTGCACTTAGTAAAGTTTCGCAATTCAAAATTGATACTTATTTAAGGGTTAACTCTAAAATATAGTTTAGATTTAGTATTAAATATTTTCTAATATCAAATTAAACTGTAGAATTTAGAGTGAACACTTCTCAACTAAAATTCAACTCAGTGCTTTATTGGCTTTTTTCCTCAGTTTAAGAAATAAAATGTATGTATAAACATACATAAAGTAGTGTGGGAATTATTTTTATCTCAATTTGAAAAAATACTTTAATAATGTGTAAATAGTACCGAAATAATTCTCGAGTATAAGCCACCTGAGTATAAACCGAGGTCCTAATTTTACCCTCCAAAACTAGGGAAATGTATTGACTTGAGTATAAGCCTAGGGTGAAGAAATGCAGCAGACCCCCATCCTGTTGTTTTAGCCCCCCATTCCCGGTATATAAAGGCCCCCAGCAGTTGTATACAGGCCCCAGCCACCCCAGCAGTAGTATACAGGCCCCCTCCTTAGTATACTGGCCCCATCCTTAGTATTCTGGCCCCCTCCTTAGTATTCTGGCCCCCATAGTGATATACAGCCCCACTCCTTAGTATCTGGCCCCCAGGCTGCGCACACATTAAAATAACAAACATTGTATACATTACCTTTCCGGCGACTCCTTACTGGCAGCGCCCGTCCTCCGTCTCCCTGCTTCTTCCTGCTTGTGTCGGCTTCTTTCCTGTGGCCGAGTCAGCAGCAATGATGTCATCACTGCTGTGCGCCTCACATGACACGGCAAAAGCAGGAAGAAGCAGGGAGACAGAGGACACGGCGCTGCCAGCAAGGAGTCGCCGGAAAGGTAATATATACAATGATTGTTATTTTAACAGGTGCTGCAGCCTGGGGGACAGATACTAAGAAGGGGGCCTGTAAATCACCGATGGTGTAGTACAATATGCACTGCTCCCCCCGCTGCTGATGGACAGGGTGATGCAGTGCATATTCATTACACTAATGGCCGGCCCCACCTGACCACCCGCGTTCACTGCGGCCCCCTCCTGCCTCCTACAGCCCCTGGTCACAGCCTCCCACAGCAAATATCGAGTGACTCGAGTATAAGCCGATGGGGGAACTTTTCAGCATAAAAATTGTGCTGAAAAACTCGGCTTATACTCGAGTATATACGGTAGTTTATAGTTGTATTAAGTTGCAAGTGCTAATGTTTTTATTTTAATCTAAATACTATAGTGAACAAATATATAACAAAATGTAAAATATTAATTGTAAGGGTATGTGCTCACAGTCCGGAAGCATGGCATCTTGGACGCAGCGCCTCTGGACCTGTGGGAACCCGCCAGTGAGAGCAGGGAGACCGCAGCCGCCCTGTACTCACCATCCGTGGTTGGAGCAGGGCGGCTTCTCCCTGTGTGCAACTGATGGTGACCGCTTATGACTCTGCAGCAAGAAATGAACATGCTGTGGAGATGCGGAAGAGCGAACACCTACACCACAGCTGAAAGAACGATGCGGTCGGGAGCAGCATAGTGGGCATAGGATTGCTTGAAATCCCATTCACTATTCTACTACTGTGCAACATAGCGTTTTGGATGCAGCGACAAGACACTGCATCCAAAACGCTGCATATACTAATCGTGAGCACATACCCTAATAGTTTCCAAGGGAGAAGCCATGCTGAGTTCATTATTTTCTATGCATTACCCAAAGGTAAATTACTATAATCAAACATTAAGATTTCTATACCAGGCATCACTTTAGTCAAATAGTACTGACACCTTATACTAATAATATAGGCAAACG
Source organism: Allobates femoralis (assembly GCA_033576535.1). NCBI lineage: Eukaryota > Metazoa > Chordata > Amphibia > Anura > Aromobatidae > Allobates > Allobates femoralis. The sequence continues at coordinate 593,701,386 of JARQOC010000003.1, read as the reverse complement.
TATACTCACCAAGCTGATTCAAAGGATCGATGTAACTGTCTCTTCCTATGACCTTCTGAATAGTGTGGTTTTGCTCACAATGCAGACCTCGGCTTTTTGTTCTGTAAATAACTTGCTGAGACTATACTTATTTTTATGTGTTTATAAGTTTTACTTCCTTACCTTGATCATGCACTGACAACATGCAGTCAAATGATGAGATCTCCCCAATCCCTCTCTTAGAAAGGATGGCGACGCACAAATGTTTATATGGTCCCACCTTTTTGGCAGGAAATTCACAGCTTCTCAGTCTTCATAAAATATTGTAAAGAGGTGGTTGTGCTGTCTGCGGCTATTGCATGCATAATTACACTTCCACTATGTCTCTGAGTTGGATTATAATGAATTGGTTGGTGGCATCAACCTAAACATATATAATAGTTGGCTTCTGAGAGCTTGCAAGGTAAAATAGAAATATGGATCTCTTTCATTCTTGAAGCTTATATTCAATGTAATATGCATTAATCTTAGAATTTGCAGCACGTGAAATAATGCAGTGACTCAGGTTATGAGAAATTTTATTTAGCCTCCCCTCATATGTGTCTCTAACCAGCCCCAGGGCCTTGGGGTACCCGGTCCCGGGCATTGAGGTTCACGGGGGATGTCACAGGGCTTGTTGCCCGGTCCCATGGCCCTGGTGGCTGCTTAAAAAGGGGTTTAAAGTCAATAGAAATAAAATAAAAGATGATTTGTGACGCCACCTACAGTTCCAGTAATGTTATCGGTGCTGCAGGACAGACCTGCGGGGTGATGGTGGAGCAGCAAGGTGGTTACGCTCCCTGCAGGTGGAGCGGAATCCTCGGGGCAGTAGTAAATGTGGCACCCTGGCACCTTGTTGGGCACCACAGAAGAACCCTTGGGACATGAATGGAGCAGCAACAGCAAAGCACCACTCACAAACAAACCAAACAACACCTTAGTACACCTTTAACACCTGTTTCACACCCCAAGCCTCTAGGGGGAGCTCCACTGGTCACTTTGAGCCAGTTCCCCCTATAAATAGGGTCTTGGAGGGAGAAATACCAGAGTGTGCAGACACTAAGAGAGCTGCAGGACGTGTGCATCCTCCGGTTCTGGAGCCATACTAGGCCCAAACCAGCACACCTGCCCAGTGAGGAAACCCTTGCAATTGGGGTACTAGGAAAGGAGAAGCACCTCTCAGGGACACCAGAGTGATTCTAACTCTCTCCCTTGTCATCCGGTTACTGGAACCGAGCTGTGAGAGCTACCCAGCCACCACAGAGAACCAGCACTTCCAACAGGGAGTCTAGCCTCCTGTTCACCAGCCGCACCTACAGACGAGAGCCCAGGGAAGAAGATAGAATTATCATCACCCCTTTAACAGTGCCCTCAGTGCAGCTACCCAGGTGAAATACGTTCTACTGAACATACTACCCGGTCCGGCTGGATTCCACATCCACCCAACCTCCACTAGAAAAGACAGAGAAAGGAAGCCTACACCACTGCTTGCTGTGAACCTCCAGGAGTATTGACTTCACCCTCACCCGGTCCGAGTGTACCTGATATCCACCAGTAAAGGTACCAAAAAGACTTTGGTGTGCCTGCGTGTGATTCCTGGATCTAACAGCAGCCTGACTAAGCTGCCTCAAAACATCTTGTGCAGCTCCTGGCCCCGGGGACTCCCGCTCATCCTGTGGGGAGCGTCCCATCTTGCTGTATTCCATCCCCCGGAGGCCCAAGCAGCGCCGGTGGACATCACCGGAACACTCACAGGTGGCGTCACGAAGATTATTAACCCCTACTGTTCAGCCATACCCCCATTGATCATGGACCACCGGGCCCCACAGCAGCAGGCGCGGTTCCGTGACAAGGAGAGGAAAGACGCCTGCGACGTGCAGAACCCGGCTACGGTGAGTCATAGAAGTGTATGATTTCACACAGGGACGCAGTTTACACCAGGCCTTGTCACTTCTCCCTGCTTTGGTCGGCAGCTCATCAGGTGGAGGTAATAAAGTACGCCACACAGTCTTTTCACTCTGTACGGGTTTACTGGCAGTTCTTTAAAGCAGGTTGACAGATAGCACAGTCTTTTGGGGTCTGCCTGGCTTGGGTAGTCACCGGGGAACAAGGATGCTTTACTCAGATGCTCAGTGGTATGCCTGCTGTTCCTATCCGGTCCCTCACTGCGCTCTCTCCTGTCTCCTTCAGCGCTCCCATGCGCAGAGCCTCGAACCAGCTCCCATGGATCCTTTCTGAAGGACTCCTCACCGAGTCCTCGTGACCCTACTTGGTGCATTTTCAGGATTATCTTAAAAAAAAAAACATTAGGCCGCGGGCACACATGAGTATTTGGTGACTTTTTTACTTCAGTATTTGAAAGCTCAAACAAGGTGTGCTGTGCATGCCTCTATTAGGTCAGAGACACACTATGTGATGCGAGATATTTGCATGAGTCTTGAATGACTCAGCCAGCACGGCTGCCAGCCCTGTGGAGAGGAGCACATCAGCTGTATAGAAACACACAGAACTGACACGTTCCCATCCAGAGGGCGGTGGCAGTTCCGGGTGAGTCAAGCGAGACTCATGCATGTATCTTACATGCATCTCGCATAGTGTGTCTGTGGACCTATACTTAACCTCTCATTCTTCTACTGCTTGTTTTGCCTTACAAATTTTGAGGTAAAAAAATCAACAAATACTCAATGTGTGCACGTGGCCTAATAGTTTCCCTCATCATAATGTAAAACATTCGCTGTTTTATAGCCTTTGCACAAAGCTCTGCTTCTCATCACGGTTGTTCGGTGGCTAGTACTGTTTCCCGGAGTTTCAGTCTCTTGTTCAAGTGATCCAGGTTTAAGTTGCCTAGTATGACTAAAAGATGGAATTTTTTTTTACACACGAAAAAGTATTATATTGACGCATTCTCTATTTGCTACATAAAAAGTAAGGCATAAATAAATCTATTTAGCATAACTATGTACCGTACATAAAAACTTCAATAACAAGCTATTTTAAACCTTGTCTTGTAAAAGATAAATGTGTCCCCAGACTGAAACACCAAAAAGAGGAAGAGAATTCCTAAATAATTATTTAGTTTCATTTTTTTTTAACTTGTAACACTTCAAATAAAAAGCTATATAGAACTGAAATCATGGTAATCACACTAAAGCGGCCGTCACACGCTACCATCTCACTAGCGATATTGTAAGCGATCACGTGCACGCGCGATCGCTTACAATATCGCTCACATCGCTGGTGAGATGTCACACAGACAGACTCCCCAGCGATGTGGAGCCGCGATATCGCTGGTAACTATGGTACACATCGGGTTACTAGGCGCCGCGCGTCACTTAGTAACCCGACGTGTACCATAGTTTCCATCTCCCAGCATAGGCTCTGCCGCTGGGAGATCGTTCATCGTGTTGTTATACACCACAATGAAGCAGATTGTTTAATCGTTCATCGCTAGATATGAGCTCCTGCTCTCATATCTGCGATGTCACGATCAAGCGATTTTACATAGTAAAATTGCTTGATTACATGCAACGATGCCAAAACGATATCGCTTAAGCGATCCAAAAACAGATCGCTTAAACGATATCGGGCAAGAAATCGTAGCGTGTGACGGCCGCTTTACACCCAGCACAAATGTCTGACATGAATAGAGGGGCTATAAATAATGGCTCCACTTTTGTGACTTGCACCTATGTTGACATCTGGAATCTTAAGTTAGACTGTAAATGAATGTAATACAAGAGAGTGCAGGGAGTCCCATTTAAACCATGTTCTTGGTCCCAGATATGGGGCCCACATGTATCAGTCATTTATGGAACCTCCTGTAAATGTAAGATGATGTCTGATCTCAGAATACTACTTTAAAACATACTGCTGTGTAAAAACAAAATGACAATGCTCTTCCTCTTGTAAATTAATTTGTTTCAGCTTCTCACTTCTGCCTTCACTTTCTAATACAAAGGCAAGTAGCTTCCTGTTAGCTGGGTTAGGTTCACATTGCCAAGTCAATTAAATGTCATAATTATCATCTGTCCATTCCACAATTGATCTATCATTTCTGCCAAATTTCTCAGAATAATGGAAACCATAACACCAATGCTGAGTTTGTATCTCAGTCCAGAGCAAATCCAGGTTTTCCTGCATTCAGGACAAACTTCAGTTTGAGCAGACATCACGCCCGTGGAGGCGGTAATGTGGAAGGTGAATCCACTAGACCACAGAGACTTCTGTGGAAGCTAAACCAAAAGAACCAACCGGACTAGGATAGAAAAAAACAGTAGGCGCGCTCCAATGCGTGATACCCGGTGGTCTAGTGGGGAGGGGGGAGCAGGTTATTACTAACCTTCCCTGGTTGTACCATCCGTACAACTAGGATTAACAGCATTCAGTGAGTTGCCGCTCACAAAGTGGGCTCAGCACGTGACAGTGACGTCATCTAAGGTCCTGTGTGTTAAGGTCCTCAAATCGTTAACTCCTGGCGGTCTCCTACTTGCAGCTCTGCCATCTAATCCCTTTAGAGAGACAATCACAGCATATTAGAGTATTTAGCTTGTTCAGGTGCCAGAGAGTGTCCAGGGGTTCTTGTCAACCAGGGTGTTTATTCAGCATCCACAATGCGTTTCGGCGGTGTTGTCCACCTTCATTAGGTGAACATACAATTGTAGGTGGGGGATATTTATACGGAGGGAAATGAAGCAATTAGGAACAGAGTTAACCCCTTGGTATCCTCTTAGAATGTATGGCTGATAACAGCGAGTGGTCACAATAATGTTAAATAATTCCTGAAAGTACAATGAAAATTCTTGATGAAAGGAGAAATTACCTTTGCCTTTATGACTAATAAAATAAACTTTATTCAATATTACAGGAGGGGGGCAATAGAAATAAAAAAATATATCATAAACTTTTTTTTAAATTATAAAAAAAATCCTTTTGAAAATACAATACTTAAATCCTTTAAAAAAAAATGAAAAACAAATTTTGTCTAGAAAATAAGAAAAAAAGAAAAAAGTCTTCCTAAAAAGAAAAAAAAATTTTTCCCTCAAAATTCTATAAAAATTCTGAACTAGTTGGGATTGAAAAATTAGGACAATTATTCCTGGTTTGTTTTCTTGTTTTTTTTATATGTGATGAATAAATATAAATAAAATAAAATAGTAAATAAATATATTATATATATATATATATATATATATATATATATATATATATATATATATATATATATATATATGATCACTCAAAAATAACAGCAGCACACTGGTTAAGTCAATGAATGCTAACACTGATGTTTATAAAAGTTATATAGAGCTGTAAAGTTGAGATCGAAACCTAAGTACTGTACAAATGAAAAAAGTGGAATAAGTAAAATACATAAGTTACATAGAATAATTAATCGGTAATGTTCTCCAGGCTCAGGTTTGAGCCTCAGGATGTAGGGTACCAAGCTTGTAAATTCAATATTTCTCCCTATTGGCCAATGCTTTCAGATGGCCATGCACAGCGTCATTGACATGATCTATGATGGTTAGTCTAAGATATTTAGGATCATTTTGGTGTTCCAAAAGAAAGTGTTTGGAAACACTATGTAGTATGTGTCCATTTTTTTTATATTAAATCTGTGCTTGTTTAGCCTTGCGTGCATAGTTTGGATAGTCTTACCCACATATTGGAGTGCACAAGTGCACTCCAATACGTAGATTACGAAAGAGGATTGGCAGTTTAAGTGTGTAGTTAACTGAAATTCCTCTCCTGGTGTTCTTGACAATAAGGTGGTAATGCCATCCTCAATCACATGACAGCATAAGCACCTAGGTGTTTCACATTTGAAGCAGTACCCCATTACAGATTTGTTTACCCATATTACTAAGTAGGGACGTCCTGCTAGGAGCTAGGAGGTTTCTTAGATTTTGATTACGTCTGAAAATAATCTTAGGTTTGGATAGAATAATCTTCGATAAAATCAGCTCATTGCTCAGTAAGAACCAATACCTGCTTAATAATTTCCTGAGGTTATTGCATGACTTGCTATAGGTTGTCTCTGGTCTTTTTGTCTATAGTCGTACTTTCCATTTTCAGCAGGCAGGTGTCTTGTGTATCCGTTTTTACTTTGCTGAAGGCGTCTTAGAGTAACCTTTTCGGATAAATTTTTTTTACAACAATCGTCTCCTAAATATATTGGATTCTTCCAAAAGAAAAGATATTGTTGTTTAAAATGAAATCAATACTTTCCCCTATGAATGATTTTTGTTCAGGCGGGTACTATGGGGTCTAGGGACCAATAACTATATCATCCAGACACACTGAAAAGGGAATGTTCGAGTATAAAGAGTTTACATTCAGGGTACAAAGGATACAGTTACTCATTTCAGGTAAATCTTTCAGGGGGCTTAATCAATTGGGTAGAGTCTTTTAGATAAGACCCAAAGGACACTACATATTTTTGGAGGAACAATTCCAAATAATGAGATAGGTTCGCAGTAATAGAATTAATCCCTGATATTATAGGACGTCCAGGAGGGTTATCTATGCTTTTGTGGATCTTCAGTAAGAAGTAAAAAAAATGGGTATTGAACCTTTGAATGTTGAGGAATTTTTTCTCTTTTCTGTTCAAAATTCCTTTTTCAGCTGCTATTTGAATCATCTCTTTGTATTTGATAAAGATGGATATTGAGGTATTAAATTTTAATTTCTTGTAGTAGGCATTATCATCCAGGATTCTCAGGCCCTCATGGATATACCAACTTCTGTTCATTACGATAATGCCTCCACCTTTGTCTGCTCCTTTAATAATTATGCTTTTATTACTTTTCAGGGTTTTGATAGCTAAACTCTCGGATTTAGTCAAATTATCCCGCTTCTTATTTTTTTCTCAAAAGAATGTAAACCTTTCAGGATTAGTTGCTGGAAGGTTTCTAGACAAGGCCCCTTATGGTGTGTGGGATAGAAGTTGGAATTTCCTTTCACAGGAACATGAATGGACTGATCAGTCATACCTGTGGTGGATTCCCCCAAGTTTTTAGGGATAGTCTGATTGGTTCTTTGATGTACTTTCCTAAACTCCTCCATTAGGAAAGGATGTTTTAGTGTTAATTTTCTAAAAAAGATGTTGAGGTCCAAATATGGGTTGAAGCAGATTAAAGGGGAATTCTGGCAGAAAGCAAGTCCAAGGCTTAATAGAGACACTTCTCTTTCCTTTAAATGGTGACTAGATATGTTAAAGATTCCCAAAGTTTGGTGATCCTTATTGTTCGATGGACTAAGTGTAGCAGTAATTTCTACATTTTCTTTCATAGTGATTTTGTCTTTTTCACAGACGGGTCCAACAGCACTTGGGGATCGATTATGGGGCCTACCTCTCCCTCTGCAACCAAAGGCTCTATTTTTCTTTTTAATAAAAGAAAACAGGTTGCGCCACACTGCTGTAGTATTATAAGGTGAGGTAGATTAATATCACCCGGTGCTCACCTGGTTCAGTTGTGCCGAGCCGCACAACTAGTTGACGAGCGAGGAACAACTCGCACGGCCTCCAGGCCGGAGGGATCCGACAGACGGGGGCTGTGTTGCGATCCTCGATCGTGCGAGCCGATGACTAGCAAGCCACAGGTCAGGGATGGCGGATCAATGCGAGCGAGTTCCTGGAGCCGAGCTGCTCAATGACGCGCTTCCCGGAGGGAAGGCGCAGGCTGTGCACAAGAAAATATAAGGTGTCAGCGCTCAGATAACAACCAGGACACCGCTCAACAGATAATTACCTCTAAGTTTTATTAGTTCAGTGTAGGATTCCAGATTCTGGAATCGTACACTGAACTAATAAAACTTAGAGGTAATTATCTGTTGAGCGGTGTCCTGGTTGTTATCTGAGCGCTGACACCTTATATTTTCTATTTTTCTTTTTGGCTGTCTTCCCTGTACCAATTGAAAAAACTGGGAGATGATTGTATCAAGAAGATTCCCTTTCTTTGTTGTCATCCCTGAAAAACCCTGTTTCGTGTTTCCAGTTTCCAGTTTGCAATTTTAATGCGAGGGTTAGCGTATCTTCAACAACAATAATATGTCTAGGGGGAAGTATGATTGTGTTTTCTTTGACTATGTTATTATCAGCTTCCAAGCCGATGTCATTGTCATTTTCATTGTCCCCTGTTGATTTATTGCTCACTTCTTTTTTATTATGCTCTTTAATTATTACCAGGGATTTTATTTCTTTTTCCTTTTCAATTTCAACTAACCCTGTTTCTACACCACTGATCATTAGTGATGAGCCACCACCTCAATGTTCGAATTCGATTTGATTCGTCGAATTGGTGATTTGTTCGTTGAATGTTCGTCGAACACCGTGAACCCCATTGAAATTAATGGTAAGCTACAGCAAACACATAGAAAACACCTTCAACGTGTCCAAAAGCTGCCAAACTGCTTAGAATAGACAACAAACACCAGAAAAAGTGACAACAATCTAACCACAGTACAACTAGTCAGGGGAAAAGTGGTATTAGTTTTCTACATTAAGTAAAAAGAGGTGGAGGAGTAAAAGAAGAATGAGACACAGGTATGGGCATGTCACACCCTTTTCAAATCATGTAAAACACAGCAACGGGACCCCAACAAGAGTTCTTAGTCTTCCCAAAGGGTCAGACCACAGCAAAATGGTATTAATTGTCCCAGACCAAAAATTGCTGAATGGCCCAGCCTACATGCATGGCACAGGGTCTGGAACAGGACCTGGCCTATTTCAAGGTTAAACATTGCTCAGCAAGTATACGTTTTGTGGAGTATTACAGGAAAAACTAGTCAGGTAGGTCAGTGACCTGTTTAGGCCTAGTAGGCCAGATAAAGTGAAAGCTCATGCAAGCGTTCCCATCAATGTTATGCTCTGCCACACACAGGTGGGACCACTATCAGTGTCGTGGAGTATTACAGTAAATAATAGAGGGGTAGGTCAGAGACCTGTTTGGGCTTAGAGGGCCAGATAAACTCAAAGCTCATGCAAGCCTTCCCATCAATGTTATGCCCTGCCACACACAGATGGGACCACTATCAGTGTTGTGGAGTATTACAGTAAATAATAGAAAGATAGGTCAGTGACCTGTTTGGGCCTATTGGGCCAGGAAAAATCAAAGCTCATGCAATCGCTCTCATCAATGATATGCCCCACCACACACAGGTGGGACCACCATCAGTTTTGTGGGGTATTACAGGAAATAATAGAGAGGTAGGTCAGAGACCTGTTTGGGCCTAGTGGCCAGATAAACTCAAAGCTCATGCAAGTGCTCCCATCAATGTTATGCGCCGCCACACACAGGTGGGACCACTATCAGTGTCATGGAGTATTACAGGAAGAACTAGTGAGGTAAGTCAGTGACCTGATTAGGCGTAGTGGACAGGGGAGATTGACCAAACAATGCTTTTAACACTAGAAGTCCCACAAATTTTGAGCTCCCCCCTGAAGTCCCGAAAGAGGGTCAAATGACCCTTAGTCCAAACTGAATAGAACTAACTAGAAGCTAAATGGCTAACTCAATGGAAAACAACAACCTTCTGTGGTGCGACAATAATGGCCTTAACTACAGAACAAAAGACGGTGATTAGAGGATGTTAGCTAAAATCCTTCAGGTCATTCTACCCATCTCTGGGTTTCAAAGGTAGAAATGTTAATTGACCCCTCTCTGGGACTTCTAGTATTAAGCACCCTAAAATGAAGGATGTGAATACAGCAAATTTGTTAATCACTGGTTCGATGGACAAAATAGTTGAATATTCAGAAACAGGGGCAGGAGTGTCAAGGATAGGTATTGAGCTCAGAGGTCCCTACTCAAGTCAAGCAACAAACAGCAAAGAGACCCCAACAAGTCTCCATTTTAAAAAAAAAATTAGGCATAGCCACCTTTTAAGTGGTATCAGTCGCCCCAGAGTTGAAATATTAAAATGTGGAGTTTAATGCAGCACATTGTAAAGTACTGTCTCAATTGTTCAGTCTCCCCAGGCTGACACAGGGGTGGCAAACTCCTTGCGGATCCATGACTTGTTCATTTTGATAAACATTAGCCTGTCTACACTGTCAATGGACAGATGCATGCGCTTATCCGTCAGCACACTACCGGCAGCACTGAAGACACGTTCAGAAAAAACGCTGGCTGCGGGGCACAACAAAATCTCCAAGGCATGAGTGGCGAGCTCAGGCCATTTTTCCAGTTTTGAAGCACAAAATGAACAAGGGTCCAGTTACCCAGTCATGGCATCGATATTCAGCTGTAGATACTTCTGTACCATCCTCTGAAGGCGTTCACTATGTGCTAGACTTGTTCTCTCTTCTGGCATTGCAAAGGATGGTCTAAAAAATTGGTGAAACAATTCCACAAAATTGCTGTTACCAGATAGACTGTTACTGTTATCGTTTGAGTGATGACAACTCGGCGTTCCCAGGGTTGGAAAGTTAGAACTGCGATATTCATTATATGATCCACTGGTGTTTGGGGAAAAGCAGATCTAAGATTGTGTAAATGTTTCTGTTGATACTCCTGCATGCGTGTGTCCCTTTCCAGGGCAGGAATCTTTTGGCCAAATATACTCTTGTACCGGGGATCTAACAGTGTGGCAACCCAGTAGTCGGCATTACTTTGAATTCGAGGATCATGTTGCAGGTAGTGCAGCAAAAAGGTGCTTATATGTCTTGTGCATCCAGGAGGACCAAGTCCATGTTGTGTTGGTGGCGGCGAGGCAACATTCACGCTACCTTCCTCTGCCTTCTCCCCCCAACCTCGCATAACAGAAATGTGATCAAGATCTCCCTCTTCTGCTGAGTCTTCCATGCCCATTGCCTCTTCGTCCTCCATTTCTTCCTCGGCTTCTGCACCTTCATCAACAGTTTGGCTGCTACCATGCGCCCTCGTTAATCCCTCTCCCCCACCCTCCAATGCCAGCCGCCTTGGTGCTGCCGACCGTCTGGATCTTTGAGATCTTGTTATTCCTTCCGCATACGCCTCCTCCTGTACTTCCTCCCCTTCCTCTTAGCCCACCACCTGACTCCGAATACCGGTTAAAGTGTACTCCAGCATGTAGATGACTGGAATTGTCATGCTGATAATGGCACCGTCAGTGCTAAACATCTTAGTAGCCATTTCAAAACACAGAAGGGTGCAGAGGTCCTTGATCTGAGACCACTCCAACAGCATGATTTGATCCACCTCTATAAAATAGGAAGGGGGAACAAGAGGCGCAATAGTGCCCTATCACTCAGACACTAAGAGATGAGAGGTATATTGTCAAAACCACTCACCTATTCCAGTTGTGATGACCCACAACTGGCTTGAAGGCATACAATCAATACCGGCTGCTGCAGGACCTCCACCAACCACTCGCACGTGGGAAGACTCTCAGGAAGCTGGGAAAAGGTGTGTGACAGTCCGCGCCACCGGGTACCAAAGAAATCACCTGGGATGCAGGAAGTTATTTCAAGCTTTATCTTTATTCTCCAACATGTTTCAGCGCTCCACCTGGCGCCTTCCTCAGGGATATCCACCTCTGGATCGCGTTGGCCTAAGCTATACATCATAACATACTGCATAAGGGCTCGTCGCTGCTGCCACAGTCGCTGCAACATGTGCAGAGTGGAATTCCTTCGTGTCGGCACATCGCATTTCAGTCGGTGAACCGACAGGCCGAACGACTTCAGTAGCGATGCAAGTCATTGAGCTGCGGGATGCGAACAGCGGAAGTGAGCACACAGCGACCGTGCACTCTGCAGAAGCACATCTAGGCCGGGATAGTGGGCTAGAAATTGCTTGGCGACCAGGTTCAAGACATGAGCCATAAAAGGCACGTGTGTCACCTTACCCCGGCGAAGGGCCGCGCCCAGATTTGCAGCATTGTCACACACGGCCTTCCCTGGCTGCAGGTTCAGTGGAGACAACATTGTTTAAACTGTGTCTCCAGAGCTGACCCCAACTCCTCAGCTGTAGGACTCACATTTCCCAGACATTTTAATGTAAACACTTGACAATGTGATGAGGGATTTGGTCGTGTTCTGCTAAACACCTCCCTCGTCACAGATACCCAATAATGTATATAAAATAAACACGCAACAGTCGTATCTTGGAGTAAAATGGCCACAGCACGTTCATTAATATTTACACCAAACCAACCAGGGGCGCCTACCACAAGGGCGACCCCACACATATAACTACCAACCGTTAATAGATCTAGTTCAGAGGCAAACCCCCCTTTTAGTTGTCTCCTGGCTGCACAATCCACAGCCCCAGGGAAAAGGGGTATTAACCCCCGCACATGGTTAATACCCTAACCTTAGCAGGACCTACTCCTGCTAATTTAATTGTTGTTCCAGGAGCCACTACCCCTCCTAGTTACACCCACACCTTACCAACCTCCCTGGCCGTTGCCCAAACTGACCCAGGGATAGAGGTATTAACACCTCCAAGTTAATACCCCTAACCTTAGCGGGACCTACGTCCGCTAATTCCCAACCTCCCTGGCCGTTACCTCCAGCCCAGGGATAGAGGTATTAACGCCCCCACGGTTAATACCCCTAACCTTAGCGGAACCTACGCCCGCAAATTCAAAACCTCCCTGGCCGTCGCCTAACCGGGCCAGGGACTAAGGTATTAACACCCCACGGTCAATACCTCCATAACCTTGGCAGGACCTACGCCTGCTAATTAACTTGCTGTTCCAGAAGCCACCATACACCAATAGTGGCTTTTACCGAAGGACATGACCAATTATCCTGCCTCTGAACCAGATCTATCCACCGCCACAGGCCCAGCTGCGTGACACCTTACGCAGCTTGGCCCCGTCAACCAACCCACATTTGCTCAACACGGCTTTAAAACCGTGCACTCCAATCTAACAATAAGCCCATGACGGTACTATGATGGGAAACATTAACTTACCGTATATACTCGTGTATAAGCCGAACCGTGTATAAGCCGACCCCCCTACTTTTGCCCCCAAAACCTGGGAAAACCTATTGACTCGTGTATAAGCCGAGGGTGGACCCCAGCACAGGTATACAGCCCCCAGCAGTGTGGTATACAGCAGCCCCAGAGGTATATACAGCAGCCCCAGTGGTAGTATACAGCAGCAGCCCCAGTGGTATATACAGCAGCAGCTCCAGAAGTTAGTATACATCAGCCCCAGAGGTATATACAGCCCCAGTGGTAGTATCCAGCAGCCCCAGAGGTATACAGCAGCCCCAGTGGTAGTATACAGCACAGCCCCAGTGGTATATACAGCAGCAGCTCCAGAAGTTAGTATACAGCAGCCCCAGAGGTATATACAGCCCCAGTGGTAGTATCCAGCAGACCCAGAGGTATACAGCAGCCCCAGTGGTAGTATACAGCAGCCCCAGTGGTATATACAGCACCCCAGTGGTATATACAGCAGCCCCGTGGTAGTATACAGCAGCCCCAGAGGTAGTATACAGCAGACCCAGTGGTATATACACAGCCCCAGTGGTAGTATACAGCAGCCCCAGTGGTAGTATACAGCAGCCCCAGTGGTAGTATACAGCAGCCCCAGTGATATATACAGCCCCAGTGGTACTATACAGCAGCCCCAGTGGTAGTATACAGCAGCCCCAGTGGTAGTATACAGCAGCCCCAGGGTAGTATACAGCAGCCCCAGTGGTAGTATACAGCAGCCCCAGAGGTAGTATACAGCAGCCCCAGAGGTATATACAGCCCCAGAGGTATATACAGCAGCCCTAGTGGTGTATACAGCAGCCCCAGAGGTATATACAGCAGCCCTTAGTGTAGTATAACAGCCCCAGTGGTGTATACATCATCAGCAGCCCCAGGGCTGTATACAGCAGCAGCCCCAAAGCTGTATACAGCAGCAGCCCCAGGCTGTATACAGCAGCAGCCCCAGGGCTGTATACAGCAGCGACCCGAGGTATACAGCCCCCCATCAAGCTCCAGGGCCCCCCCTCCTTGCGCAGCAGCCTGTAAAGGAAAATCAATACTTATCAGTGTCCCGCGCTGTCCCGCTGCTGCCGACATCACGATCCCGGGCTTCATTCCGCGGCTTCCGGCTTCCTGTAGTCGCGGGCAATGACGTCATTGCCCGCGACCACAGGAACACGAAACCATGAAGCCCGGGATCGTGTTCGGCAGCAGCGACAGCGCGGACACTGAAAGTATGATTCCTTTACAGCTGCCGCGCAGGAGGGGGCCCTGGACTTGATGGGGGCCTGTAACCTCGGTCTGCTGCTGTATACCGTATATACTCGCTATAAGCCGAGGGGACTTTTCAGCCCAAATTTTGGGCTGAAAAACTCGGCTTATACGCGAGTATATACGGTACCTCTGTTTTTTTATTTATTTATTTATTTATTTATTTTTTACATTTTTAATTGCCACACTTGACATCCTCTAACACTGAACCCCCAACCGACCCAATCCCTAAAAAAAAAAAAAAAAAAAACATCCCCCACCGATTAATCCTGTGGCCCCCTGTACAACTGTAGTACTGTGAAACCTTCCCTTCACAGCACCCCTGTGAAGTATCGGTCATACTAACCACCTAAAGCCGGCCCAATTGTTAAGCAACACCCTTCAGCACCCATAAAGCTGCCACCATTGCTAAGTGTCGCCCAGCAGCCCTGTATACTGCTGCAAGAACGACTGAGCAGTACCTGGCCGCACCAACATAAACTTTTACAGCAATAGTTAAGCAACGCCAGCGGTGCTCAAATAAAGCTTCCACAACTGTTAGGTTGTACCAGGAGCGCAACTAAAGTATCCCCTCATTAAAAAATCCCCAATCAGCACCTGTAGAATGCTGCAACAACCATTATGTATCACCAGCCAAGTCTTTCCCCCTGATATTCCTTCCCCAGCTGCACCCAAAAGTGCCATAAATAGGACATAACATCCGCAGCACCCAAAGAAAGCTTCCATGATAATTGTCACAAGTCAGCACCCGTATACTGCTGCCAATGCTGTAACTCATCCTTGCAGCACCCATATAATGCTACAACCCCAGTTAAACCGCCAACCAGTAGCACCCAAATACTGCATAGATGTACCTGCCCCCACCAGCAGTACCCCCTAAAGCCGCCACAAGTGATACATATCACCAATCACCCTGAATATAAACTGCCTTCAAGGTTAACTGGTGCCCATAAGCACCCTCAAAAAGCCACCACAAATGTTATCTGCTACCCAGCAGCACCCCCCGAAAGCTGCTAAAACCTTACCAGTCACCCAGCAGCAACCACATAAAACTGCAAACTGTCCATTGTCGTCCAGCTGCAACTAATAAGTATTACCCCAACGCTGGGGTAAAACTGCTGCCACCCATATAAATCCCCGGCAGACCTGTGCCAAGCCACCACAATGTTTCCTATCCCCCAATCGTTACTGTAGAAGGATGCAACATAAGTTGGCCCCATCCGGAACTCTCCCCAAAACTGCTCCAATGTTGGGTATTACCAGCCCCAACTGCAAGAAGGCTGCCACAACTGTAAGGTGACACAACACCCTCAGCACCCGCTTATATCTGCAACATCCAGGTAAACTGTACCATACCGAATGCCAATAATTACCGCTGCCGATAAAGATCACTGTACAAATCCCCACCATTAGTAAAAGTTACCTAGCAGTGGTCATCTATAGCCACCACCACTGTTAACTATCACCTTGCCGCCCACCTATAAAGCTACCACAACCCTTACGGATCACCTTGCGGCGCTCATCTGGAGCTGAAACATTGTTGTACATCACCTGAAACCCCTTTACATAGCTGCCCCTTTTCTGCGCCACTAAGCCCGCCGGACATACAATACCTGCCCAGCAGACCCACCATGTTAACCTCAAAACCATCCTTCTACCATCGGGCTTCCTCCGTCCTAAGCCATTGGGCACCTCTATCCAAACCAGCCAATAACATTCCCTTGGCCACAGCACATGTACCCACCACTGAGCATCATACTTAATTCCCCAGTAGGACTCCACCCTAATCATCATAATCACCTCCGACTGACCTTCCATCTAGCATATGGCCTCCAGGCCCCCCACACTCCACCATATTATCCCTCAGAATTCCCTGCTACCTTATCCTTATTATAGACACCCCTGCCCCTCAGCCTGCCCAACAGCAAGGCACGTCTCCGTTCGCAACCATCTTCCGACCACGGAGTAATGTTTACACAGAATAACTGACCCCGTACTGCCGCCCCCTTTTTAATAGAGCAGTTACCCTATTTTCCCATACTGCCCCTAAACCCACAAACGTACCTCTCCACCAATTCTTGTCGATCCACTCTCCCAACTTGTCCACCTTGCAAATCCCATTGCCCCACCAGACCCATTCTGCCTCCATTAAAGAACCCTCTCATTACATGAAAGGCACTTCAGCAATTAGCAAAACCAACCGTCTGGATACAGTGCCCCATGATTCCCTTATCACCTAGAATGGAATACACCATCCCCTTTAACAATAGCGCAATACAATTCCCACCCTCAAGAAAGTAAACCAACATCCATCCTTAATGAACACCCAAAGCAGCTGTATTGTTTCTAACTATGATCTACCGTTATAAGGTTGCACGAACCTTGAATCATCCCGGCCCAGCTGACCCAAACAAAAAACCAACCCCCAACTGACCCCCAAGCAAGTGCCATAAAGTACCCCCACAAACCACCCAAATGGCTGCCCCCCATAGTGAAATGTATTCTTTACCACTTCCAAAACCCCGGATTGTCAATTAAGTCTCAGCCACCTCAAAAGACTAAATAACCCTATCCTCCCAACCTGAGAGGACTCCACCAGAAGCCAGTACGAACCCAGGAAGCTGTACCGACTTCCTAATACCCTGCATTCACAAGCCCCCTGGTACTCACCCGTCCACCCCAACTCTGAAATAAATGCGCCCCAGCACTGTTAACCCCCAAAGAACAACCCATCATGCCATGCTCCCCCTAATTGACCACCCAAAACGTCCATCCTCCCCTGAGGGCCCCTAACATACTAATAAATACCCCCATCACCGAACCTACTACTGCTAACCTGTGCACAAAAGTAAATAACTTGCCATCCCCTTACCAAGCTGCATCGGAGAAGTTCTCGGATCAGCGCAGCGGAATCTTCCTGGCGGCGCTTTCCTCTCGGCAAACCAGACAGCGAGACACCCGGGACTCTGAACCCCTTGTGACTTAAGGGGGAACCTCTGGAGGACAAACCGCCGCCATCGTCGATCCCACTCCTAGGTCACCGCACCCTTGGCACAAGCAGCTGTCTCACCTCTGCTGTCGTCGACTGTGCCCCCTGGTCATGCGTGGCGTGACAGCACCATACACCCTGGACACTCCTGAACCCCCATGTATCCGACCTCCCTGCCGACTGCAGGAGGCCGCTCACTCCCTCAGTGCCCGGCAGGTTCGGCCCCAGCCGCCAGCACCAGGGAGGTGGGGGGATGGGGCATCAGTTGCTGTCAAGGGCGGGAACCTGCTAGATGCAGGCCCCACAATCTCTCAGGCTGCAGCTGATCCTGCCGCGGGCTTCTCCCCTGCCGACGCAGGGACGTTCCCCCACATATCGCGATGCTGGGCCCAACCCCCGGCCGGCACATCACCGTGGTCCGCCGTAACTCTGCTCCGGGCCTGCAGGCCGCAGACCTGAAGTAGGCCGTGGGGCCGGAATCACCCACTTCCGGTCTCTGCGACTCCAATGAGGATTCCTCCCGGAGGCCAGGGAAGGGCCCCTAAAACACCGGGACCTTCCCGGTGTCCGAAGGGTCCCCCACTGAGGGGGCTCCTGACTCGAAATGCGGCTCACCTCTCCACAGTAGCCGTGCATCAAGGCCCATCACGGAGCCGGCTGGCCCCCGCCGTCAGTGTGCAGCACAGGCCCTGCCAGCTGCTGTGGGACTCCATGTTCTGCAGCACCATCCACAATCCTGGATGGATGGAAGGACGGTTGCAGCCTGCCTGTCTTCTGTCGGTTCCACAGCACAAGAAACCCCTGCCAGCTGCTGTGAGACTCCATCTCCTGCAGCACTATCCATAATCCTGGCTGGATGGATGGCTGCAGCCTGCCTGTCTTCTGTCGATTCCACAGCACAATAGAAGGTACCTCCCCCCTTCTCACTCTCTATATCCCCCCACATAAACCTGCCCCCTTATTCCTTCCACCAATCCTAACCCCTGCACATCCACAGTGCAAGCCAGCAGCCTTAATCCCCATTAACCATATTAACCCCTTCACTCCTTACCCTCTACATTTGTCATGAGGCCCTTCTGCCTGATTTAGGCTCCCAGGGCCTTTCTGTCTGATGGCGTTGAGCCCTGCTGCCAGCATAGTAAGGAGGGGTGCTGGATTCCTTCTGCGCAATTTCAACGTGGGTCACCTTACCAGACAGGCTTTGGGCACAGGTGGAGGACCTAGAAAAGGTGGAGGAAGCAGAATCAGTGGAGGAACTTCTAGATATAGAGGTTTGACGCACAACCCGTGTGTATGGCAAGACTTGTACAGCAGCCCCTTCTCCTGCTGTCACCATAGTCACCCAGTGCCCAGTGAGCGACATGTAACTCCCCTGTCCATGCTTACTCGTCCAAGTGCCTGTGGTAAAATGCACCCTGTCACACACAATTTCTCAAAGTGGTGATGTTGTGTGCAACATGCTGGTGTAGCGCAGGCACAACTTTGAAAAGTAGTGGTGACTGGGCATCTGGTACTGGGCACTGCGACTGCTATAAGGTCTCAAAAATCCTCTGTATCCACCAGCCGGAATGGCAGCATTTCCGTAGCCAACAGCTTGCAGATGGTGAAATTAAAACTCTTAGCTTTGGCATTGGTAGGAGGAAATGGTCTTTTGCTTTTCCATATCTGAGGGACCGAGGGCTGGCTGCTGTGCTGAGACAGGGTTGAGTAGGGTGTCCCAGGCAAACTGCTGTCCTGTGAGGGAGGTGCAGGCGGACTTATTATGTCACATTCATAAAAAGGTGGTGCTCTCGATGTCTGACAGCGCTCAACACCACCAGGTGTTTCCATTTCCAAAACAGCTGATGACCTGTCAATCACACTGGCTGTTGCGGGTAAAGAGGTGGAAGTTCTGCGGCTGAAAGCCTGTCTGACAGCTGTCTCCCCAGTCACAGATGATGAAGAAGCCGCACATGCACTTGATGGGGCAGAAGGTGGTTGGCCAGGTCTGCTAGGCCGCATTGTAGCACAGTGAGCTTCCTACTGTGACTTATGCTTCATGTTCATGTGATGGTTCATGCATGAAGTACTCAAACTATTGATTTTTTTTACCTCTACTCAGTTTTTGTTTACAAATTTGGCAGATAACATGAGTTGGGTCATCCTTTGTGATCTGAAAAAAGCAAGGCTTAGCGCCCATGCGACCTCCAGCGCCACCACGGCTTTTGCACAGAGGCAGAGTTGTGGCTGAGGACACAGTTGTTGACGTGCTTCCAGAACTGCGTCTCTGTCCAGGAAACCTCAATCTACAGTGTTGGCCAAAAGTATTGACACCCTTGCAATTCTGTTAGATAATACTCAGTTTCTTCCTGAAAATGATTGCAATCACAAATTCTTTGGTATTATTATCTTTATTTAATTTGTCTTCAATGAAAAAACACAAAAGAAAATGAAGCAAAAAGCAAAACATTGATCATTTCACACAAAACTCCAAAAATGGGCCAGACTAAAGTATTGGCACCCTCAGCCCAATTCTTGGTTACACAACCTTTAGCCAAAATAACTGCAATCAACCGCTTCCGGTAACCATCAATGAGTTTCTTACAATGCTCTGCTGGAATTTTAGACCATTCTTTTTTGGCAAACTGCTCCAGGTCCCTGATATTTGAAGGGTGCCTTCTCCAAACTGCCATTTTTAGATCTCTCCACAGGTGTTCTATGGGATTCAGTCTGGACTCATTGCTGGCCACCTTAGAAGTCTCCAGTGCTTTCTCTCAAACCATTTTCTAGTGCTTTTTGAAGTGTGTTTTGGGTCATTGTCCTGCTGGAAGACCCATGACCTCTGAGGGAGACCCAGCTTTCTTACACTGGGCCCTACATTATGCTGCAAAATTTGTTGGTAGTCTTCAGACTTCATAATGCCATGCACACGGTCAAGCAGTCCAGTCCAGTGGCAGCAAAGCAACCCCAAAACATCTGGGAACCTGCGCCATGTTTGACTGTAGGGACCGTGTTCTTTTCTTTGAACGTCTCTTTTTTTCTCCTGTAAACTATGTTGATGCCTTTGCCCAAAAAGAGAGAACATTCCTCCAAAACATTTTAGGCTTTCTTAGGTATGTTTTGGCAAACTCCAGCCTGGCTTTTTTATGTCTCGGGGTAAGAAGTGGGGTCTTCCTGGGTCTCCTACCGTACAGTCCCTTTTCATTCAGACGTCGACGGATAGTACGGGTTGACACTGTTGTACCCTCGGACTGCAGGGCAGCTTGAACTTGTTTGGATGTTAGTCAAGGTTCTTTATCCACCATCCGCACAATCTTGCGTTGAAATCTCTTGTCAATTTTTCTTTTCCATCCACATCTAGGGAGATTAGCCATAGTGCCATGGGCTTTAAACTTCTTAATGACACTGCGCATGGTAGACACAGGAACATTCAGGTCTTTGGAGATGCACTTGTAGCCTTGAGATTGCTCATGCTTCCTCACAATTTGGTTTCTCAAGTCCTCAGACAGTTCTTTGGTCTTCTTTCTTTTCTCCATGCTCAATGTGGTACACCCAAGGACACAGGACAGAGGTTGAGTCAACTTTAATCCATGTCAACTGAATACAAGTGTGATTTAGTTATTGCCAACACCTGTTAGGTGCCACAGGTAAGTTACAGGTGCTGTTAATTACACAAATTAGAGAAGCATCACATGCTTTTTCTAACAGTGTCAATACTTTTGTCCACCCCCTTTTTTATGTTTGGTGTGGAACTATATCCAATTTGGCTTTAGGACAATTCTTTTTGTGTTTTTTTCATTGAAGACAAATTAAATGAAGATAATAATACCAAAGAATTTGTGATTGCAATCACTTTCAGGAAGAAACTGAGTATTATCTGACAGAATTGCAGGGGTGTCAATACTTTTGGCCAACACTGTAACTTTGTCACTAGCATCCTCCTCCACCTCCTCTGTCGAGCTCATCAACTGCCTGCCTGTGGGTTGACAGTAAGTGGGATCTCCAACCTCATCATCACCCTGTGTTTTCTCACACTCGTCATCCTCAGAGCCAATGTCTTCCTGGCCTGAGCGCAAAGTCAAGTTGTCAGTCCAATCAGCTATCTGAGTCTCATCATCATATGCCTCATTGTCTTCACCAATGGGAGTTACAGTCTGGAGATGAGGGTCTACATTATGCTCGGACCCTCCTTCATTTGGGCCTGGATCCAACTCACAAAGATTTTGGGCATCGGTG
Source organism: Allobates femoralis (assembly GCA_033576535.1). NCBI lineage: Eukaryota > Metazoa > Chordata > Amphibia > Anura > Aromobatidae > Allobates > Allobates femoralis. The sequence continues at coordinate 593,679,981 of JARQOC010000003.1, read as the reverse complement.
CAGATCATTTCCTAGTCTTGACTCAATGAAGTTTGGGAGCAGACCTCTGATTCCCAGGCTATAGTATGAGTGAACAGTTCTGCAGACTCACTGATCTGTGTTAAGCTATAGTGTAATAATAACTTGGCACAAAAATGAATGAAAATTCTATATTTATTGTGCAGCTCAAACGAACAGAATTGTTACACAAAACGTTTCTGCCTCACCGGCCTTCATCAGTTGCTATAGAGATAAAGAAAAATATCACACTATGATCAGTATTCATGTTCATACAATAACATAAAATATAAGAAAACTAATAGAAGCTTCTACCATCAATTCTGGACAGGCTACTTCTTGGAGCTGATTTTGTAGTTCACAATGGCTATATAAGAAAAGAAAAGCCCATAATCAAACAAGAGTTTAACCAGCCCAGATGAGCATAAAGTCATCATTATAGTCTAGTAACATGAGGGAGTTTGAGTCATCAGGACCCCACAGGGTTTACACTCTAAACAAGGATATCTATTAGTACAAACTCACCATATGACGCTGAGAAGGAATGCAAATTATGCTGGAGGTAACAGCGCACAGAACGCCGTGTCTCCGGAGTTTATATCTAGGACTACGGATGCACATGGCATCGCGTCATCAAGACGCACGCGCACGCGTGAACGCGATGTTGTCAGTAACCTCAGTTACTGATCACATGATCGGGAGGAATGCGATCACGTGATATCGCCAGTGAAATACGCTCCGCGCATGCGCGAGCGGTGGTCATGGTGTTTGTCATTAGTGTTAAAGCGCCACAGTGCTTTATGCTCATCTGGGCTGTGTTAAACTCTTGTTTGATTATGGGCTTTTCTTTTCTTATATAGCCATTGTGAACTACAAAATCAGCTCCAAGAAGTAGCCTGTCCAGAATTGATGGTAGAAGCTTCTATTAGTTTTCTTATATTTTATGTTATTGTATGAACATGAATACTGATCATAGTGTGATATTTTTCTTTATCTCTATAGCAACTGATGAAGGCCGGTGAAGCCGAAACGTTTTGTGTAACAATTCTGTTCGTTTGAGCTGCACAATAAATATAGAATTTTCATTCATTTTTGTGCCAAGTTATTATTACAGTAAATACGGGTTGGAGACCCTACTTGAGCACTACTCGTTGGTCATTAATAGTTTTTTCTATATACATTTCCATTTATTAATTGACCTTGAGTATATCACACAATATTTTTGACCATGTCCACGGCCTTTTTCTTTCAAGAGGAAGAAACAGCCGAGATTCTCTCTCGAATAACTCTATCAAGAGAATTTCTACACGTATCTCCAGATGAATTTAAAATTCGAGACTATGAACGTGAATCTAAACATCTAGTTAATCTAGAATTACATTGTGCAACGCTCTTGGAGTACGTTAAGGTACAGCGCATTCCACGTGGTCTTAGAATGCCAATTCGTCCCACATTATTTGCAGATAATGAGGATTTTGTCTTGATCTTTGAACAGATCTTAAATAAATGTTCTCTTGATTTAATGACACTGACTATCCAATACCTCCAGGATGCGATCACTTCTACTTCTAGCAAAATTGAAAGTATCGATTCACAGTTGAAATCTGTTCTCAAAACGGATGACTATAGTTCCTCTATGGAGAAGATTAAAGAGAATCTAAGTAAACATCGTAAAGACTCAGAGACTCGGAAAAGATCTAAGTTCATACGTGATGCCGAAGATTACCATTTAGATAGGGTTTACAAGTGGCGGGATTTTTCGAAACCAGCTCCCAGAGGAAACTATCCTTCACCGTTTTCCACCCCATCCGGATCAGATGATGAAAGACGACGTTTCCCACAGAGAACCTTTCAGGATCGTGGTCGTCGATCCAGAGGCAAAAAAAGACTGGATGAAGGTGCAGGCGGTGGAGGTGGTGGTCCTTCTGGAATTCAGACTAGATCACAGGTACAGTCGTCTCTTGTTATCAATATTTCTTCCATAAGTCTAAGTCCATCTCAACTGTCATTATTAGAAAAAGGACTATCTTTTTGTCCTAGTTACAGCTTTAACTTACCGTATATACTCGTGTATAAGCCGACCCGTGTATAAGCCGACCCCCCTACTTTTGCCCCAAAAATCTGGAAAAACCTATTGACTCGTGTATAAGCCGAGGGTGGACCTCAGCACAGGTATACAGCCCCCAGCAGTGTGGTATACAGGCCCCCCCCAGTGGTATACAGGCCTCCCCAGTGGTAGTATACAGCAGCCCCAGTGGTAGTATGTAGCATCCCCAGCAGCCCCAGTGGTAGTATACAGCAGCCCCAGTGGTAGTATATAGGAGCCCCAGCAGCCCCAGTGGTAGTATACAGCAGCAGCCCCAGTGATATATACAGCCCCAGTGGTGTATACGGCCCCAGTGGTAGTATATTGCAGCCCCAGTGGTGTACACAGCCCCAGTGGTAGTATATTGCAGCCCCAGTGGTGTATACAGCCCCAGTGGTAGTATATTGCAGCCCCAGTGGTGTATACAGCCCCAGTGGTAGTATATTGCAGCCCCAGTGGTGTATACAGCCCCAGTGGTAGTATATTGCAGCCCCAGTGGTGTATACAGCCCCAGTGGTAGTATATTGCAGCCCCAGTGGTGTATACAGCCCCAGTGGTAGTATATTGCAGCCCCAGCGGTAGTATACAGCAGCCCCCGTAATCCAGGGCCCCCCCCAGCCTGACTCCGGTCACCTGTAAAGGAAACTATACTTATCACAGTGCCGCTGTCCGCGCCCGCTCGCACCCGCTCGCAGCTGCCGTACGCGATCCTCCATCTTCATGCGTCTTCTTCCTGTTTCCTGTGCTCGTCGCAGGGAATGACGTCATTGCCTGCGACGAGCACAGAAACAGGAAGAAGACGCATGAAGATGGAGGATCGCGTACGGCAGCTGCGAGCGGGTGCGAGCGGGCGCGGACAGCGGCACTGTGATAAGTATAGTTTCCTTTACAGGTGACCGGAGTCAGGCTGGGGGGGCCCTGCATTACGGGGGCTGCTGTATACCGATGTATACATCGGTATGTACCGATGTATACATCGGTATACAGCACTGACTCGCGTATAAGCCGAGGGGGGTACTTTTCAGCCCAATTCTTGGGCTGAAAAACTTGGCTTATACGCGAGTATATACGGTATTTCAGTTGGAGATGGACTTTTTTAGAAATATAAGGCTTAAAGCCTATTTTTCTAATCATCCTTCTGTTCCTAATACGGTTCACATTCCACCTAAGGTTTCCCTAACAGCACTTGGTTTACGCCCTACAAGTCTATTTATGCCGGCCAAGAATGATCCACCAGTGGAGACCTTCATTAGATTTATTTCTCATGAATTTATTAACTTCCGTCGGTTAGTGGAGTCCAAACAATTACGGTGGACTTCTAATCTGTCCAACATAGAAAGGCAGTCTCTTACTTCATTGTTTCAGCATTCTGAAATTATACTGAAACCTGCTGATAAAGGTGGTGCAGTGGTGATAATGGATAGATCCTATTATATCCAGGAATGTCTCAGACAATTGTCTGATAGTTCGGTCTATACGGTTTTATCTACTAATCCAACATCTAAGATTAAACTCAAAATTTCTCAATTATTACAATCTGGTTTAGACCGAGGTGTCCTTGATGATAAAGGTGTGGAATTTTTAACAAAATCTCATCCGATTACTCCGGTTTTTTATATTTTACCGAATGTCCATAAATCTCTGCATAACCCACCTGGACGCCCGATAGTGGCCTCCACGGAGTCCATCCTCTCACCTATTTCCATCTTTTTAGATAAGATATTAGCCCCACTTATCAAAGAAACCCCATCCTTTATTTTGGATACAGGTGACTTTATTAGACAACTTAAATCCATCACCAACTTACCTGTTAATTATTTTCTGGTTTCATGGGACGTTACTAGTTACCTCGATTGTTCATACTAAAGGTCTAAGTGCAGTTGAGGAATTATTAACAGCAAGTTCTTTGGATACAGACGTTAAAGAATTCTTATTGCAATGTCTATCACTGGTGTTGCACCAGAACTTTTTCTTTTTCAGGATACCTATTCTACAACGCCAGGGTACTGCCATGGGGTCCAATGTAGCCCCCCCATATGCAAACTGCTATATGTCGTCTTTTGAATCTAAATTCATTTATACCCATGCATACTATAAAAAGTATGTCAAATATTGGGGTCGTTACATCGACGACATTTTTTGCATATGGGGGGGCTCTGTCCAAGATATTTTGGACTTTCACTTATTTCTTAACTCCATCTGGCCTGAGCTTTAATTTTCCATCAATTATAGCCAGGACCGTGTCAGTTATTTGGATACACTGGTATACAAAGTAGACGATATTCTAATGTTCGATATTTATCGAAAACCTACGGACCGTAACAATCTCTTGTATTTTTCCAGTTGTCATCCAGAAACTGTCAAAAAGTCGATCCCGCAGTCCCAATTAACTAGGGTCCGTAAGATAGTCTCTGATCCGACTTTATGTACTTTGAGAGAAACAGAAATGTGTCAGAGATTCATTGATAGGGGTTATCCCTCCAAGATTCTTTCTAAACCTAACTCTTTAGTAACTAAGAGGAGAGTGAGCAACCGGATTCCACTGGTGCACACTTTTCGTCCATTTATTTATAAATTTCATGCTACTATACGAAAGTTTTGGGGTATTCCTAAATCAGGTTATCCATTGGTTCCTGAATTTCAGGAGTCATTTTTACCCTGTTTTAGGAGGGCAAAAAACCTTAAGGATTGTTTAATAAGAGCAGACATAGGTTCAGCCATTAAATTGTCCCGGCAATCTTTTTTATCAACTAGGAGAAATGGGACTTTCCCGTGTCTAAATTGTTTACAGTGCAATAATATCATCAAAGGTGATAAGATTTACCACCCACATACCTGTGAGGGGATTCCTATTCGTGGCTTCTTTACGTGTAATTCCACGAATGTGATTTATGCTATTAAATGTCCTTGTGGACTGGTCTATGTAGGCGAAACGTCACAACACATACGGGACAGAATATCCCAGCATAAGTCAAATATCAGGTGTGAAAAAAATGTTCTTCCATTACCTTACCACTTCAACACTATGGGTCATAGAATTTCTCAATTAAAATTTCAGGTGCTAGAAGGGGTGTCCCTTTCCCGGAGGGGTGGTAATCTCCAGAAACTTATGCGGATTCGTGAAGCCCACTGGATATTTAGACTTCAAACATTATCTCCAAAAGGTTTAAATCGTGACTATGATGTAGTTAGTTTCCTATATTTGCGATATTAATTTTTGTCCTTCACATATAGAACCGTTAATTCCTTCCTTCATGGTACAGGTAATCCCCTTAATTCCTTTTTTTCAATATACTGTATATTTTTCCTTTTTTCTTTTATCTCTGTCTAAACTGTTGATTTCCCCCTTCCTTTTTCTCCTGTTTTCTTATTTCTTCCTTTTCTTTTGTAAAAGTCTGACTATCTTTGTCTCCCTTTTCTTTTCTCCCACTGTGGCGCTTTAATACTAATGACAAGCACCATGACCACTGCTCGCGCATGCGCGGAGCGTACGTCACTGGCGATATCACGTGATTGCATTCCTCCCGATCACGTGATCAGTAACTGAGGTTACTGACAACATGAATACTGATCATAGTGTGATATTTTTCTTTATCTCTATAGCAGCTGATGAAGGCCGGTGAGGCCGGAACGTTTTGTGTAACAATTCTGTTCGTTTGAGCTGCACAATAAATATAGAATTTTCATTCATTTTTGTGCCAAGTTATTATTACAGTAAATACGGGTTGGAGACCCTACTTGAGCACTACTCGTTGGTCATTAATACTTTTTTCTATACTGTGTTAAGCTATAGTCAGTAGGGCGGCTGGAGACTTGTGAGTTGTGAGGAAGCAAGTGCGATTGGGGTGATGTTGAAGTTGAGGTGGAGGAGAGCCCACTTGATTGAACTCTTGATATCCATTCAAGAGCCTGCTCTTTTTGAGCCTCATCTACAAGTTTTAGCAATGCTCTGCTGCGTAAGAAAGAGATGATATCAGATCGTCCACGAAAAGAAGTAAACATTTTAGTTTGGCTTGAAGACGGTATTTGTTCAGCAGATGTTTCGGTTACTTTAGCACCTTCCCCACGGACACAAAGATTTTTACCCTTTCCAACACGCCTATTCCCCTTTCCTCCATCAGCAGACCTTTTACCACTCATTTTGGAGGGAAACTAATTGGCAACTCTGTAGTTGTTGGCACAAAAAACTATGGATGCTAAACTAGCAGAGCTGTGTGGCCAAACAGTGGTACTAGTCTAAATAGGTTTTGGTAAGAAGTTTGGGTCAGATGCAATACAAAAGTGTTTTCTGCACTGTGTGGCAGTACTTTTCAAAAGAACACTGAAGTATAGCTACCTAGTCAAACTGTGCCAGTAGCCTAAATAGTTTTGGTAAGTAGTTTTGGTCAGATACAATACAAAGCTGTTTTCTGTACTGTATGGCGGTGCTTTTCAAAAGAACAGTGAAGTACAGCTACCTAGTAAAACTGTGATACTAGCCTCAACAGTTTTGGAAAGTAGTTTTGGGCAGATGCAATACAAAACTGTTTTCCTCACTGTGTGCTGATAGGCTGACAGACGGACTATCGAAAGTAAGAGCGGCAAAGAAAAAAAATGGAGGTCTGCATTATTTCACCACAGATGTCTCCCCAGCCCACCTCCCGCCCACTATGCATTCCTAGACACTGAAACTCATAATAATGTTGAACAAAAGCATTACTGTGAAAAGTCAGCAACGCTTTTTGTCAATGAAGCGTTATCGAACATAACCTCGAATTACCAGATTTTTAGCAAATTGTTCGAATTTGTCGAGTGACTCGTACAAAGCCCAAAACAGGTCGAATTTAAAATTGGAGAACAATTCTGATCGAACATCGCTCATCTCTACTGATTATATCTGGGGTCTCACCTATGATCAAATTGGTTAACCCCTCTGGATCTGTGGTCTGCGAGCGCCGGTCCAATGTGATCTGTGAGAGGGTCAAAATGTCATGGTCTGCGGTAGGAATAACTTCTACACCGTCTTTTGACCATATATTGAAAAGGGTGGGTAATAAGTTATTCTCTGCCCCAATAAGGCTCACCTCCTGTTAGTTTGGGACACTATTGGAAGCCATGCTATCTGTAAAGACAAATGGCTGGTCTAAGGATAATAGCCCTGGTTGTCTGGGAACTAGTTCTCTAACATCCTGTGATGGGCTGGTAATATCCATTAGTTGGACTGTTTGAGAGGTGTCCTTGTTACCTTGAGTCACTACCATGGTTGTAGTAGTATTATGGTTCTTACTAATTTTTAAGTTTTGTTTATGTTCATCATAGATTTTCTTTTGTTTTTTACTTATGAAAACAGTAGTGAAACTGACCTGGTCTGGTTCCTTAGTGATCAGGTATTTTGGACGAAGTACCTTAATGTCCGCGCTGCTGCCAGAGGGGAAAATACACCAACGACACTGGGACGTCTGAGTACTGGTAGTAGAGGTTTATTTCCAACGCGTTTCGGAGCCACGTACCGAGCTCCTTCCTCAGGTACTTACACCCATTAAGGTGCTCCTCCTGTTATTCCTATCATTCAGCGCCGCTTGGTTTTGGGGTTAACCCCCTTTGGAGATAGCTGCACACCAATTGGGATATCTTGTGCCCGAAAACCACCCATTGTTTATGGTAAGGTGTATTACCTCAAACTGAGTCAGAGTTATATTAAATGAAACGTAACACCTGAACCATTCAACTACCAAGAGTTTTCCTACCTGGCTGTGCATGGACGGAGGATATTGCAGTGCATGTGAATTCCTTAATTGTTAAAGAACTGGTTCCCAGACAACCAGGTCTATTATCCTTAGACCAAGGGACGACAACAATGAAAGGGAATCTCCTTGATACAATCATCCCCCAGTTTTTTCAATTGGTACAGGGAAGACAACCAAAAAGAAAAAGAGAGCCTGTGGTTGCAGAGGGAGAGGTAGACCCCATTGATAATTGATCCTTAAGTGCTGTTGGTCCCGTCTGTGAAAAATACGAAATCACTATGAAAGAAAATGTAGAAATTACTGCTACACTTAGTCACCAAACAATAAGGATCACCAAACCTTGGGAATCTTTAACCTATCTAGTCACCATTTAACGGAAGGAGAAATGTCAGGGACTTCTGCCCGAATTCCCCTTTAAACTGCTTCAACCTATTTTTGGACTATTTTTCCCCAAGGCACCGATAATACAGGGTAGCCGGGCCTAATTAAAATATATATTTGGACCTCAACATCTTTTTTTAGAAAATTAACACTAAAACGTAATTTCCTAATGGAGGAGTCTAGGAAAGAACATTAAAGAACCAATCAGACTATCCCTAAAAAGTAAATAATAATAGTAAATAGTAATAAATATGTATGTTTGGGTGGAGGCAGAGCATGGGTGGAGGTGGAGCCAGGTGGAAGTTGGGCAGAGTCTCAGGGAGACCCCAAAATTTTGGCAGTCAGGGGCCCCAAAAATTCTAGTGGCAGCCCTGTGACTAATCATATGTAAATATTAAAAAAGGACAGAACCCAGATGTCATTTGTGTGCGGTACATGTTTTTCATGGGCACAAACACTTGAATTGGCCCTTGTCATTTGTGCTGCCAGAAAAAATTGACATGTTTCTGTGTGTTTTGCATGGTCACATGGTTCAGGAAAAAACACAGACATATGAAAAACACCATAGATTATAGTGGGTATGTGAGTTATCTGTAAAATAATAATAATAATCTTTTATTTATATAGCGCCAACACATTCCGCAGTGCTTTACAATTTAGAGGTTTATATACAGTCATAAGTAACAGTTGTCAAGGTATACAATGATTAAAGCACAATAATGACAGTCCTGCTCATAAGAGCTTACAATCTACAATGAGATGGGGGTGACAGAGTACAAGGACTTATTTATAATGATGGTGCAGCCAATTTAAGGAAGTGGGGAATAGATAAGAGCTGATGAGTGGTCACCAGCCATTCTTTGTAAAGCATTTTGTGTCTGGTAAAAAAAAACCAGATACAATGCATATGTGCAATATGGACACGTGAATGAGACCTAATATAGATCTTTTTATGCTTTGCAACTTTTACACACTGTAAACAATTCTAGAAAAAAATTGTTTTTTACATCACCATATATTGAGAAGTATAACTTTAACAGAGAGCTCAATAAGGGCTTGATTTTTGCAAGAAGAAATTATGTTTTCAAGAGATATAATTTTTCTTAGTACTTATTATTATTATTATTATTAATAATGCTATTTATTTATAGAGCACTGTTGATTCAATGGTGCTGTACATGAAAAAGGAATACATACAAACAAATTAAAAATACAATGAACAAACAGTGACAGACTGGTACTGAGGGGAGAGAGGACCCTGCCTTTGCGGGCTTACATTCTACAGGGCGGTGGGGAGAGAGACAGTAGGTTGGGTCTGCTCTGGTGGTGGTGGAGCACCAAGACCCATGGTGGTGGAGCGCCAGGTCAAGTAGTGGTTGAGCACCGGGTCCAGTGGTGTGGAGCACCAGGTCCAGTGGTGGTGGAGCACCAGGTCCAGTGGTGGTGAGGTGGCACCATGGTCATTGCAGGCTGTAGGTTGTTCTGAAGATATGGGTTTTCAGGCTCCGCTTGACGGTTCCGAGTGTAGGAGATAGTTGGACATTTTGGAGTGCAGAATTACAGAGAATGGGGGATGCTCGGGTGAAGTCTTGCAGGTGGTTAGATGAGGAACTTACAAGTGTGGAGGAAAGAAGGGGGTCTTGGGAGGATCGGAGATTACGAGTTGGATGATATCGGGTGTTTTGTTCAGAGATATATGGGTGGACAGATTGTGGACGGTTTTGTAAATCAATGTTAGGAGTTGGAATTGGATACGCTGGGGAATTGGGAGCCACTGGAGGAATTTGCAGAGGGGAGAAGTGGAGGAGTGGCGAGGATAATAGTCAGGCAGCAGAGTTAAGGACAGATTGGAGAGGTGCAAGAGTGTTAGCAGGGAGACCACAGAGGAGGAGGTTACAGTAGTCAAGACGGGAGATTATGAGGGTTGAGGATGGGACGGATTCTGGAAATATTTTTGAGTTGGAGGCAGCAAAGGCTTGGATGTGCGGTTTGAAGGACAAGGCAGAGTCAAGGGTTACTCCAAGGCAGCGGACTTCATGTACAGAGCAAAGTGTGATGTCATTTATTGTGATAGATAGATCAGGTAAGGGAGGTGTGCGATATGGAGGAAAGATGATGAGTTCGGTTTTGTCTACATTGAGTTTTAGGAAGCGAGAGGAGAAGAAGGAAGATGTAGCTGATAGACACTCTGGGATTCTGGACAGGAAAGAGGTGACATCTGGGCCAGAGAGGTGGATCTGTGTGTTATCAGGGTACATGTGATACTGGAAGCCATGGGACTTTATGAGTTGTCCCAGACCAAGGGTATAGATTGAAAAAAGGAGGGGCCCCAGAACAGAGCCTTGAGGGACCCTAACGGAGAGGGGATGGGGCGAGGAGGTTGTGTGGGAGTGGGAGACACTAAATGTGCGGTTGGAAAGGTAGGAAGAGATCCAGGATAGGGCAAGGTTATAACAATGATACCAAAGTGAAAGTGATACCAATGGAAGAGAGGCTCTGTAATAGGAGGCAGGCGTCAACTGTGTCAAATGCAGGACAGGTCAAGAAGCAGGAGGATGGAGAACTGTCTGTTGGCTTTGGCCGTAAGTCGTTAGTAATTTTGGTCAGGGCAGTTTCAGTGGAGTGGTTGTGGTGGAAGCCGGATTGAAGGCTGTCAAAGAGAGAGTTGGATGAGAGGTGGGATGAGAGTACAGTGTGGACATGCTTTTCAAGAAGTTTGGAAGTGAACAGGAGCAGAGATCTGGGTCGGTAGCTGGATGTAGAAATGGGGTCAAGGGATGGCTTCTTTAAGATAGGTGTAATTGTTGCATGTTTGAAAGCAGAAGGAAAGGTACCAGAAGTTAGTGATAGGTTGAAGAAGTGGGTTAGGGCTGGGATAAGTGTTGTGGTGAGGTTGGGGAGGAAGTGGGATGGGGTCCAGTGCACAAGTGGTGAGGTGCAATCTGGAGAAGAGTTGTGCAAGTTCTCCTTCAGTGATGAAGGGAAGAGGGTTAGTGGGGGAGGGGAGTGGTCTGGTATACATGGGGGTTGTGGTGGTTGGGTAGCAAAGACTTGTCTGATCGATCTTGGTTAAATATGTTGCAAAGTCTTCTGCAGAGATATGAGACGTGGGAGGGGGCACTGGGGGGCGGAGGAGGGAGTTAAATGTGTTGAATAACTGCCTGAGGTTGTGGGACAGAGAGGATATGAGGGTAATTAAGTAATTCTGTTTAGTGGGGTGGTGAGTACTGACTTGAATTTGAGAAGTGCTTGTTTGAATGCTGTGTAATAATGCTGTGCGACAATAAGATAAAAAAGTATTTTTGTTATTTCTTGATTTATCTTTTTCATGATGATGTAAGGTGTGAAATAATGTGGAAGTTTTATAGATTGGTGGATGATACCAATCTTGTACTTCTTTAATGTGTGTATATACAGTACATATTACAATTTTATTTTGCCTAATTTCTCTGTGGAACTTAAAAATTTTATAGTCTGATTAGTGATCTAAGTGACTGTAATAGTTATGCATTGCAGAGTCCTACACTTGTCAGTGTTGCAAAGACAGTAGACCTGTTAGAGTTTGCTTATGGTGGGGCTTAACAGGCCACTCTATTTGACAGACCAGAGGTCGTTCTTTGACCTCTTGTTGTCTTGTTACCATGAAAGTCATCAGCACCTTGCAAACTTGTGGTTGAGAGTGGGAGCCTCCTGTCACTTACCATCCTCTAAATACTGTGCTTGGTCTTGGGGCAATTTTACATTTTCTATTTTTCGTTTTTCCCTCTCCTTCTTCCAAGATCTATAACATTTTCATTTTTATATCAATATACAGTAGATGTATGAGGGCTTGTTTTTTGCAGGACGATTTGAACTTTTGAATGACATAATATGTTTTACCATATAGTGTACAGGAAAATGGGAAAAAAATTCCAACTGCTGTGAAATTGCAAAAAAATTCCAACTGCTGTGAAATTGCAAAAAAAAAAATGCAATTACACATTTGTTTTTTGTTTTTTTTTTATACATCATTTTCACTATATGGTAAAACTAACAGGTCAGTATGATGCCTTGGATCAGTACGAGTTCCTAGATACCAAACATGTATACTTTTAACTGAAGAAATTATTCAAAGAAAAAGAATTGCGCCATTTTACGTGACCCATAGCATTCTTATTTTTTTCGGGATCTGGGGCTGTGTGACATCTTATTTTTTGCGTCTTGAGCTGACATTTCTAATGATAACATTTTTGTGTGGATGCGCTGTTTTGATCACCCATTATTGCATTTTATTGCAATGTTGCAACAAACAAAAAAACATAATTTTGGCATATGAAATTTTTTCCATTACGCAGTTTACAGATCTAATTCATTGATTTTATATTTTGATAGATGAGACATTTCTGAACGTGGCTATACCAAATGTGTATTTTTTTTTAACCGTTTTTTTTCAATGAGGCAAAAAGAGGGTGATTTGAACTTTTATGTTTTTTCTTTTTTTCATATTTTTAAAAACTTTTTTATGTTTTTTATTTTACACTTCCCCTTAGGGAGCCTCAGTGATGCTCTGTCCAATTGCTTCTGCTGTGCAGAGAGATGCTTCACCATGTCTCTGCATAGCAGAAATTATCACTATCTGTGGATGCCGGCCCTCGCCACGCATCCACAGGAGTTGATTACAGACAGCATCTGGAGTCATCACAGGACTGTCAAGGTAATGATCAGAGGTCCAGTGATCATATCATGGGACGTCCCATACCGACAGTGAAGGGCGCGATCCCCGCCGTGGTGCTTTGTATTGCGCTGTCAGTGATTGACAGTGTGATCCAAAGGGTTAACAGCACTGATCCCTTTGCTGATTCAATCAATGCTGCTAGCTACACATGTAAGCTGATCAGATCAGCTGAGATGTGTGGGGGATGATGCAAGCTCAGCGCGTGAGCTTGTATCAAAGGAAGGGACATGGCCAAGGGCTTATATATAAGGTTATACAGTATGTGGTTATGAAGGGGTTAAGCCCTTCTTGACTTTGCAATTTTCCATTTTTGCTTCCCCCCCTCCCTCAAAGGCTATGTGCACATCTGTCGGTTCTGCATCTTTGCAGACCGACCGGGAACCGGTGGAGACTGGCAGAAACTGAGTTTTCTGCACTCGCCAGTGTCCCTGGTTTTGTTAGCGATTTGCTAACGTTTTGCGGTCGCTTTACTAGCGGTCGCACAGCGTGTTCTTGGCGATTTCCCCGGCGTGTTCCTTAGCGATTTCCAGACTGGTCTTTGCTGCACTTGTTCAGCTGGACCCGCTGGAAAAACGCTAAAAATAAGTCGCTTGCTCTATCTTTGAGAACCGGTCGGAAACCGGTGAATAAACTAAAATCGTCAAGAAGAAAAATGTTGTAATGTACACAGCGTTTCCAAAACTCCATTGACTAGCATGTTAATCCTACCGGTGGGTAGGATTAACATAAATTAACATAAAACTCAGCGGGAACCGCCGATGGAAAACGTGCAAAACCAGCCCACAAAACGACTGATGTGCACATACCCAAACTCTTCCAAGAACCATAACTTCTTTATTTCTGAGTTCACAAAGCTTTCATTTTACCATTCAATCATTTACCATTCAACTTACTGGAAAATGAAAAAAAATTCCAAGTGCGATGAAATTGAGTAAAAAATTGCAAATCTGCACTTATTTAATTTTAGCATTTTTCAGTGTATATTGTCCAGTAAAAATGTACTGGAAACATGATTTTCAGTTTAGTTCAATTTCAGTAATACCATACCTTTACTCTTTCTTATTTAAGTGGCAAAACAAAATTCAGACAATTTGTTAACGAAAAAAAAATTGTTCTGAGACCTGTAACATGTTAATTTTTGAGTTGATGGAACTGTATGAGCACTGGACATTTTTATTGATATTGTTTTGGACCAGATATTTAGATTTTTTGTTATGTCTATTAATCAAGTTAATTACTAGTGATGAGCGAAAAGTGAAATATTCGCATTCAGGAGAATCGTGACGAGTAGTTTGTAATACTTGTGGATTTGTATCGAATAGCGAGATGCAAGTCAATGGGAAATGCAAGTTATTATTACCTTATCTTCGGTGTTTTTGCTTTTTCCTTTTAAAATTGGGAGGGCTCTGACTTATACATTTTGGGGGTCCCTCATGCATAATTTGTATTTAGAAATTCCCCAGCACCTTACATAGCCAGCTATAACTACTTGCCAGTTGGTATGTTGGGCTTTACCTTCCTCCTCTTACAACACCACCTTAATGTCAGTGCCAAATTTGTACACTACCAGGAGCTCTTTACATTTCCTTTTATTCATTTTGGACTCTCACCATGCACCATTCAAGAGAGACAGTAGGTGGAGTGTGGAGATGCACAAATATTTGAGCACCCACAGCCAGAAGAAAGCCACATTGGGAGACATCAAATAATGTCACAAGAGGTGGAAGATGATGATGAGGAGACACAGTTGCCATCATATCAGCCTAAAATCTCAGCTCAGGAGGAGGATCAGATTGAGGAATTGGAAGAGGAGGTGGTCGATGATGAGGGCACTGATTGAACCTTGACCAGTAGCATACATAGTGAGCAGAGCAGCGCAAAGTTGGATGGATCTGTACAAGAAAAAAAAGGCAGGAAGAGGTAGTGGTTCGACCAGAGTAAGAACTGGGTCAATTGTTCCCAACAGCACCCCCACTCCGCCAGATCTCAGACCAAGGGGGCATTCTTCCACTGTATGGCAATTTTTTTTTTTTAATGATAGACTAGTCCTTCAGAGCAAAATAGTGTAATTTGTAACATCTGCTATCCCAAGCTGAGCATAGGCAAGAATGCCAACCTGAGACACAGCAGCATGTTCAAGCACATGGCAGCCATGCACCCCAGTAGGTGGGTGGAAAACCTGTGTACAAAATCTGTGTCTCCAGGTGAAACTACTGCCACTTCCCTTGTGCTACGTCTTTCCCAATATGCTGTCCAAGAAGCAGGTGCTCATACCTCCTTCCCACAACCAGTGGTTGAACAGACACAACAATCAACAGCAACCACGTCCAAATTTATTGTCCCAGTGAAACATGCAGTTGTCCCTGCCCTAGATGTTGAAAAGGAAACATAAATACCAAGCCGTGCACCCACAGTCACAAACACAAACAATAATCAATATCATCTATAAACCATATTAAGCTAAATGATTAAATATTAAATCAAACAATATCAGCCATGCTCTGACCAACAACATAACCGGGAAGGTCCACCTAACAACAACCATGTGGACAAGTTGCTGTAGATAGGGACAACACAGTTCTCTGATGGCACACTGTCCCCCCTGGTAGCTATATCACTGATTTGGGTACTCTCATACAAATATGCACTCCACTCGTAAGGTATATGTGATGTCCTGGATTTGTTTGAAGTCTCTTGAAAGAAGGCCATGAATATTGCTTTCAGCAATTATTAAGAAAAATAGCAGATATGCTTGCAATGTGTATTTAATAAGTGCCATTCTTTTAATAAGTTAAAAAATAACAGAAGAGCAATGCATATTTCTTATAGCAAGTGTATAGACAAATAGCACATAGAAGGGTTATGAATGTTTCCTTTAGCAAGTACTTAGGTAGCAAATAGAAGCATAATATGCTAGGGAATTCCAGGGAGGCATATCGTATAACACGAAAGTTGATTTTTGACATATATTTATTCATTTATTATGCATTACTAATATAGCATCAACATATTGTACTGCACTTCACAGATATCATAGCTGCCCCCACTGGGGCTCACAATCTACATTTTCTATCAGTGTGACTAAAAAATGTGTGAGGAAAACCATGCAAACACAGGGGAAAAATATAAACATCTTGAAGATGGTGTCATTGCTGCAATTTGAAACTAGGACCCCTGCATCATCGTTAACAGTGAGCCACCATATACAGACTGAGGGCAGCGGTAGTAAGAAGGGGAGCGGGAAAGGAGAACAAAAAAGGAAGTGAAATGCACAGTGACACAATTAAAAGAGGTAGGTGGTATGTACTCAGGTGGACTAAATAAAGCATCCAAAATTCGGCTGCTCATTGAGTCCATTTGGTGTAACTGTCTACAGGTGAAAAATCTACTTAGTTTTCCTTCGTATGGTAGCAAGGATCTATTGATCTCACCACCTCATCTATATGATTTCATCAGGTCAATCCTGATGAGTGGCAAACACATACATTAAAAGCAGGGGCCATTGCCTGTAAATGAAGTCAGATGCCCTGAATGAGAAGGAATCATATTGTGACAGTATTTAACCTTCCGACACGGGGATTCGTGGTTCCCCCCCACTCATTTATGTGGTGCAGAGACGGCGAGTGTGATGTGCAATAACGCCAGTGAGGTTATCTCAGTTCACACCTGTGGGATACCTGCTCTGTAACCCCCACGAATGTGATTACGATAACCTTGGTGATGTCACCGCTTGTCACAATGCCAGTAGTTGGGCAGTGAGAAGACCGCAATGAGAAGCACCTGGTGGTCTAGTGGAACATGGAGAAGTGTAAGGGGATTAGCCTCTCACCTTCTCAGGTTGTGCATCCCTGCACAACCCTGGTGTTTGGTTAATCAGTGGAGGCTCTGACGTTGCTGCTGCCATGCGGGTCTTCCTGGATCTAGTCACGTGATCCTCACTCCTATCATGTGACCTCACAGCCCAGAAACACGTCACCACAGGTCCTCAACGTTAGATGAACGGGTGGTTCCTGGCCCAGACCTGCTCCTGCCGTGCACCATCATAGTAGGGATCTGGTAATTAGTAAATAAAATAAACGGTCTAAAAGGGAGCACTAGGGTATAGGGACCACAATGAAGCAATTTGGGTGACAAATCTTTTATTTTACTACGACGCGTTTTGGTAGCAGGCCGCTACCGAAACGCGTTGTGGTGAAATAAAAGATTTGTCACCCAGTTCGCATCATTGTGGTCATTATGCCCTAGCACTCTCATTTAGACCACTTATTTTTATTTCCTAAGTAGTTGGGCAATGTCTGTTCTACCATCCTCTGAGGGATGAGTTCTCTGAATGTGGCACCCCTGCAGGGGATTGCCACAGGATCCACCAGTGCAAGGAGGGATTTACACTTTGGTACACGCAGCACACCCCACCTTCCACCCCAGATCTGAAGTGGGAGCTCTACTGGCTGCCTTAAGCCAGATCTCCTATAAAAGATCCAGGCCTGAGGGGAGGAGTCAGTTAGTTCCAGTCAGACAGTGAAGAGAGCAGGAGTGAGGAGCTGGTTGCTGGGAACGATCGAGGCCCAGGACCAGGGAACACTGACCCAGCTGTGCTGCACCCTTGGGAGAGGGTCGGAGGCCAGTGGAGAAATAGGAGAATTAAAGGAGGAAACCAACCCGGTTTCCCTGTAGCTCACCCGGATGCCGGAGTCCGACACTGCAAGCATCCACTGCAGCAGTAAAAGCCCGGAAGGACCAGGAAGACCAAATTCCCCTGAGGTAAATAGAAAGACACACTCAAAACCGACCCAACACAGGACTAGGGGCCAAAGGAGGAATAGGGACCCCGCAGAAGGATCTCATTGTCAGTTATAGAGCAAAGCCCTGAGAGGGAGAAGGAGCGGTGAGTTCAGTTACAGGCAGGACTTACCCAAAACCACCGTATACAGTGACAGAGGAGGCCTCACAACTCTCTAAGGTGAAAGGCCCAAATTGCACCGGGGACCTGGTTACTTCTCTGGACTGTACCTGTTACCCTGTCACCAGTAAAAGGTACCGAAACAAAGACTACTGTGTGTGAGTGTGCCTGCTTAACCACCGCTATCCACAGCGTTGACTGCAGAGACGCTACTACGACTCCCCTCATCCATCCCTGCTGCCCTGAGGTAAAGCTGCACCTGTGGGGAGCTGTACTACCCTGAGCTGCACCACCATCACCTCAGCGGCCGGCCACAGCGCTGGTATACACGTTACCAGGTACCACAGGTGGCGTCACGTAACTATTCCCCTTCACCACCATCATCCCCCCCACCATCCCCGCCATTGAGGGTCCAGGGCACGGGACTGGGGACTGACCAGCCATGATCCCCCATCCAAGTCGCCATCAGCCCCGGTACCCGAGTACCCCCTACCCTGTCGACCGCCTCATGAACATACCCCCATTTGTTGGGAGAGTGAGACTTCGTGGGACCTCCATGGTACCGCATCAAACCTTCCTCGATTTTAATAGGGAATAAAATGGTTAATGATGGTGTCACCTGTCTTGATTTGTTTACGAAGTTTCTCTTTTATGTCTTGCATGTTTGATTTTATGGACTAGGGCAGATTTGGTGGATTAGAGTGGAATCCCAGTTTTGAGGAGGATGTGGCCTGCTCTTTTTAGGCTGGGGAAGGTGAATTACCATGGCCCCTGCCATCATGGGAATTCCAGACCCCAAATGTCTGCTTCAAATTGGCCTATCCAATTTGGGGGTGACTGCTTATTTCTTTTTTAATAAAAAATGTAAAAAAAATGCATTGGGTGACCTCTGTTTTGGATTACCATCCAAGATAAAGCTGCCAGCTGCAGGCTACAGGTTGCAGCTGTCTGCTTTGCCCGAGCTGGCTATCAAAAATAGGGTGGACCCCACATCTTTTTTTTATTATTTATTTTTTGCCTAAATGTAAGGCTAAACACCATTTAGTGCCACATGAAAGGCACTAAAGCAGGGGTCTCAGACTCCAGGCTTTGAGGGCCGCACACAGTGCAGGTTTTCAGGATTTCCATAGCATTTGACAGTTGGTAATCAAATTACCAACTGTCAAATTCTAAGGAAATCCAGAAATCCTGGACTGTGTGGGGCCCTCGAGGAGTTTGAGACCCCTGCACTAAAGGATGCAAGATTACAATATATAGGGGGTTGGGACTATCCATCGATCTATCTTTCTATCCTATCCTATTATTTAAAACAAGCTATCTATTTTACCTTTTTAGAGCATGTAAAACATCATGTTAAAAACGCATTGTGTGTGTGCTGTCCATGTGAGGTGAGTGTGCAAAGTGTTTTTCTCGCACCCATTGACATGTATTAGCGAGATATGCAACCACTCACAGCATGCTGCAATTTTCCACGCATACCAAATTTTGACCAGGAAGATGTAGCAGATATGATCTCACCTGTTTGATAACATCAGTACAAGTGCAATGTGCTCTTTTCTTGCATTGCACTTATAGATTCTATAAGCAGATGTCACTAAACCATTAATTGCATTATTTAATTGGTCTTAGAATTCAGAAGGATTATTTTGTATTTTCTTTGTCATCAAGTAAACTCAAAAAAAATATTGTTATTAACTTGGCAACCATGTAGAAGGGTTCGCAATTAATGCAATTGTTTGTGCTACATACTTTTCTACTGCTAATTTTAACTGAGGTAACCACTTGAGTGTGTAGTAAAACATATTCAAGATTTCCAAATACATGTGGATGAGTTCGATTTGGTTTACTGTGCCAAGGTTTTGTCAAGATTACTTAAGTTCTTGCATGGGTTACTAAGTCTGTCTGATAAACAAAAGGTAGAGGGTCAATTGCCTTTGATTTGACATAAACAGATGCAATAGGTGTAATTGTATTTAAATTAGATAATTCAATTTCAGAGTAGTAATGTTCCATTTCCATTTCTTGGAGAGCAATGGGACATAAAAATGGCCGTTCCATTGTCTTCACATTGTACTCTGCAGGTAGGCTGGACTCCGACACCTTCAGGAAGAATAACAGAAAATGTTTAGTGGTTTAAATCTATTTATCCATTGATTAGTAATTCAGAAACAAATGAGCTAACTAGGTTGCATTCACATGTTCAGTTTTTAATCAGTTTTTCACATCAGTTTTTGTAAGCAGAAACCAGGAATAGATGAAAAGTACAGAAATGGTGATGCCGTTCTATTATACTTTTCCTCTGATTGCTCCACTCCTGAGTTTGGCTTGTAAATACTGATGTAAAGTACTGACCAAATACTCAACATGTAAACGTGGCCAAATAGAAAGACGCTTACAATCTACCCTGGGGAATGTCATCTGGAAAAATAAGAGACCAAGGGTCGCCATGAAAACCTTACACCTCCAGTATATGCATGGTGGAATTGGGGTCCCAAACTTACTTTTATAGCACAGAGCAGCAATACTTGAAGCTGCAAAGGACTGGTGGGCAAATAATATAATCATAGGTGGGTTCAACTAGAATCAAACTTTGGCCCCCAAAACTCTACCAGGAATTTGCTTGAAATTGATCTTTTGATACCATCAAAAAAATGTTTCCTTTAAATTCAATGTCATCTTAACTTAAGGCCCAGTCACACATAACGACCACTCCAGCGATCCCGACAGTGATAACGACCTGCTGTGATCGCTGGAGCGTCGTTACCTGATCGCTGGGGAAAAGCTGTCAAATAGGCAGATATCCCCAGCGATCAGGGCCATGGGGGCCACATCCCACATCGCTGATGCGAGTCAGCGTCCTCCCTGCTTAGCGCTGCTTGTAAGGCAGCACTAGCAGAGAGAATACTGGTAACTATGATAAACACCGGTATCCAGGCAGCAGTTGAAACCAAAAGTTTACATACATTATATAAAAAGATACATATTCATGTTTTAATCACTAACTGACATTAAATCAGAATAAACCTTTCATATTTTTGGTCAATGACGATTACCATAATTATTTATATTTGCCAAATGCCAAATTAATGAGAGAGAGAGAATGTTTTAAAGTATTTTTATTACTTTCTGCAAAGTCACAAGTTTTCATACACTGAGATGCAACATCTGAGTTAATTAGAGACACACCTGTGGTTTATTTTAATACTCACCTAAAACACAATGATCTTTGTGTAGCATCATGGAAAATCCTAAAAAAAAATCTCAAAATCTGCCAAGATATCAGGAAGAGAATTATGGATTTGCACAAGTCTGGTTCAGTCTTGGGTACAATTTCCATATACCTGAAGGTGCCTCATTCATCTGTACAAACAATTACACAAGTACAAACAAGATGGGAATGTCCAGCCATCATACCCTTCAGGAAGGTGATGGGTTCTGTGTCCCAAAAATGAACGTGCTTTGGTCCGACATGTGCATATCAGCCTAAGAACAAAAGCAAAAGACCTTTTGAAGATGATGGCGGGAGCTGGTAAGATTTCATCATTTTCCATGGTGAAACGAGTACTGTATCAACATGGGCGGAATGGCCACTCTGCTCAAAAGAAACCATTACTCCAAAAGAAACATAAAAGAACCAGATTAATTTTTGCAAATGCACATAGGAACAAACACCTAAATATTTGGAGACATGTCCTGTGGTCTGACAAAACTAACATTGAACTGTTTGATCATTGTTACATTTGGAAGAAAAGGAAGGAGCTTGGAAGCCTAAGAACACCATCCCAACTGTGAAACATGAGGGTGGCAGCATCATATTGTGGGGTTATTTTGCTTCAGGAGGGACTGGTGCACTTCACAAGATAGATGGCATCATGAGAAAAAAAGATTATGTGGAAATACTGAAGCAACATCTCAAGAGTTCAGCCAGGAAGTTAAAGCTTGGGCAGAAATGGGTCTTCTAAATTTACAATGACTCGAAGCATACTGCAAAACTGGTTACAAAGTAGCTTAAAAATAACAAAGTCAGTGTTTTGGAGTGGCTATCACAAAGCCCTGATCTCAGTCTTAATCAAAATTTATGGGCAAAGCTGAAAAGGCAGGTGCGAGAAAGGCGACCTACAAACATGGCTGTATAACACTAGTTCTGTCAAAAGGAATCAGACCAAAGTTCTACTAACTATTGTGAGAATCTTCTGGAAAGATATCCAAAATTTTTGACCCAAGTCATAGAGTTAAGGGGAATGGTGCCAAATACTAATGAAATGTATGTAAACTTTTGACTTTGCAGAGAGTAATAATAATGCCTTAAATCATTCTCTCTCTCTCTTTCTTATTTTGGCATTTGGCAAATATAAATAATTATAGTAATCCTAATTGACCTAAAACGGGAAATGTTTATTCTGATTTCACGTCAGTAAGAAAAACATGCATATGTGCTGTTTATAAAGTGTATGTAAACTTCTGGTTTCAACTGTACATACTGTATATCGAGTCTTAGAGCTGCCTCCCTTTACTTTTTTAGGGTATGTTTGGTTTTATTTATATCTTTGTGCCTCCTCCAGGGGTCCCTAACCTGTGGTTTTTCAACCACATGTGGCTCGCGGGCACACAATATGAAGCTCGGGTCTGTTTTTCAGTTTGGTGCATTCGTATCAGGGCTAGCAAACAGCTATGAAGAGCAAGTCTCTAGATGGTGACTCTTGTAAGTAGCTAGCACAGAAGAGCAAAAGTGGATTGGGTAAGGTAGGAACTGCTGGATCTTGGCATACTGCCTCATTATGAGTTTTACAGAAAAGCTTTAGCTGTCATTATACTGGTAATGGGGGCTCTGGGTGTCATTACTGTGACGGGGCGGGAGCTGAATGTGGCTTGCGACCCCCTATCACAGCAGAATGTAGCTCTCAGGATCACAAAGGTTGTGGATCTCTGGCCTACTCTAGTATTCATGTTTTTCATTTTTTGTCCAAAATATGTACTTTTTAAGTAAAACGGTGGTATTTTTAATTTGATTTAAAAATGTTTTTAATAAATTTTGATAACAGTCTTCATAATTTGTTATATACTTTCACATAAACTTACAGGAGGTTCGACCACGGTGTCTTCTTTTTTTCCTAAGGAATAAAGGTAAACTATTGTTAAAGTGAATTTAATAATCCATCATACTAACTGCATATGTAAACAAGACGTTTCAGTGCATTTATTATTTAAAATTAAGTACCTCCACCAACTGCTGCTGTCCAACTTATTTTATTTTTATTCTAGTCCCTCAATTTCAAAGTTATTCTCCCAGGTAACAAGAAGGGAAAATTTCCTTTAACCAACTGGGCATATACCACAGGACTTTTCTATGGGCATTTGCTCTTTCTCCTCTATGGCAAAATTTCTGTGGTTCATGTGAAATATAGGTCATCAGAATGCAATGGCACAGAGTATGAAAAAGGCAGTGATGACTCACCGATTAAGTATTAAAGGGAACCAACCACCCCAAATGACCCCCCCAGACTGTTAATATGTGTCCCTACACCCAGCACACACATTTGGGGCAATCGTTTTGCTAAAAAAACTGTTTAGTAGCAGCTAAGATATATGTTTATAAAGTTTAATAACTTCAGCCGAATGGGTGTTACCTAGCTTTGTCCACGTGCAGTGTTCATGCTTGTCAGCTTCCTCTCCCCCTCCCCTCTCACTTTCTAAGAGCCTGGCCGCGTCATGAAAGGGGCGGGGCTAAATCGCGGCGAGCCAGGCTCTTGGAAAGTGAGAGGGGAGGGGGAGAGGAAGCTGACAAGCACGAACACTGCACGTGGACAAAGCTAGGTAACACCCATTCGGCTGAAGTTATTAAACTTTATAAACATATATCTTAGCTTCTACTAAACAGTTTTTTTAGCAAAAACGATTGCCCCAAATGTGTGTGCTGGTGTAGGGACACATATTAACAGTCCGGGGGGGTCATTTGGGGTGGTTGGTTCCCTTTAAGTCAATTACAAGACAAACAGTTTGCACATAAAGTAAACAGGAACATTTAGGCTGGCTTCACACCACAATTTTGGCATCCTGTTTTGTCCATTTTGAAAAGGACAGAACAGGATCCGTTTTTGCCTCCCATGCATCCCTGTAGTGCCAGATTAGTCATATATGACCATCCTTTTTAATGAATTCAGTCCAGGATCCGTTTGTGTCCTGTTTTTTACCGTCCGCAAAATCGGAGACTTCGACGTTTTTTGGCTCCGGTGAAAAAAAGAAAAAAAAAAAAAAAAAATCGAACACAAACACACAGTCCCGGATCCGGAGCTGTCCGGTTTAAATAAGATGGTAGTCTATGTAAAAAAAAACGATCCGGGAAACGGTTCCGGTTTAGTGAACTCAGCATGGTCAGAAGAAAATTTTACCTATCTGATGCCTGGCTCCTCCCTCACTCCCAGCCCTGTACCTTCCTATTCCAGCCTGTGCCTCCCCCCTCTGCAAGCCACCAAAGAACAGCAGAGACAGTGTCTGAAGTATGTCCTCCCCCTCCTGTTGTTATTAACCCATTCACTCCGTGCAATTAACCCTTTGATTCCCTGCTTTGCTCCCTATCTCTGCATTAACCTTTGCTTCCCCATCTCTGTATTAATCTTCTTACATTGCTGTCTGTGTTAACCCTTTGTTGTTTTCTCTCTCTCGCTTTCCTGTGCATGCCTTTACATTGCAGCACACTAAACTCACCCATTTGCCCATTCCTCAAGGCAAAACTGTTACAGCTCCTTTAAGTAAAGGCCCCATTATATGTAGCAATATCGCTAACGATATCGCCACAACGTCACAGGTTTTGTAACGTTGAGGCAAACTTGCCAGTGATATTGCTGCGTGTGACACGTAGCGGCGAGCGGCCCCCCTCTGTGAAATCATTGATCATTACTGAATGGCCTGCACCATTTTTTCATCATCGTCTTCCGCTGCCCATGCTGCATCGGTGTGTGACAATGGAAATGACCAACGATCTCCAGCGATCCCTTTCAGGTCGTATGGTTGTCGGGATCGCTGGAATGTTACTAGGTGTAACGGGGCCTTTAAATGGTTTCATCTGGTGAACAACAATCTTCAAGTCTGACCATAGATTCTCAATTGAATTAAGGTCTGGGCTTTGATTTGGCCCCTTCAATACACATACACATTTCCCTTAACCCCTTCCCAATCTGTAACGTTGGGGAATGTCATGCTTTTCGGGTACTTCCCAACCAACAGTGTACCATCAGTGAGACCCCAGAGACTGCAGGAGGAGGACACTTAATCCCTTGCTGTAGTCTCTGGATGTAACAGAGGTGATCGAGTGTCTTGGGAACATCGTTGTGGACTACATCGGAGAGTATGGACTAATAAAGATGGAGTCTAAATTTGTGTTTTTTTTCCAATGAAAAGATTTTTCTCTGTGTGGTGTATTTTTTTTACTATTTTTTAGAGATTCCTAATGGCCAGGTCTAGCATTGGCCCAATAGAATGAATATCGGGCTTAGTTCCAGCTGCCAATAATAAAAGCTGGCATTAATCCCTTTATTACCCAGTTTGCCACTGGCACCAACTAGATGAGTATGGGTACAGTGCCAGAAAATGGCGCTTCAATGAATGTGCCATTTTATGGGGCTGTTGTGGGCTAAAATTCGCCGCATGGGGGGCACAGAATGCTTGGGCCTCTCCATGCTGAGGATTCCAGCCCCCAGCTGCCTAGTTGTACCTTGCTGGCAACCAAAAATACTGCAAAGCTCCATGTCATTTTTTTTTTTTCAAAATTATTTCTATAAATAAAAAAAATAAAACAATGTCGTGCTTTCCTGTATTTTTGGTTGCCATCCAGGTACAACTAGGCAGCTGGGGCTGGGTGGCAGTCCGTAGCTGCCAAGTTGTATCTGGCTGGCAACCAAAAATACAGCGAAGCCCCATATCTTCTTTTAAGATTATTTCTACAACTAAAAAAATGATGTGGAGCTTCACCATATTTTTGGTAGCCAGCCAGGTACAACTTGGCAGCAGGGGGCTGGAATCCTCAGCGTAGATAGACCCAAACATTCTGTGCCCCCACACTGCAAATTGCAGCCCACAGCCACCCCAGAAAATGGCGCATTCATAGAGGTGCCATTTTCTGGTGTTGTGTCCAGACTCTTCCAGTTGCCCTGGTGTCGGTGACAAACTGGGTAATAAAGGGGTTAATTCCATTTTTTTTTATTGGCAGCTCAAAACTAAGATATATACATATACATCTAGATAAGTTCCTTGGTGGGTCTAATTTCCAAAGTAAGGTCAGTTGTGGGTGAGCTCCACTGTTTAGGCACACAAGTGCTCTCCATACACGACATGGTGTCCGCTATGAATTGCAGCTGATTTTCCACTTGAAATGTCAAATGTTACCCCTTCCCTTCTCAGACCTGCCGTGTGCCCAGAAAGTGTTTTTCCACCACATATGAGGTATCTGAGTGCTCAGGTGAAACTGGCCAAAACATTTTAGGATCCAGTTCATCCTATTGCCCATGTGAAAATGAAAAAGTTGAGGCCAAAAAACATTTACTTTTTCATTTTCACGGCTCAAATTTATGAAGCACCTCGATCATTAGAAATGTGAATATTTTTTTAAAACCCAACCCTTAGGGCCGTTTTACACACACCAACTTCTGAGACCAACTTCTGAACAGATCTCTGGTTGCAGTAAAATTATGGACACATTGTTCCATTTTGTGGCTGTGTACAAAATGGAGCAATGTGTCCATGATTTCATTGCAACCAGAGATCTGTTCAGAAGTTGGACACAGAAGTTGGTGTGTGTAAAGCGGCCCTTACTTGTACTTCTCAGCAACTTAGTCATTGAATTGTTTGGAGATCTCCTTGGTCTTCATGGTATAGTTTTTTTAATGGTGCCTCTTGCTTATTGGTATTTCAGTCTATGTGGTCTTTCAGAAAAGGTTTGTATGTCCTGACAGACCATGTGGCACTTAGATTGTACACAGGTGGAGTTCCTTTCACTAAGCATGTGACATACAAAGGTAGATAGTTGCTTGCACCAGACATTATTAGGGGCTTCATGGCAAACCTGGTGAATACTATACATATATACATGACAATTTCTATTTATTTTATCCCTTAAATTAAATTTTTACCTATATGTTATTCATTTTTCTTATTTCACTTCCACAACTTCAATATTTAGAGATAATGCATTACAAATTGAATTACAAAAATATTTAAATACTGATTGTAATAAAACAAAAGAGGTAAAAGGCAAATAGAGGCGGGGTAAATACTTTTGCAAGGCACTGTATTTCTGTCAGTGTCACTGTCTAAGGGCCGCTTTACACGTTGCAATATCACAATGCAACATCGATAAAAAGTCACGTAGTACGGCCGTTGCAGTTGATATCGTTTGTGCGTTGTGTCATGTAAATGGGCAATGCGACTTGAATAAAACCTACCTACGATATTGCAAGAAGATTGTGCAAGCCCTTCAACCGTACGATATTGCATATGCGATCTGGCATGATCGTGCTGTGTGATGGCGCAACTATGATTTAGAGCGAAACTTCCCCTATTCACTACAATGTTAAATGCTCGGACGGTGGGTTGCTCATACCCAGCGCAAAAAAGGGGCGTACAACATCGTAGTTGCGTTACCTGCCGATATCTCCCTGAGTGACATCTACTATGCGATCTTGGACAAGTGCCAAAAACGTGCGCGCTCCCGTGAAATTGTATGCAATATCGGAACGATATCACAACATATAAAGCGGCCCTTACAGAGTCAATCACAGTAGTATTGCTCAACATATAAACTCTAAAGGTACCGTCACACACGGCAATATTGCATGCAATTTCACTGGCAATTTTCTAGTTGCAGTGAAATCATGGACACATTGTTCTATTTTGTTGCCGTGTACAAATGGAACAATGTGTCCAAATTGCCTAGCAATATTGCTGCGTGTGACGGTACCTTAAGTTATGATGTATGCAAAAGTTTCACAACATGACCCACTGACTGGCACAGTTTGTTACTTGACCACACAGTTGGGGCTCCAGATCTTGACCAGCGCAGTCCCTGGATTGACCACAGTCTGAACTCAAGAGATGTACTTTGTGGGTGGCATGAGCAAGGCCTCTGAAGGGCATCAATAATCCCAGTTGCTTCTTCAGCAGAATGATGACAACTATGCACATCTGCTGGTACGTCAGACTCATTTTTTTGTTTAACGCCAACTTTGCCTTTCTTCAAACACCCTTAGCTTGTGGTACAGCAGCAAAATATAAAAGTTATTACCTGACCCTGCATCTCCCTGAATCTTTCCTTCAAGGAAACAGCTCCTTCATGCATTGTTTCTGAAAGATATCTCTAGCCAACAGGGGGCAATATTCTCTTACCAGCACTACATGAATTAATTGGAAGTGTAGACTGCTGTGACCACTTACTTACATTATTCCTATTTTTAAACTTGCCAGTCCTCAGGTGAGAAACTCACGCTGTTTCTTGATGACCTTCGAGGAATACCTAATGTAGGCAGCATGCAATCATTCTTGTATCTTCTACACAATGAGCTGCCAATTCAACTCATCTTTTACATATATTGTAGGCAGAATAAGATCATTTGTATGTACTGTTCTACGGCGTTCTCACTGGGGCTACCTGCATGGCACATTGAAGACTTCAGGAGCCTTAGGTGAAAACACTGTGTGGCACCCCAGAGTCCGGATACCACAATGTCATTATCTCCCCGGGGGGTAGTGTCATACCTGAGAGCAACAGAGGGAATCCGCACCAGGCAAAACCCAAAGCACACAACACCTTTCTGCCTCCAGGCCTGAAGGGGGAGCTCAAAACCCGGGTTCACGGTAAGCTCCTCTATAAATTCTGGTCTGGGGAGGAGTTAGTCAGTTCAGTATGGAGCAGTACTGAGAAAGACATCCTGATGTAGGAGTAGGATTCTGGCTAGGTGGGAGCAATGGGATATCTGGCTAGTCCTGTGTTTGAGACTCCTAACCGAGGCTCCACAGACTCTATTTGCATATTCATAATTCCTAGGGGGAAATGCACCTAGGAACTCACTGTGTTGAGCTCTTTAGCCAGCTGCCTGCAGTGTTTTCATGGACTGGTCTCCCTGAGGAGTTACATGTAGGCACAGACTCCACTTCTTCACACCAAAAGCATGGAGTGTAACGGGTAGTGCGGGAATATGAACAAGTCTTTAGTAAAAATCCTTTAAACTTTGGGCAGGTAAAAGAGATTCAACATCATATCCGCACAGGTGATCATCCGCCTATTAAAGAGAGATACAGGCCTGTACTGCCAGTTCACTATCAATGTGCCAAAGAGATGTTACGGGAGATGAAGGAGGCTGGGGTGATAACAGATAGTTGTAGCCTCTGGGTAGCTCCTCTAGACCTAGCTAAAAAGAAGGATGGTACGATGAGAATGTGTGTAGATTACAGGCAGATTAACCGCATAACACATAAGGATGCTAACCCATTGCCCAGAATTGAGTCACTGGCTGCATTAAGAACTGCTAACTACTTTTCCACCTTAGATCTTACCAGTGGGTATTGGCAGGTTCCTGTAACAGAGGTGGACCAAGAAAAGACAGTAGGCCTCTGAGTTCAACTACATGCCGTTCGGACTCTGTAATGCACCGGGAACATTTCAAAGGTTGATGGAGTGCTGCCTGGGACACAAGAACTTTGAAACCATCTTACTGTACCTTAATGACGTGATGTTCTTCATACATCTTGGAGTAGACTATCTGGAGCACTTGGCTGAAGTGTTTGAAGTGTTTTCCAGCTATGGCATGAAAGTGAAGCCATCCAAGTGTCACCTGTTGAAGCCAAAATAAAGGTACAGTACCTTGGGCATGTTGTCAGTGCTGAAGGTGTAGTACCAGATCCTGAAAAAGTCACCGTCATAGGACTTGGCTAAGAGCCACCACAGACAAAGAGGTGAGAAATTTCCTGGGGCTGGTAGGATACTACAGGAGATTCATCAAGGGGTTCCCCTGCCTGACCTCCTGGTAGGCCAGTCCAAGAAGGCTAAGATCCCGTGTCCTCCATTTGAGTGGGTCAGCAAGGAAGAAGACTCCTTCAGTCAGTTGAAGTGGGCCCTGAAATGGGATGAGATCCTAGCCTATCTTGATTACAGCCAGCCATTTGTGTTGTACATTGACGCCAGTAATGTTGGATGAGGAGCAGTGTTATCTCAAGTGCAAAAAGGCAGAGAAAGACTTATAGCCTACGCCAGCAGGTAGCTTCGTCCTACAGAAAGGAACCCAGAAAACTACAGCTCATTCAGGTAAAGTTCCTAGTCGTATTCTGGGCGGTTACAGAGCGTTTCAAGCATTACCTGAGTGCATGGGAAATGTACCATCTTCAAGGAAAACAATCTGTTGACCCACCTGCAGACAGTGAAGCTAGGTGCACTGGAGCAGCGGTGGATGGCCCGGCTGTCAAATTACAACTTTACCATCAAGTATGGGGCAGGCCACAAGAATGCCAATGCTGATGCACTGTCCAGGATGCCCCATTTGGAAGATGCAAGAAGACCTGGAGGAGCTGGAGGAAATAGAGCTTTTCACCACCCTGATGTGACGCAATGTAAAAACTACATGAAAGACAAGCGTCAAAAAGCCACATTGAATCCATTACCCCTCCACCCCATGGATGGGCAGAAACTCAAGACAGTGATCCAGCTATACGCTTAGTTAAAGAACTACTGACGCAGGAAGGCTCACATCCTGGCCCAGATGCTCCACCAGAAGCACAGCAGCTGGAGGTAAGCTGTGCAGGCTCACACGGATCCCGAAACCCATGAACTTGTCTGACAAATAATATTGCTAAGAAGGGATGTCCAGATGGTATTAGAGGCATATCATGATGGCGCAAGGCATTTCGGATAGAAAACTTGGAGGTTCTGCTGAGAGAAAGATTCTACTGGGTTGGCATGAGCAAAGCTATTGAAAACTGGTGCAGAAACTGTGGACCATGCAACCTGAGAAGGAAGGATCGAGATACCCAGAGAGCCCCACTAAAGCCATTGGTCACCAGCCAACCACTAGAGATTGTGGTCTTGGATCATGTGAAACTGAGTCAAAGTAGAACAGGCCATGTCTATACCCTCACCATAGTAGACCACTACTCTCGTTTTCTTGTAGTAGTACCTGTGAAGGACTTCACAGCAAAACAACACGGCTAAAGCATTCCAGGCTCATTTTTGCAGACCCCATGGTTATCCTGAACAGGTGTTGACAGACCAAGGACCAGCTTTTGAAGCAGAGATATTCCAAGAGTTTTGCAACATGTACGGTTTAAGAAGGTAAGAACTACTTCGTACCACCCACAAACAAATGGAATGTGTGAAAAGATGAATCAGGTAGTCATAGACCTGCTGAAGACATTGCCAGCAGAAGAAAGAAAAAGATGGCCAGAAAAGTTGCCAGATCTAGTAGACTTATACAACCATGTCCTCGTGAGTTCCACCAATTGCACACCTTCATATCTAATGAGAGCATGGCTTGATAAATTATCTTTTGACCTAGCAAAATCGGATGTACATTCACAAAATTCTGATTGCGATACTGTTGCTGGCGTTCTGTATTCCAAAGTTCCAAAGTACATGAGTGCGTAGAAAGAAGTCTATCCCAAGCCAGAGAAAGACAGGAAAGATCCTATAACAAGCATGCTACTGCAACTCCCTTACAACCAGGTGAACAAGTACTCAAGAGGAAGAGATGTACTAATAAAATTGATGACCAATGGGAAGCAGTACCATATACCATGTTACCATGAAACTTTGACAATACTAAAGTGTGCCTTATTTGTAAAGACAACGAAAAGACTCAGCGGCAGTTTCAATAGACCATTTGAAGTCATGTCCTGATACAGTGAGGTACTAAGAAAAAGTGCCAGAAATACCTTCACCTGTAAAACCAAAATAAGAAAATGTAATCCATATAGTACTTGGAGACTTTCCCAAGACGTGGATGTAGTACAATGTATCAGTAGTCGTTCCCATGTTGGCTTTTCTCCAAATAGTGGTACCTGAACCATAAGCTTAGGTATCAGAAGCACAGAGAAGAACAACCCCTGCTAACAGAGAACTTGTAAGTCCAACGGTAAGACTAACGACCAGAGTCAGAAACACCAGCACTGTACAGAACTACACACAGCATAGTGCTCAGTACACCCACTACACAAGTAGCAGAAACCCTGTAGTAAGAAGGTCGCAACACGCCACACAGGGTCAGATCCCAGCATGTTACAGGGAATTTTAAGGGCAGTTCCAGAGTAGAAATGTAAATATGTTTTCCATGTTGTATATAAAGATGTAAGTACATACCTATACAACCATCAAGCATACGCACCTTCAGGACTTTACTGTATGAACTTTTGAGTATTCTTGAACTTTTATCTTTAAAAATGGACCATTAAGCCATAGGACTGGTCGTGGCAAAGACTACTTGTAAATATAATCATCAGCCAATGGTGGAAAGACTAATCAAAGTGACTGCTTTTTCATTTTTCTTGTTTTTTGTATTTTTGAATTTTGAAACTCTGTACATTTATTATTGTTCTTTATTGTTCACGTTTTCTCTTTTGAAAAAGTTACCTCAGTCCAGGAGTACTGAATTTGCTAGGGGGAAATGTGGCACCCCAGAGTCTGGCTGCCACAATGTCATTATCTCCCCCGGTGGGTAGTGTCATACCTGAGAGCAACAGAGGGAATCTGCACCAGGTAAAACACAAACCACACAACACCTTTCTGCCTCCAGGCCTAAAGGGGGAGCTCAAAACCCAGGTTCACGGTAAGCTCCCCTATAAATTCTGGTCTGGGGCGGAGTTAGTTCAGTATGGAGCAGTACTGAGGAAGACATCCTGTGGACTGGAGCAGTGCTAAGCTCATCCCAGGAGAGCTAGTCTTAGCTTGAATGACCCATTTGCAAGGGTCTGAGGAAGTGGAGGAGAGCCTGGGGAGCAGAGAGGTGTCAAGCTCACCCCAGAGGAGTAAACGCCAAGAAACGGTCACCGGAGTCCGAGGCTGTGCAGGGCATAATGACCCGGCAGTCAATATCAGGAGGGTGGGGGATTCCAAGTCCCCCATCCACACCAAGTGCTTGGAGGCATAGTAGCATTGAGAGCCCAGGAGCAGTGGGGCTGGAGAAGGACTCGAGCTGACTGTCATACAGCACACTACAGGAGAGAGAGAGGGCCTCAGCTAACGCTTAAGTAGCCACAGGGACCTACTAGGAAAGTGCAGCAGGGAGGCCTCAGAACTTGCCGGGTGAGGAGAACCCAGAGTTGCTCCCAGGTTGCTGGATTCCAGCCATACCATCTGTCCTTGTCCCAGTATCACCAGTAAAGGACTTAAGAAACCAACAAACCGCGAGTCTGAGTCTGTCAGTTACTTCGCACCCTCCATCCTGCACCCTACACCCTTTCAACATCCACTGCCCTGGGAACAGTTCCATCAAAGAGGGTCATCCCCACCATGATGGGAGCCACTACATCATAGCTGCCCATTCAACGTCCCTAGAGGTTCTTCAGCAGCGGTGGCCACTCATAGCACAAACCAAGGTGGCGTCACGACTAATACTCCCTTTAAACCACCCTATTCCCACAAACTATTTAACACTGAACCCAAGGTCACAGAGCCGGGTCTCGACCCTTATGACTCCCCAGAAACACTGCAGCCCGGTTCTGAGTACCCCACAGCCACATTGTTGACAGGCTTGACAGATGTTCTCTACTGCTTGGTGCAGATGAGGCCAGTAATAACAATAATAATATAATATTCATTTATATAACCTTAATAATTCAGTAGTGTTTTACATACTTTTTTTTTTCAACACTGTCCCCATTCGGGCTCACAATCTGAACATCCTATCAGTTTGTTTTTGGATTGCAGTACACAAGATGCTGTAGACAATGGAAGGCTCTTGCTGACCCGAAGTGTGCACACCTCTCATGACCTTCTTGGGCCAGAAAAGACACCATTATTTCTGGGATCACCCCTTGCCAGATGATCCCGAAACCCCAAAACAACCGGATCCATTTGTAAAGTAGGCCATTCTTCATGGTAATCTCCTCCCACCAAGTATTTCAGGACACCAGTTGATAAGGCCCTTCCTCCCTGCTGGGCTTTTGGTCTAATGTTCCCTTGCAGCTTAGCCAGTTTGGGATCAGATTGTTGTAGCTGTACCGATTCGTCTCTTGGATACCCAAAAACCCTGGTGGTCTGTGGTTCTTCTACTGTTTCTTGGGTAGTTACTAAAGCCGTAGCACAGCATTTAAAGTCTGTAGTTTTGTCCCCTTCCATCTCCTCATCCATCCCGAGTTGGTCATTCTAGGGTCACTCTGGATAATGCATCTGCATGTGTGTTTTTAGCTTTTGATCTGTAGGATATTTCATATTGATATTTAAAACAAAGAGAGAAGGGAGCGCACATAGGGTCTTATCTATGATGATAATTCAATGCCCCCGATTAGTGTGACTCACCTTTTTAGGTTGTGTGAGTCACAAGCAAACTTCAAGAGCCTTGTTATCCTGGTCGCTGCAGACACCTGGTGAGGGAGAAATCCGGTTGTGTAGAAAAAAGCCCAGGTTTAGATTCCGCGCAGACCACAAAGCAGGAAGGGTAGGTTTGATGTACGTTTATTGAGCCAACACGTTTCACAGCAGGACCTGCTGCTTCCTCAGGGCTGAGGAAGCAGCAGGTCCTGCTGTGAAACGTTTGGAACAATAAACGGACATCAAACCTACCCTTCCTGCTTTGTGGTCTGCGCGAATCTAAACCTAGGCTTTTTTTCTACACAACCGGATATTGATATTTAGAAATTCTTGCAACTTAACTCTGCCCCAGTTCCCTCAACTTTGCATTACGTAGGTTAACAAGGGGATTATTGTCAGTGCACACATGGACATCCAATCCGGACAGATACTCTGAACTTCTCAGTTATAGCCCACGTGTCCTCACTAGGGCCAACAACTCCAATTTGAATGGGCTGTAGTTGTCAGAGTTCTTTTTCAAGTTCTGCAATACAGCTGGTGTATGCAATCACCCTTTACATCTTTCCTGAACTTGGGCCAGTACTGCTCCAAGTCCATAGAGACTTCCATCTGT
Source organism: Allobates femoralis (assembly GCA_033576535.1). Taxonomy (NCBI): domain Eukaryota; kingdom Metazoa; phylum Chordata; class Amphibia; order Anura; family Aromobatidae; genus Allobates; species Allobates femoralis. The sequence continues at coordinate 593,645,060 of JARQOC010000003.1, read as the reverse complement.
ATATAAACAGAGTTGAGAGAAGTCCATGTATGCCAATATGGTTAATGTGAACTTTAAGGACTAGGAGGCTTCTTATTTTCTAGGACCCCACTGCTTGGCATCTTCCACCATTCTCCTTAACACTTCATGTAACAGTACATCTGCCTCCTTCTTCAATTTGCAGAGGGCAATATTCTCCTCCTACCACCACTGTGAAATTTAATTGGATGTGCAGTGTGCGGTGTCTACTTACTTAACATGTCTACTTGGTGGAAGAGAAAATTGCACCTTTATTACACAGTGGCATAGTTTAGAAATGGAGATGCACAAAATAATTTGTTCCACAATCTGTGAAGCAGCAACAACTTGTGGATGTACTCAGTTTAAGTTAAAAATTCATTAAAAAAAGGTCATTTTTAATAGTGCTCTGAAATCTAATGAGACTAGTGTACTTACTTTGATAATCAATGTAAGGATGGTTTTTAATCCTTTTTGAGGATTAAAATTCAATCTTCGCCCACCTCACCTGATCCTGCTACTAAAAATCTCATATTCCCCAGTGCAATCGGCAGTTGCCGGTCAGGCTGCTTGTGCAATGAACAAACAATTGAAATTGAAAGTCCCCAATTTACTTACCATTCTGTTGGATGTAAAATTGTAATACACCTTGTATGAGTATCAAGATTAAGCCTCCAGCAAAGATACATATTATGACCTTCAAAAAAACTAAAAGAGAGATCATTTCAATTCAACTTAATAAACGGGGATAGATGTTCTATCTACTTACATAATCCCAAAGTCCCATCTGTCATCCACTGACATCATGCTGTCCCGATATCACGCGTCAGCAATATTTGCACACCCAAGTGATGCCAAGAAGACCCGCACTAGGTTCAGGCACAGTTAGTCATGCGCAGTGAGTGACACCTGGGTAAGATGGTGGCAGAGTGACCTGGCGCCCATGCGCACCTACACCACCGTCATCTTTCTACATCACGGGGGGAGAGACAGCATAAGGGTATGGGTATGAACAGCACTCAGGGGAAGACAGAGTAGAAGGGGACAGAAAAAAAACAGGGTGAAGGGAGAATGCATGGGGGAGAGATGGCAGAAGGGGACACACAGCATACAGGGGAGATTCTGTTTAAAGGGGAGAGACAGCACACAGTGCAGAGAGAGAGCAGACAGGGAAGAGCGAGAGCATAAGGGGTGAGAGAAAGCACACAGCGTGAAGATCACACAAAGGGGAGAGACAAAACACGAGGCAGAAACCACATGGGGAAGAGAGAGTGCATACGGAGGAGAGAAGCCTACCTTGGGGAGAGACAGCCCACCTTGGGGAGAGACAGCCCACCTTGGGGAGAGACAGCACAGGGGAGAAACATTGCACAAGGGATAAAGAGACTGCACAGGGGAGAAATGAGAGACTGCACAGGGGGATGAGAGACTGCACAGGGGAGAATGAGAGAGACTGCACAGGGGAAGAGAGAGCACATAGTGAGGGAGAGACAGCCCACCTTGGGGAGAGACAGCACAAGGGGAGAGACAGCACAAGGGGAGAGACAGCACAAGGGGAGAGACAGCACAAGGGGAGAGACAGTGCACAAGAGGAAAAGAGAGTGCACGGGGGATGAGTGAGAGCACAGGGGGAAAGAGAGCCCACAGGGGGAAACGCACAAGGGGGAGAGACTGCACAGAGACAGTTCAAAGGAGAGAGCACATGAGGGGAAAAGACAGCACAGAGGGGAAAGAGACAGCACATGAGGTGACAGCTCAAAGGAGAGAGAACATGAGGGGAGAAGACAGTATCGGGGGAGAGAGACAGCATGTTGGGGAGAGCACGCAAGGGGAGAAGACAGCAAGCAGGGGAGGGGGGGAGGGAGTACACAGCTCTGCACTGCAGAGGCGATCGGACACTACAGTGCTGAGGTGCCCTAAGGGGCCAAGTAAACAAAAGAAAAAGTGAAAAAAGTTTTTAAAATGTAAAAAAAATTAAATAAAAACAAAAAGTTAAAATCACCACCCCTTAGCCCATTGAAAATAAAAGTATAAAAAAAATACACATATCACTGTGTTTAAAAATCTAATCGGGAAACTATATATGAGAAAAAAAAGCAAAAACTTCAAAATTACGTTTTTGATCTCCACAACATTGTAGTAATATCCAATAACAGGCGATCATAACATTACATCTACCCAAAAATGGTATAATTAAAAAAGTCAGCTCTAGACATGAAAAATAAGCTGTCACACATCCCCAGATACTGAAAAATGAGAACGCTACAAGTTATTTGCATTCGCTATACTCGTAAAGAGTTATTTTTAATACTCGCATATTCGTCCGAATAGCGAGTATAAGGTTATAATGTTAGGCTCCGCCCACACATATCCGACCATAAAACGAGTCTTTCCAGGACAGGGCGGGGGAAGTTTATATTCCTACTGAATAAAACACCTTCCTGTGCACTCCAGAGAGACCCTAACATCCGATTTGCTCTCAGTGAGCTGCCAGCTCCTATTGTTTACCGAAGGGAACTGTCAATTCGTGTCAGATCGATAATGATCAACACATCACTCATGAGCACCAGTGATATTCGCACAGTAATGAGTATCACGAATACGGTACTATTCGTGCAAATAGCGAATAGTAACGATTACACTCACTCATCACTAATTGTAAGAAATGTGCAATTCTTTTTGTTTTACAAGCTCTTGATGCTTTTCACCACTTAATTAAAAATAAAGGTATACATGTTTGATATAATACAAACTCGTACTAACCAGTGTTATCAGTTGAGTTTTACCATAAAGTGAACATGGTAAAGAAAAAAAAAAACTGTTGAATTTCACATTTTTTGCAATATCACCACAATTGGAATTTTTTCGCCCATTTTTCTGTACTCTACATGATAAAATGAAGCCCTCATATGACTATATTGACAGACAAATAAAAGAGTTATGGCTCTTGGAAGAAGGAGAGTAAAAACAAAATATGGAAAATTACCCTGGGTGAAGATTGTATTGACCTTTCTGCTATCTCAACAAAAGGTGGAGATAACAGTCTGTTAGTGTGCAGGTAGTATCCATTGCTACACCTTGTAACTGGCGCAGATGGTCCTTGCCTTTAGTCACCTGCATGCCTACCCACCATAGCAAGGTGCGTTACTCAGAGAGAAGATAAATTGAAGACTTGTACCACCGGATCAAGCTTATTTAAATCAGGGGAGTAAAGCCCCTTCCTTGCATCCTGCTGCTAGGCACTGTATCCATTGACCCACATCCCTCGTTGCAGTGATACTCTAATGTACTGTAGGATTACTCAGGGATCTGTTTGCAATTGGGAGGACAGACTACACACAGAAACGAAAGTCTTAAAGTGAGCAAGTCTATATTTATCACACGTGGTAGATATAATGAGATGTGTAGCAAATGAGAAAGTTCATCAAACAGGTAACAAAGAAGGCTCTGGAAAAAGTTCTTAGCAAGATAACAAAACACAAAAGTCTCCGGAGATAATTCTCACTGGGAGAAACCGACCAAGAAACACAAGTCCTATATTGGTGCAGTGCAACTTTTAAAGAGTCTTGATGTCCATAGAGCTGTAGCTGATCTAAAAAAATAGTTCATTTAGTGCTAGCAGGGCATACAAGGCTTACGTGACACAGGACTTGTGAAGCTGAAGCAAAGTCAGGAACTAGACACATACAGCTGGAAGCAGAAAGCAGCTGAGTCTGTAGCTGAGTCTGGAGAGCTTGCAGGAATCCAAGGATGGAAAACCTGGAGTGGATGAGCGGGAGGTGGAGTACACTTGGAAAGCAGAGAAAGCCTGGAATTCAGGCTGAATACTCAAGCACAGGTGGACGGTACACAGACGTTTTTAAAGGCAGAGAGGAGGATCACATGATCAGGAGTGAAGCAGCGGACGCCATTATGTAAAGGGGCAAAATGCACAGAATGTCAATAAAGATCCAAAGTCCTAACAGACGCTCCTGTCATGTTTTTTTGGCAGCATTTATAAAATCCAAAATATATTATATGTACAGTGGGTGAAAAATATCTAGGTAAATAAATTTATAAAGGTGCATAGACATAAATTTTTCACCAGATGTTGGTGACAATCCATCAATTCCTTACAGGCAAAGGAATGAAACCATAGATGTCCATGACAAGTTAATAGGGATCTAGTCATTCTTTGTATACCCCAAGTAATTACCCTCACTGCCTATAAATAAGACAAACAACTGCAATGACATGGTGTAAACTGGCCACAGCAGCCTTTATTAAATAGTACAATAAACAACTCAAAGGGGGGGCGCCAAAGTCATATGGCAGCTTGCCCCCCACATCAAACATTTAACATTCTAATATTGCATGGGCCTAGGCCTGAGGCAAAAACTCCAACCCATCCCATGGAACCAAATCTCCCTGGTCGCAATACACCGGCCTCGGGGAGCAAGGTATCAGCACCACCATGCTGATACCCCTTACCATGCGGGACCTACTACCGATACCCATCTGGGGATGAACCATTACTCTCTCCTTACCATGCCATTTATAAGGCCCATACTCCTTATTTAACCTCAGACCCAGACCCATCCCCCACCGCTGCGACATCATGACATATTACCTCCCCATTACAACGCAAGAGAACACAGCACATATATCGCCCGTTTCCATTTCCTTCACTTTCTTTTTTTTTTTTTTTTTTTAATTAATTAGTGTGGGTGGACGGGATGTCACACAGTAAGTGGCTCCAAGAGATTTCCCCTCACCCCACATGTCCTCTATATTTATAACCTGCCAATTCACCAACCCCTTGATCCCCTTTGACCAATCCCCACTCATCCACGCTTCTCTCCCCCACTTTACTCCACCCCTTAAACTCCACATCACCTCCGCTTTATCATTAACCCTTCCATTGCTTACCCTGCATTTGTCATGGATGCCTGTACAACCTATTCTAGGGTCCCCTGGCTATCTTGACAAGTTAATAGGATCTAGTCATTCCTTGTATACCCCTCCAGTAATTACACCCACTGCCTATAAATAAGACACACGACTGTAAAGACATGGTATAAACTGGCCACAGCAGCCTTTATTAAATAATACAATAAAAAACTCAAAGGGGGCTGCCAAAGCCATATGGCAATTCCCCCCCACATCAATCATTTAACATTCTAATATTGCATGGGTCTAGGCCTGAGGCAAAATCTCCAACCCATCCCATGGAACCAAATCTCCCTGGCCGCAATACACTGGCCACGGGAAGCAAGGTATCAGCACCACCAGGCTGATACCTCTTACCATGCGGGACCTACTCCCGCTACCCTTCCAGGGATGAACCATTACTCTCTCCTTACCATGCCATTTATAAAGGCCCATACTCTTTATTTAACCTCAGACCCAGACCCATCCGCCCACCGACCGGACGTGTGGCCCCTTACACAGCCAGGTCCCTCCACACCTTAATGGCCTGGTGCACACCATCCTTCAAATCCAACAACCAAATGTCCATCCCCATCGCATTCAGATGGACCCCATCAAGCCTCAAGTAGTCCCCAAACGTCGACTCCAAATCCTTGTGCCGAACCACCAAACCAACATTGCGGATTACAAACCTCCCCACTTCTTTGCTAATCTTGATCCTTGCCCTGTTCAAAGAAGACACCGACCGAGCACATCTCCAAGTAGTTCGAGCCACAATATCGGACCATACAATGATAATGCCGGATATGAGCTCCACAAACCTGGAGGCCTGAACGCCCATGTCGTTACCTCCGACACGAACCACCAACACATCTGATGACCAGTCCACCTACAATAATCGGCAAATTCTAGCATCACCCTGCTCCACATCAAGCCCCCCCAACCAAGCCACCTCACCGTTGCTACATCTCTCCCAAGTCCAAGTTGCTGACCATCCAGGCGTATGTCCACACGTAGAGCCCCCCACCAAACGTAAGAGTGCCCGAAAATCCAGATGAGGCACGGACCTACGATAAAGAACAACCAACAGTTAATCCAACAATACTAAAACAACCAACCAGCATACTTCCTTATATAACTAACTATTCCATAACCAATTTTGGACGAATATAGGACTGAAACCTCCGCGACTCCCACTGGCCAATCCTCTGAACCATCTCCTCTCCCAGACCCCAACGCTCAGCTTCAGTTGCCGCTCCTATCAGGAAGCAATGGGAACAAAATTTCTCAGGCTGTATCCGAGCCTAGGCAAACTCGACCTGAACATCGCTATAAATTGATATCGGGACAACGCCGACCCATCCAGATGATGCAGCAAAGAACTCGGTGAACTCCCCCTCAGTCTCAAAAATTCTCCAACCATGTACACCGGACAACACCGATGCTCCCCAATCCCATACAAAACAACCAACCGACCCTTCCCAAACTGGTCTGTTTTTGAACGCCTCAAATCCACTCTACCCGGCAGCACACGCACCTCATTCACCAACAACCCCCTATCCCCTATGGCCCATCTTAGATGGAACGTTCCCAATCCGGAACGCCCCAAAGAACGCCAACACAAAAGCCGTGGTAAACAACTTCACTTTGTATGGCAAATGACAGACTTCCTACAAACTCTCCACCAATTTTATCAAAAGCCCAAATGACACTGGCCTCCTTGAGTCCCGAGACTGCATTCCTCTCTGAAAGCCCCTCATCGCCTGTGTCACCCAGAACTCCTTAGTTACATATGCCTGCCCCTGCAACTTAAACAAAAAGGCCAGAGCCGCTAGCTTCTGTGTAACAACAGACGCCAACCTTCCTCCGGCAAAATCACCACCAATCCAAGATAACATCAATGACAAACACTCCCTGAAATCATCCCGTACTCCCGATGTACCAACTAAAGATCGCCAAGCCTCCCACACTTTTGTATAACAGCACCACTTGGCCACGGTCACTAAACGTCTGATCAACCCCACAGTTAGTTGATTAACAGGTTCCACAACCCGTCTGGGCACTCCATCCCCTCGGCATCCGCCCATGGGACCAGCCTCTGAAACCTGTTGAACTGAAAATGAGACAATGCGTCAGCGAAATCATTAAACACCCCTGGGACATGCTTCGCCACTACACAGATATTAAGCTCCAAGCAGCAGAGAGCTAAATGATGCAAATACTTGACCACTGGGGGAGACTTCGCTGACAGAGAATTAATTGCATAAACCACGGACAGGTTATTGCAATGAAAACACACCTTCTTGTCCCCAATACTGATCCCCCACTATTCCACAGCCAACACAATTGGAAAAATCTCCAACAGCATCAAATTTTTAACAAAGCCCTGGGATTGCCATGACGGTGGCCGACGACCCGCCCTCCAATGCCCCCGAAAGAATGCGCCAAAACCAACTGCCCCTGCCGCATATATAATTGCAGCCCTCCATTAGCTGCACACTTGGACATCCAGAGCTACCGCCCATTATACCGTGCCAAGAACTCATGCCATACTGCCAAATCAGCCTTCATCTCCCAGTTAACCCGTAAGAAATGATTCGGCAACTTCTCTACTGCCGTAGTGGCCTCTAAACACCGTGAAAAGACCCACCCCATAAGCATAATGCGGCAAGTGAAGTTAAGTTTTCCTAACACTGATTGAAGCACTCTTAACCGCAACTTCCCCGCCCCATGGCCTCTATCACTGCATGCCTCAAATCCTCTATCTTAGACTCTGGAAGCTGACACTCCATTGCCACAAAGTCAATTTCAATCCCCAAAAAACACATGACCATGGCCAGTCCCTCCATCTTTTCCTTTGATAGGGGAATACCGAACTTCTTTGCAACCATTTTCAGTGTTGCCAACAATACCGAACACACATTGGTGCCAGCCGGACCAACGCACAAAAAATCATCCAGGTAATGTACAATCCCTGGAAGTCCCAAAACATCCCGAACAACCCATTCAACAAAGGAGCTAAAAAACTTGAAATAAGCACAGGAAATAGAGCACCCCATTGGTAAGCAACAATCAACGTAATATTCACCCTCCCACATACAACCCAACAAGTGAAAACTGTCGGTGTGCAACGGCAGCAGATGGAACGCAGCCTCGATATCAGATTTGGCCATCAACACCCCGGTCCCTTGGCGTCCGGTCTTACCAACTCCACTGATCTATCAAATGACAAATATAACACAGACGACAATGCCGAATCAATGCCGCCGTTCACTGATTGCCCAGCCGGATGCGACAAATGATGAATGAGCCGAAACTTATTCGACTCACGCTTAGGGACCACCCCCAATAGGGACACCCACAAATTTGGCCAGGGCTCAATTTCCTTACGCAATTTTTGGCTCACCACATCAGGGAATTTCCTTGCTCAAATTCGCTGGCCTAAGAAACGGAGCCCCAGGATCAAATGGGATCCTAAAGCCCTCAGAAAATCCCTCCCAGAGCAACTGTGCTGCATTTCCATCTGGGTATCCATTTAGAAAAGGCACCATCACCCCTACCCTCACCGGCATCCTCCCTCTTTGAAGCACCCTCTCCCAACTTTCCTTTTTCCCGCTTGAAAAACTTTTCATGGCTATGACTACCTCCGCATCCGGAGCACTCATGCTTGAATCTACACAATGCCACAAATTTGCACTGGCCCTCGTTGTACTGCCAGCACACGCCTTTTCTGAAAGTGGCCGGGCTACTGCCCACTCCGCCGACGGCCCCAGACCCCCCTTGAAAGGGCTGTACGACAGGAGCCGTCATCATCATCCGCATCCATAATGTTATGTCTTTGTGATCCCACCACATACCTGGGCGCAGTGCTGTTCGTTGATGAAACTGCTCGTCGTAACGAAGCCACCCAACACCCCCATGAGTCCTCTGCGCTTCACCTATGGCATCCATGTACCCAAAAAGAGCTGAGCAATGCTCAGGCTCCTTTTCCTCTATGACGCGTGCCAAAATGGCGAACACCTGGAGCCAATTAGAAAACGTACGCGGTATCAGCTGATAATGCCGTTTCTCTGTCATCACTCTTCTCCTTTTTTGACTCACTCGCCTTAACCCTGTCCAAGTTAAATTTCTCCAGAGGGAGAAGCGAAAACATTTCTACATATTCCATACAACACAGAAGAAAGAAACGTGTATATATGACCGGGATCAGGGAAGAAATATATTCAACACTTGATAAAGTGAAAAATAGTTTTTATTACAATAAACTCATGTGTACAAGGTAAAACAAAAGCACAAAACATTTAAAACCATTTAAAATATGTGCAACACCGCACAGATAGCATCAGATATGCATGCCTCCTATAGTTTTAACAATAATAATAGTCCTGCAAAGCTGACCTGGTGACAAAACACAACAGTGAATAAATATTTGCACTAGTTCCCATGATAAGAAGACCAACAAAAAACAGGAGCGGAAAAAAGACCCCAGAGTATTGGAACTGTAGAAATCTATTGCAACCTGAGCTCAGCTCAATAAGGCAGAGGGGGAAAAAAAAAAAAAAAAAAAAAAAAAAAAATAAAGCCTTGATTAAATGTCTGATACTCTATAAAGTGAGTCAAAGGCTGCCTAGTTAATGATAGGACCTGAACAGACCACAAAGCAAAGAGAGACAATACTCTGGGTGAACCGCATACCTGTGAATAAAGACAAATTTGTGCAGATTAGTCACCAGTCACTTTAGACCTGCAGGCAAGGAGGCATAGGAAGCGTGGCTCTGGACCTACGCGTGTCGCTGCCCAATTGACAGCTTCATCTGGGTAGAGCTCTTTTTTTTTTTTTCCCCTCTGCCTTATTGAGCTGAGCTCAGGTTGCAATAGATTTCTACAGTTCCAATACTCTGGGTCCAATACTCTGGGGTTATTATTGTTAAAACTATAGGAGGCATGCATATCTGATGCTATCTGTGCGGTGTTGCACATATTTTAAATGGTTTTAAATGTTTTGTGCTTTTGTTTTACCTTGTACACATGAGTTTATTGTAATAAAAACTATTTTTCACTTTATCAAGTGTTGAATATATTTCTTCCCTGATCCCGGTCATATATACACGTTTCTTTCTTCTGTGTTGTATTGATTATGGTCAAACGTGTGACTGGTGGATCCTGTGTTAGTGCCACTCTACCTTTTTCTTTTGTATTTCTACATATTCCCCTTTCCAAATCTTTTCCCTTACCTCCTGCTTCAGGTGCGCCCCCAAAAGACCCTCAAAACAGACACAAACCTTGCTAAGCGCCCTATCATCAAAGCGCACCATCTCAACTTCTTTGTCCTTATCGCCCGCCTTCTCTGGGGGTGTCACAGCCGCCTCCACCACTGCTGGCGCCGCAGGTGGAGACCCTCCTGAACATGCCCAGTCAGCCCCCAGAATCGGTCCTCCTGCCCCACTCTCCACCATCGGGGGTACCCATGCCCCAATTGGGGACTGGCCTGACCCACTTCCGCATGCTCCACCACCAAACCTTGCAGAAATTCAAACAACCGGCCCAACACAACCTCGGTTTCCTCACTAGCTTCAGTCACCCCTGATTCTCCAACCCCTATCGGGCCCAACACACCATCATCAGTCACTGACCCCACCTGATATTTGCATTACAGTATTTCTTGAAGCATTACCCAATCCAGGTCCCCTTGGAGTAGTCCTTGGAGCAGCCTCAATGTAGTCCTCAGCTGTGTCCTCGTCACCCGATTCTCCCAGAATCAGCTCTCCCTCCTCATCAGAAGCTTAGAGGGGCCCCACGATGCTGCCAGGCTCTCCAGCCGCCTGTGGTCAGCCTCATACGGCACCGCGCCATCCCGACCATCATCCACCGGCCTCTTCCTGGCCCTCCATTCCTGGCCGGATGACCCATCTGCAGGAGGGGCTCTGCAGGCCCGGACTGGACCTGCTGCCGCTGGGGATACTGCACCCACACATCCAGCGCGATTGCCGTCTCCGGCCCACCCTGTCAACTACGGGAGGGCCGCCGCTGACCTCCTGACCGCTGAGTGCGTCCTCCAGCCGTCACATCAATGGTGGCCCCCGCATTGCTGGTCCTGGTGGTCACCGCCTGCCGACTGAAATTAGGCCGCGAAGAAGCCCCGACCACTTCTGGCGAGTGGTGTCTCCGACGAAGATTCCTCCGCTAGGCTCCTCTTCCCCGAGGGTCCCGACCGTGGCTCCAGGATCTGTGCCTGGCCTGGCGTGCGCCCTCATGCGAATAGTGCTCCGGCGGCCATGCCCGCCGAGCACACACCGAGGTGGGCGCCCCCGCAGATGGATACGGCGGCCGTCCAGCAAAGGCTGTCCGGAGCTGCTCCTTCAGATATGCAGCACCATGGACAGCAGAGGCCACCCGAACCATCTCCAGGAGTGCAGCGATGTCCGACATGGCTCCTCACACCGGCTGCAGCTAATCTCACACAGTAATTGGCTGCAAGAGATTTCCCCTCACCCCACATGTCCCCCATATTTATAACCTCCCAATTCACCCACCCCCTTGATCCCTGTGACGAATACCCACTCATCCACTTTTTCTCCCCCACTTTACTCCATCCCTTAAACTCCACATCACCTCTTCTTTATCATTAACCCTTCCATTCCTTACCCTGCACTTGTCATGGCCGCCTGTACACCCTATTCTAGGGTTCCATGGTTATCTTAACTTTAGTAATGTGTACTAATTAGGGATGAGCAAGTATACTCGCTGCTATTCGGAACTTGCCGAATAGTAGCGGTATGCGGGTACTCGCTACTCTCCGAGTATCTTATGATTGCTTAGGAGTAGCGAGTAGTCTCATTACTTTCACAGTGTATCTATAGATACACTGTGAAAGTATCCTAAAAGTGAATAAAAGTTGTTGAAAATAATAAAATTACATACTCACCTGTCCGACGCCTGCACTGGGACTGTCCCAGAAGACCTGCGATCACCGGACAAGGACCTGTGATTTCCAGCCAATCAGATGGCCGGTAGCGATCTGGCCAATCAGATGGCGACACATCACAACCACGTGATCGCTAGCGGCCAACTGATTGGCCAGATTGCAAGGTCCTGGCAGTACACCTAGGACCTTGCACTTTGGCCACATTAGTGTATGGCAACCAACCTGGCGTAGGGTGTAAAATAAATAATTATTAAAAAAAAAAAAAAAACGTGTGGGGCTTCACAGCATTTTTAAGTCTAGCCCGATGAAAGCAGGCAAACTGCCACCCTCAGCTGCTTAATTTCCCCTTGGCTGGCAAAAAAAAATGCGTGGGCTCCGCCCTATTTTCCATGCCAACCAAGGTAAAACTAGGCAGCTGAGGGCTGGTATTCTCAGCGGGGTGAGGGCCCATTGTTATAGGGCCCCCCACGCTAAAGAATAGCAGCCCGCAGCCGCCCCTGAAAATGGCGCATTAATAATAAGCGCCATTTCCAGGCGCCTTACCGGGCTCCTCCAGCGGCCCTGGTGGCGGTGGCACGCTGTGACCGCGGCTGGTATATGCGCCGCTCATACTGCAGCCGCAGTGACAGCAGAGTTAACTCTCTGCTTACCGGCGCTGCAGTGATCAGTAAGCAGGGAGTTAAACTCAGCAGCTTATGAATGAGTCGAGGTGCTGTGCTGTCGGCACTGCTTAAGCGTTGCTATAGTAACCGATAGTTTGGTTACTATAGCAACGGGGTCGGCGGTGACGCCACCGCTTAATGCCCACAGCCTCACTGACTCATCACACAGCAGGGGAGCGCATTTCCGCCCCCTGCTGTGTGATGTAGCAGAGCTGAATGAGTTCAACAAGAAGAAGGAAGACAGAAGACAGAAGAGAGAAGAAAGAAGAGAGAAGACCTGGATCTTTGGAGGGATATGTGGTGGTAATACAGATGGAGTCCCTAATGGTGTCTGTGTCTTTATTTTTAATAAAGAATTTTTCTCTGTGAGGTGTTTTTTTTAACCCTTTATTGGAGATTCTTAGTGGCCGGGTCAAACTTGGCCTGACATTAAGAATCTCAGGCTTAATACCAGCTTGTATAACAAAGCTGGTATTAACCCCTTTATTACCCAGCGTGCCACCGCCAGCAGGGCCGCTGGAAGAGCCCGGTAAGGCGCCTGGAAATGGCGCTTATTATTAATGTGCCATTTTCAGTGGCGGCTGCGGGCTGCTATTCTTTAGCGTGGGGGGGCCCTATAACAATGGGCCCTCACCCCGCTGAGAATACCAGCCCTCAGCTGCCTAGTTTTACCTTGGCAGGCATGGAAAAAGGGGCGGAGCCCACGCATTTTTTTTGCCAGTCAAGGGGAAATTAAGCAGCTGAAGGTGGCAGCTCGCAGTTTGCCTGCTTTCATCGGGCTAGACTTAAAAATGCTGCGAAGCCCCACGCGTTTTTTTTTTTAAATAATTATTTATTTTACACCCTACAACGCCAGGTTGGTTGCCATACACTAATGTGTATGGCAATCAAGCAGAATCACTGTCCAGATTGAGAAAATCCAGTCTGATTACAACAGCCAATCACAGAGGCTCCCACAGAGTGTGAGCTCCTGTGATTGGCTGTTAGTTTGACAGTGCAGTGAATACGTAATGAGCTTAATAGGCGGCCCTGGAAGTAACAGCGGGAGCCTATTAAACATGATTTAGCTATTGTAGCATGGTGCTACAAACTCGCACCGTGTGCTGTATGGGGGCGAGATTTTCTCACGTTCACGCGCGTCAGAATCGCGTGCAGTCGCAGCATGCTGCGACTTCACTCGCTTCTGACTCGCAATGCGAGTTAGGTGCGTGGGACTCGCACCAGTGTTCCCTGCCTGATAGGGCAACACTGGTCCGAGTGCAATGCGTTTTTTTCACGCATTGCACTCGCGCGGGTGTCACGCCAGTGTGCCTCCTGCATCGAAAGCATTTAGAAATATATTTACTTATAAAACTGGTGGCATGCTCAATACCTATTTCATGCACTGTATATAAATGTGTGTAACATCTGCAGTGCGAGTTTTGTGTACTTCTGTAGCTTGAAATAAACAGGACATTCACGGCAGCAGACTTTCTTTTTATATTTTACTGCCCGTGACTTCAACTCCCAGCAGTGTCTGTTTCTATTCTCATCCTGGAATAAGAAGTGTATCATAGGAAGAGACTGATTGACTGAGCAAGTTGGAGAAAAAGTGAACCCTGGGTGGCCCCAGACCTGCTACACCAAGGAGGAAGTTGCTACGGCTGGAACACGTGGTTCCACTGATGAGGAGTTTATAACAGACCTTCTTGCTCAGGGAGTATGGTTGAGACTTGTAGTTCCATATATATGTTTATAAGAGGACCATCCAAGAGTTTGATTTTGATCTTATTGAGTTACTAGCTGTAGTATCCGGCTACGCCCGGGTTAATAAATAACTGATGTTAGCTATAACAAAAAAGAATTTGAATATGTCATATTAATGACCTGTGAGAAAATAGAAGCTGAGCTGTGATTGGTTGCTATAGGCAGCCTAATAAATCTCCAGCCAACAGTAAACCCTCCCCCTGGCCGGGCAGTATATGTTACCTCACACATACACATAATAGACAGCTCATGTGACTGACATCTGCCTTAATTCCCTATATGGCACATGTGTTGCACATTGGCTGTTTTTAATCAGATGTTTATGTTTGGAAATTAAAGATACCAGACCTATGAGGCGAGTTGTGTGAGGTGATTTGTGCACATCTGTGTCTGTCTTTGTGGTGTGTGTGTCCCTGGGGTGTGTGTATGTGTGTGTCCCTGTGGGGTGAGTGTATGTGTCCCTATAGGGTGTGTATGTGTGTGTGTCCCTGTGGGGGGGTCTGTGTGATGTGTGTCTCTGTTGTGTGTGTCTCTTTGTGGTGTGTGTGTGTGTGTCCCTGTGGGGTGAGTGCATGTGTCCCTATAGGGTGTGTATGTGTGTGTGTCCCTGTGGGGGGGGGTCTGTGTGGTGTGTGTGTGTATCTGTGTTGTGTGTCTCTTTGTCGTGTGTGTGCGTGTCCCTGTGGGGTGAGTGCATGTGTCCCTATAGGGTGTGTATGTGTGTGTGTCCTTGTGGGGTGTGTCTGTGTGGGGTGTGTGTGTCTCTGTGTTGTGTATGTCTCTTTGTGGTGTGTGTGTGTGTGTCCCTGTGGGGTGAGTGCATGTGTCCCTATAAGGTGTGTATGTGTGTGTGTCCCTGTGGGGGGGTCTGTGTGGTGTGTGTGTCTCTTTATGATGTGTGTGTGTCCCTGTGGGGTGAGTGCATGTGTCCCTATAGGGTGGCTATGTGTGTGTGTGGCGCCCCGCAACGAGTGCGTCACAGGAGGGTATTGCAGCCATAAATGCAGCAGCAATATTCTCTGACCCAGCAGTCATCTGGTTAACTCAGAGATCCATACTCTGCATGCCTCACTTAGCATAGAGGGCCAATTAAGGTCCTGGTGGGCGGAGTGCAAGAGTAGCGTGTAGTGGAAGTTTAGTCCAGGCTTAGAAAGTTCTAGTCTGGAGAAGCAACAGCAACTTAGAAGACCTCTGCAGACTCCCAGCTCTGCAACCTAGGAGAGGGGGTTGCACAGTCAGTGCAGCCCCCTGGCCACCTTCTACCGGCCATCTCCCTACCAATTACGGGCATCAAAGAAACGGGTTCCCAAAGACTCCCGTGCCCTTATACAGCCGGTTTGCTGGTACCGAAGCTAGCAGCAGTTCAGCTCTGCTATGCGAACCAGAAGAGTGGAGGTCAGCTTTGCAGGAGCACCCAACCAACGCCAAATCCAGTCGTCTAACCAGCGGTGTACCCACCAAGGGACCCAAGGCTCCCCAAAACATCCATCACGTATACTTTGGATAGGGCGGTCAAGCTGCCTCCCTATACCCGACCTGGTATTCCTGGGCGACAACGGCAACCTACTTAGTTAGTATGGAGGAACACCGCGGATCTCTGAGGGACACCTATCACTGCTGAGTCCACCCGGTCTGCTATCTACACACTGTATGCCATGTACTGCCTGCTGGTTACAGTAAAGACCCGTTACAGAGACTTACAGTGTCCGTGCTTCCTTATGATTGCATCCGTCTGCACACAAGGTAACCGCAGCTGCCTCACAACATCTTAAGCAGCTCCAGGCTCCGGGGATCACCGCTCAGCCTGTGGGGAGCGTTCCATCTTGCTGCTATCCATCCCCCGGAGGCCCCGCAGCGTCGGTAAGACTTACCGAACTACTCATAGGTGGCGTCACGAAACAATTAACCCCTTAATCTGTTCCCACAAGACGTCTTCTTTTTGATCTGCACTCAACCGGGCCCCACTACCGGCAGGCGCGGTCCACCCGTGACAAGGAGGAAGAATCTACAGCCTGTCTAAACCGGAGTCCCCGGCCACGGTGAGTCAGAAAATGGCGTCATGAACAGGATACCAGCAGGCCCGTTCCCTAACGGGTATTATGCGCTTTAAAATGACTTTAATGTCTACAATTTGGACTTTATTCGTCCCTAAAAGAACTTTCCCGCCTTTTCACCGTTGGGCCAAGATGGCGCCCAAGATGGCGTCCCCGCCATGAGGATCCGCCACGTGCAAGCCCAGGGGTGAGCCACCGCCCCTCTTCGTGGGAGGGCTAAAGGAAAAGGCGCCAAACTCTTTGTCCGCCCTGATTGCTCGAATCAACCATGGGGGCGGACCCCAAAGACTTTTCCCACGATTGGACTACAAAAGCCCAAAGGAAATGGGAGTGTCAGACAGACCGTTCTTCACCAGCTCTTCACCAGTACAGCTACCGGGTAGAGACGGGTGTGGCTCCTCCAAGAAACATGGCCAGCTTAAGACTGAGAGACCTGATGCAAGAAGTGGAAGCCGAGGCCAGAGCAGCAATAGGCCATCCGGGTCCGGGTCCTGTCCTTAATATCGACGGCAGCCCCGACTTCTGGCAAGAAGCTCTGCAAGACCTCCGGGTACGGCTCCTAGAAACCGTTGAATGGACAATCCGCAGTTGGAGCGCGAGCTTGGGCAGCAGAATACATCGTGCGATGCAGCAGAGCCGCTCGGGTACAACCACTCCAGGGCCGGACGACATCTCGAGTTTCAGCACCGCCTTGCCCACGCCGACCACTTGTCCAGCCTCGTCTCCAGAGTCGATAGATTGTGTCATCCCGGTAGAGGCCACCGCTTATCCCGCTCCAGAGCCTGGAACTGAAACCGTGATTGAGCCGGAGCTTGTAACTCGCTCCAAGGAAGAACCGAATACTTACCTGGCTCCACTTGCGGAACCCGCGACTAGTTTCACCACTACCTAGACTGTCGCCTGTTTCTCCCCTGAACCGGAGGCCTCCTCTGCAATTACCGAGGCCTACCTGGTGACCGGGACCGAAACACCATTACTCGCTGCTACAGAAGAAGAGGCAGGCAGCCTGGAAGCCCTGCAAGACGACCTCGAGGAGAACTTTGCAGCACAGCCACCCATCGACCCAGAGGACCCTATTACGACATCTCCGTTAGCTGAGCAGCCCGACGTGGTCATCGAGGGAGAGATCGAGGATGATGACGACGAGACCTACAGCCCAGCTGAGGACATCTACACCGGGTTCGCCTGGGGAGATACCAAGGATCCTTCTGCCGGGCGATCTGCTCGGGTACGCTGGTCGGGTGCCGCCGCAGCAGCATCTTCTCCGGTTCCATTCAACCGGGTTCCAATCCAGACTGCCCACCAGACTCCAGCCGTTCAACAACCAGCACGCCGTAGTGACTGTATCCACACGCCGCACCGCTCCGATGAAGAGGTACGTCGCATCCGAAGGGAGGAGTGGCAGGATCGTCTACGCGCCAATATGCAGGCTCGCGCTGAAGCCCGCCGCCAATCTCCATTGCCTGATGAGTTCCGTAAAACCGGATGGGTGAGCACCTTCAACTTATCCACTGGGTGGGGATTCATAAGGGAGGAGGGTGTGTGTACGGAAGTGTTTGTGGGGCGCCGTGATGTGGAATCGCACCTACCGCGAGTGCATCCAAACCGTGATTTGTATAGAGGGGACATTGTAACCTATGAGCGATATGTATGCTGTGACGGGTGGTTCGCTATACGGGTCCGGAACACTGCCCTCCATAAGTGACTTTGTTGTTTGAACTTTTTGCCAAGAGACTTCTTCCTGTTTTGCAAATAACACCGCGACTTGGCGGCTACAGCCTGAACTTTTAAACTAAGGACAGCCGACCACCCGCCGGGTCTGCGCAATGTGTTAACCTGTTCTTTTTGCTTGCAACATCAAAGCGAATATTTACCTGTTTCTTTAATAAAAGTGTGAATTTCATGTCTGTTATAAAAATATAAAAATCTCTCTGTAATGTTGGATAGTATGACACTTGGGGACAAGCGTATTTCACCAAGGGGGAGTGTGGCGCCCCCCAACGAGTGCGTCACAGGAGGGTATTGCAGCCATAAATGCAGCAGCAATATTCTCTGACCCAGCAGTCATCTGGTTAACTCAGAGGTCCATACTCTGCATGCCTCACTTAGCATAGAGGGCCAATCAAGGTCCTGGTGGGCGGAGTGCAAGAGTAGCGTGTAGTGGAAGTTTAGTCCAGGCTTAGAAAGTTCTAGTCTGGAGAAGCAACAGCAACTTAGAAGACCTCTGCAGACTCCCAGCTCTGCAACCTAGGAGAGGGGGTTGCACAGTCAGTGCAGCCCCCTGGCCACCTTCTACCGGCCATCTCCCTACTAATTACGGGCATCAAAGAAACGGGTTCCCAAAGACTCCCGTGCCCTTATACAGCCGGTTTGCTGGTACCGAAGCTAGCATCAGTTCAGCTCTGCTATGCGAACCAGAAGAGTGGAGGAGCAGCTTTGCAGGAGCACCCCACCAACGCCAAATCCAGTCGTCTAATAAGCGGTGTACCCACTAAGGGACCCAAGGCTTCCCAAAACATCCATCACGTATACTTTGGATAGGGCATTCAAGCAGCCTCCCTGTACCCGACCTGGTATTCTTGGGCGACAACGGCAACCTACTTCGTTAGTATGGAGGAACACTGCGGATCTCTGAGGGACACCTATCACTGCTGAGTCCACCCGGTCTGCTATCTACATGCTGTATGCCATGTACTGCCTGCTGGTTACAGTAAAGACCCGTTACAGAGACTTACAGTGTCCGTGCTTCCTTATGATTGCATCCGTCTGCACACAAGGTAACCGCAGCTGCCGCACAACATCTTAAGCAGCTCCAGGCTCCTGGGATCACCGCTCAGCCTGTGGGGAGCATTCCATCTTGCTGCTATCCATCCCCGGAGGCCCCGCAGCGTCGGTAAGACTTACCGAACTACTCATAGGTGGTGTCACGAAACAATTAACCTTTTAATCTGTTCCCACAAGACGTCTTCTTTTTGATCTGCACTCAACCGGGCCCCACTACCGGCAGGCGCGGTCCACCCGTGACAAGGAGGAAGAAGCTACAGCCTGTCTAAACCGTAGTCCCCGGCCACGGTGAGTCATGTGTGTCCCTGTGGGGGGTGTGCCTGTGTGGTGTGTGTGTCTATGTTGTGTGTGTCTCTTTGTGGTGTGTGTGTGTCCCTGTGGGGTGAGTGCATGTGTCGCTATAGGGTGTGGGTGTGTCACCGTGGGGGTGTGTGTGTCTCTCTCTATGTTGTGTGTGTCTCTTTGTGGTGTGTGTGTTTGTTAGGGTGCGTGGTGAGTATCCAATGTTGGGGCTGCACCTTAGCGACTATACACTTGCTATTACTCTTTGTGTGCTTGTGGTGTGTACACATATCCCCGTGCGTGGTGAATATCTCATGTTGGGGCCCCACCTTAGTGACTATATGCTGGTATGTGCTGTTAGTCTTTGGCGCTATCATTAAGCCCCTCTCATTCACAACTGTCAACTGGTAACTGTCACTTTTTCCCCATTATGTAGATAGGGGCAAAATTGTTTGGTGAATTGGAATACGCGGGGTTAAAATTTCGCCACACAACATAGCCTATGACGCTCTCGGGGTCCAGACGTATGACTGTACAAAATTTTGTGGCTATAGCTGACAGCTGTCGATTTTCCTCCAACACTTTTCCATTCACTTTTTCCCCATTATGTAGATAGGGGCAAAATTGTTTGGTGAACTGGAACGCGCAGGGTTAAAATTTCGCCTCACAACATAGCCTATGACGCTCTCGGGGTCCAGATGTGTAACTGTGCAAAATTTTGTGGCTGTAGTTGCGACGGTGTAGATGCCAATCCCGGATATACACACATACACACATACATACACACACACACATTCAGCTTTATATATTAGATTAAGTGCACCAATGTGACGACCCCCTGGTGGGACGCCACAGGGAGGTAGTGCACCCCAAAAAGAAGGTGTAGTATCTCCATAGTCACAGGAGGAGGGAGGGAAACTACAGAGTCTGCACATAAACCCCACCCACAGAAACCCAGCACAGGGGACTGTAATTCAGTAGGTCCCAGGGGGGTTGAGCTTAGGTGGGCGGGAGACGAGAGTGACGCATTGTGGGCCTTCATAAGGGAGCCACGACACCCACCAAGATGCCTAATTTCAGTCCCGGAGCTAGGTCCAGGACGCCAAGAGGTAACAGAGACTTAAGGTAATAGACCTGGGGACTGGTAACCAGACTTCAGCGTGGGAGGGCAGAGAGCCATTAAGAACAGAGACCGAGAAAGATAATTGAGAGACACCTCTGATGGACTCTGTGGTGAATCCTAAAATCTGCGGTTACTACCCAGCAGGCCAGACTGTCTTTGTACCGTTATCATCTGGTACCAGTAACGGAACTGTTTGAGCTGATTCGGTCTCTGGCTTCATTTAATCCGTAGCCCAAAAGGCCTCTGCAGCACCACAGAGACGTGGACTACAACTCCCCTCATCCACCCTGCTGCACTGAGGAAAAGCGCCGCCTGTGGGGAGCTGTACTACCTCTGCTGCACAACACCATCACCGCAGTGCCCGGCTGCAGCACTGGTAACCGCTTACCAGACACCACAGGTGGTGTCATGTATCATCCCCAATCATCACCATCCCCATCAGACATTGAGTGCCCAGGGCATGGAACTGGGACCCGACCAGCCGTGATACCCCCCTACCGAAGCCATCATCCCAGTATCTGAGTAACCCCTTCCCTGCCGACCCGACTCAAAATTGGCGTCACGAACAGGATCCCGTGCCCGGTAAAACCGGGTACTGTGCGCCTTAAATTGGATCTTATTGACTGAACTTTATTTCTACTGCATAGGCCCAAAATGGCGGGCCTAGAGATGTGACAAATGTGTTGGCCCAGGGGCGTGCCTTGGACCCTCATCGCAGTAGGGCCATGCAAGAGGCGCCAAACTGTCTCCCTGCCCCCCTTGCCATAAAACAACCAAGGGGGCAGGTTAGAAACCAGACCGCACCAGCTCGGGACTATAAAAAGTGAACAGGGTGCAGCCGGAAGGCAGAACGAGGGACAGTGGCTACTACCAGACCTGCTACCCGAGAACGGTCCGGTTAACATGACAATCCCAAGACTGAGCGACCTGGTCTGTGAAGTTGAGGATGACCTGAGGGCAGACACCGGAGCCCCAGGGATGCCGACACTCGGAGATGAGGGTGACGATGCGGTCCTCTGGAGTGTAGCCTTTGACGATTTGCGGGCTCAGGCGATGGAGGTCGTGGAATGGACGATCCGGAGGTGGAGCACCAGCATGCGGCTGGAGCTGAGTCGGCGTGAGAGACAACAGTAGGGGCATGAGCTAGACCTGGAAACAGGGGTATTGGTGGAACCAGAGACCGAACTCCCGGTGGCCGGTGAGGACTACGCCCCCACAGAGCCGGACTCAAGCAGGAGATGAAACCATCCGAGACCAGCAACCCACTACCCAGACAGGGGAACCGCAAGTCCGAGACGATGACCGGGCAGACACAGAGCCTGCCAAACCGAAAAATCTTAACCGGTTCTACGAGTAGCCTGACCTGATCGTAGAGGAATTTGATGGAGAAAGCTCTACCAGTCAGGCGAGTTTCGGGAAGGAGGATCGAGAGGAAGAACTAGTTGGCGGCGCAGAGGCGTCCGGTCCCAGCAAGTAATGGTGGGCCGATCGCCTGGAGCAACCAACATCCCGAGTCGGAATGGAGATGAGGCGATTTGCAAGCCAACCTCCAGCCCCGACCCCGTACTCCTGGCAACCCTTCGGGAGGCCACGGTTTGCCCAGGATGACGAGGCAGAGCAGCAGAGGCGGTGAGAAGCATGGTGGACTAACGAAATGGAGACCCGCTTGGCCCATGCCTTTTCCAGCACCAAACCACCACTGCCCGTAGAACAGAGAAAGCAAGAGACAATCACAGCCTTCAACCTGAGTACCGGGTACGGATTTGCCCGGGAGGCAGGCCTCTATGCAGAGGTCTTTGTGGGAAGAAGAGCTGTCGAGTCCCACCTCCCGCAAGGCCACCCGGACCGGGATTTGTACCGGAGTGACGTAATTACATAAGAACGCAATGCAGGACCCCGAGGCTTGTACGCAATCTGGATTAGTAAGTGTTGAACAGTTAAGATCATCCCGGTTTCATATTAAATGTAAATAGTTAATTGTATGTTTCCGCTGATAAACCCATAAAAGGGCTCACATGGACTTGAATGTGAACTTTTAGTGTTAGAGCCTGATTGAATGTTAAATCAGAGACTTAATACGTGGCCTCCGTTGGGCCGATATAGACTTGAACTAATGTGTTGTTTGCAACATTTTAAACATGGTGCCTCTCGCAAGGGAAGAAGACAAGTTAATCGTATTGTTGTTGTTTTTGTTATGTTCATGCTCACTAGTAATCCGGTTAACATAAAAATGAAAAATTAAAGCTCATACCCAGTCTGCTTGTAACACCTAGACACTTGAAGACGAGTGTATTCAACCAAGGGGAATGTGGCACCCCCCTGGCGGGACGCCACAGGGAGGTACTGCACCCCAAAAAGAAGGTGTAGTATCTCCATAGTCGCAGGTGGAGGGAGGAAAACTACAGAGTCTGCACACAAACCCCACCCACAGACACCCTAGCACAGGGGATCGGCTGAGAGATCCGCTATCCTCCAGACTGGAGCAGCACACTGAAGTAGCCTGGTCAGATCCTCAGTGATCGATGTGTTATTATACAAAGATATATCATATCATCTCTACACTTAGGTCTGTGCCTTCTGTTTTATTATCCTTTTTAGGCCTACAGCCTTAAGGTTACATGTAGCACAGGGGACTGTAATTCAGTAGGTCCCAGGGAGGGTGAAGCTTAGGTGGGCATTAGACGAGAGTGGTGGTTAGGAGACAGTAGTAGCAATTAGACGGTGACTGTGTGAGAGAACGGATGGATGCAGGGGACCCTGCTATCCTGAGGATAGGGCACCTCTAAGGAGTGGAGGTGACCAAGACGAAAAGGGGACACTCCAGGTATGGTTGGAGCCGTCTGGAGTGCCCAGGTCACACCGGTAATCTGGAGCCGAGGCGGTTTGATTAAGTTTATCCCAGACCTCAGACCAGCGTGTTGTGGGCCTTATAAAGGTAGCCACGACACCCACCGAGGAGCCTAACCTCAGCCCCAGAGCTAGGTCCAAGATGCCAAGAGGTAACAGAGACTTAAGGCAACAGACCTGGAGACTAGTGACCAGACTTCAGCGTGGGAGGACAGAGAGCCAAAAGCCACTGAGAATAGAGACTGGGAAAGATAAAAGAGAGACACCTCTGACAGACTCTGTGGTGAACCCCGAAATCTGCGGCTACTACCCGTGTACCTTATCCACCTGGTACCAGTAAAGTACTGTTAGAGCTGCTCCGGTCTCCAGTTTCCTTTCACCCACTGCCTGGAGGACCTCCACAGCACCACAGAGGTTGGGACTACGACTCCCCTCATTTACCCCCCATGCTGAGGGAAAGCTCTGCCTGTGGGGAGCTGTACTACCTCTGCTGCACCACACCATCACGTCAGTGCCAGGCTGCAGCGCTGGTAACCGCTTACCAGACACCACAGGTGGCATCACGTATCATCCCCAATCAACACCATCCCCATCAGCCATTGAGTGCCCAGAACCGGGACCCGACCAGCCGAAGTCACCATTCCGGCATCCGAGTAACCCCTTCCCTGCCGGCCCGACTCACCAGGACTTCCTGAAAGTCAGCAAACATCCACGGCAATCAAGCCCCGACATTGGACTCTATTATTTGCACTGTTGTCAGACATTTGTCCATTATTTGTTGGGAATGTATTTGCTGTTACTTAAACAGACAGTGTCTTCTGGGCCAGCAGTATAAGTAGAAGTGGGTAACTTTTGGTTTGATTGCTGTACTGTTTTTCATATTAGGGACTGTTCTTTGCATCCAGACTTGCTGTAAAGCACAACCTGTACTTTTAAGAGTTTTATATTAATTTTGTGTGATATAATTAGCTTACCATTCATTGTTAGATTCTCTCCCTTTTACACCATTTACATGTACAATAAACCTGTTGGGTTGTTTTAATCTCATCTCTTGTGAGTGTATGTATAGATCATGGACTGGGTTTCCTGAGTTAAAGAGAACCTGTCACCACCCTGGTGCTTTCCAAAGTGAAAGCACTACTGAATGAGGCGCGTATGCTGCATTCATTGATGGGTTGTACCATTTCTCTAGCTCTCCTGTACCCTGAAAAAAACACTTTCTAAAGTTCATGGTTAAGGGGGTCCGATGGGTCTGCTCACTTTGTACTGAGATTGCTGCCGGCAGGGTTTTCCCCACCTCCTGTATGTTTGTTCCGCCTTCTCTTCTGTGTGTGGCCTCCTCCTCTTCAGTGCCTGCACCTAGCATGTGAATTCACGCAGGTGCACACCAAGGACTTGGTGTGAGTGGGGCCCAGCTGCTGTAACAGCGATGCGTGTGACGTAAGCACCAGAGCCCACCCTGTTAAATGTAATGCTGTATGCAGGGCGGGCTCTGGTGCTTGCATCACATGCATGCGCTGTTACAGAAGCCAGGCCCCACTCACGCCAAATCCTTGATGTGCACATGCGTGAATTCACATGCTAGGTGCAGGCACTGAAGAGGAGGTGGCCACACATAAAAGAGGAGGCAGAACAAACATTCAGGAAGCAAGGAGGACCCTGCCGGCGGCAATCTCAGTACACAGTGAGCAGACCCATTGGACCCTTTAACCATAAACTTTAGAAAGTGTTTTTTTCTGGGTACAGGGGGAGCTAAAGACATCGTACACCCCTTTACTGAATGACGCATACACGCCGAATTCAGGAATTCAGTGGTGCTTTCACTTTGGAAAGCACCAGGGGGGTGACAGGTAGGGACGAGCGAGTAGTCAATTACTCTGACTCGCTATACTCGTGCCGAGTAGATCGTAATACTCAGGTATTTGGTTTGAGTAGCGAGTCCAATGTTAGTTAATGGAAAATGCGAGTAATTGTCTGCTGGACCCAAAAAAGTGGTTTGGGGGCTGAGGAAAAGGATGAAATGGGTGCATGATTGCCATAAGAGCGAGTTATGATGGAGATCTTCTGACAGCTCCCTTCGTAAGTGGTATAAAGCGAGCTATCTGCCCAAGGGCTTGTGTGATGGTTAATGCAGGAAGAAGCCACCCATCATTATCATCATCATTTCAACAAGAGCTTCACATTATAAAGCTTGGATTACCAATATTGTTGTTCCACTGCCACTGCACAATGTGCAGCCATAGTGTCTCCAAAAATTAGCCCAAGGGGCTGTATTATGGTTAATGAAGGTATCAAGCCTCAAGGCCAGAACAATTATGAAGCTAGGACTACTAGGACTATTAGCATAGTTTTTGCACTGCTCAATGTGCAGGCATAGCCATAGTGTCTCCAAAAATTAGCCCAAGGGACTGTACCATGGTTGATGAAGGAAGCAGGCCTCAAGGGCCAAACAATTATGAAGCTAGGACTACTAACAAAGTAGTTGCAGTGCCCAATATCCAGGCATAGCCATTGTGTCTTCAAAAAGTAGCTCATGTATGGACAGAGAATGCTTAATCATCCTATTCTCAACCTGTGTCTAGTTCATCGCACCGTCTGAAGTCACAGGAAACATTTGACCCCAACCTTGGCCACTCCGAGGATCTGTCAGGTCTATATCCTTTCGATACCTCTGGCCTCTCACTGTGCGACATTGAAGGGGAACATGAGGAGGTAATGTCTGTTCATGGCCAAATATTTGAAAACCCACGGCCAGAAGACATCCACTTTCATCCACATGATATACCGGGTGAGGAGGTGAGGCTAATGGTGATGACATGCAGTTGCCATCTGGCCAGCTAACAATATCAACACAGAAGGAGGATGACATGGATGATGAGGTGGTCGATGATGAGACCACCGATGTGACCTGGACCGCTGGCATGCATAGCCAGCACAGCAGTACAGATGAAGAAGGTGGATACGAAGCACCAACAAAGGCACCAAGAGCTATTGGTTTGAGCAGAGTGCAAAGTGTGTCAACTGTTGCCAAGAGCAATCTGTCTGTGCCCCAAGTCAAGGCAAGGGTGCATTCAGCCACTGTCTGGAAATTTTTTTCAGATAGTCCTTCTGAATCAAATGTTGTCATCTGTAGCATCTGCCATACGAAGCTGAGCAGAGGCCTCGGTCAAAGGCAACCAAAGCACCACCAGTATGCAGAAACATAAAGCAGCCAAGCACCCTAGTCGGTTGGCAGAACTCCAGGGTACCAAATCAGTGTCTGCAGGTCAAATCACTGCCATGTCACCTGTGATCCACCCTTCCCAATCTGCTGGGCAGGAAGCAAGTGATCATACCTCTTGCACAAAAGCTGCTGTTGCACAGACACAGGACACATCAAGCTCATCCACTTGTTTGTCCCAGACACGCGTCCAGTTGTCCGTGCCCCAGATCTATGAAAGGAGGCATAAATAACAAGCCAATCCACAAGCAGTTAACTGTGCCCGCCTACCCTCCTTGTTAAATTCCTTGACTCAACGATTCCCTCAGATTCGTTTTTCCAGGTGTGAGCACGTAGTGTTTATAGAACCTTTTTCATTTATAAAAATACTCTTGGTGACTTGGGCTTGGAGTCCAGGGGAGATTCTTGGAATACTTATAGGGGTGGTTTTTTGAGTGTCAATGAGCCAATTGTTGAGGATAATACTTTTAAGGGTATTTCAGGTAAATTAATTAAGTTACATAAACAGCTGTCCAAGACCTGGTTAAACATTAAATCTCTGGAGGAGTACCTCAGAATGGAAGTTGCTCCAAGAGGTCTCTGCGCCTAAATCTTTCCAGCCTGGGAAATTGACGCAGGGTTCAAAACGATTTGGGAAGCTGGCCTGTTAAAATGCTCAGAAATTATTATACGTATGTTGATTGAGCATGACCAGGCACTCCTACAAAAAATCAAAACAGAGGTAAAAAATCTAGAGATCAAGTTGAAGGACTTTGATCAAGTCAAACAAGAGGCCCCCTTTAAAACACCTCTTAAAGATATTGTGGACAGATATGAGGAGGAACTAATTAAAGGCAATAAGCAAAAAATCCTACGAGATAAAAGAGATCTAGAGGAGCACACAGTATATAGGTGGAGCCATAGGGACAACCCACGGCCCAATAGACCAAACAGACCACCAAAAAAAACGAACAAATATCCACGACCAAACAAATCCAATAGGCCCAAAACTACATCTGGCGATAAGGACAGTAACATCACGACTTCTATCTCATCTGCCAGTGAGGATTTTTTATCGGGAGTCAATTCGGAGTCAGACAACCCACGCGAAGGGGCAAGCGCAAGCCCTCCCAACTTGTGACACCGTAACCCTCAAACAGGGAAGTGGTCTCCTATCCTACCACTGGGTGCGAGATTAGGAAGAAGGTGGTGACTGCCTCTGACAATAGTGATATAGTGAGTGGTGATCTCCAAATTATTAATATTTCAACTTATGGACTTTCAGATATGGAAAAACAACTCCTTGGAAAGGGCTTATCGTTTTCTCCAATGTACCCATGTGATAAATTTGAAGTCATCAAGGATGTATATTTGTTTTGCAGACAAATTATTTTTAAGATGTTATACCATCGACCCTCACTTTTGGACACACTTCCACCAGAGGATAGGACTACCTTCAGGGACTTCTTGGAGTTGGCAACAGAAAATACAGGTACTGTACAGACAAAAAGACCCTTTACTTTAAGGTCTCCCTCACAGGCCACTCCCCCCCTTTCATTCTTTCCTTCTGTATAAATCTTTTTTGATTTGGTAACAAAAGATGTGCGTAACTTAAAGACTAGCACATTCCAAAATAACAACTTAAGGAAGGCGGAACGTAAGGCATTGCAAAATCTGAAGAGGAACAAAGACTTCGTAATAAAAGAAGCCGATAAAGGGGGGAATGTAGTATTCTGGCCAATGCATTTGTACTTGGAAGAAGTACATAAACAACTCAGCAATTCTACCTGCTATCAAAAACTCCCTACAGACCCTACTCAGGTTTTCAAAAACAAACTGGAAATTTTGATTTATTGGGCTTTGGATTTAAACATCACATCTAAAAAATAGAAAGATTTTCTGCTAACAAAACATCCAGTTATCCCCTCTTTTTACTTATTGCCAAAAGTGCATAAGTCATTGATTAAACCACCGGGGAGACCAATTGTTTCGGGCATTGGGGGAATTTGAGAAACCTTGTTCCTATGTTGATTTCTATCTGCAGCCATATGTCTTTCATCTTGATTCCTATGTACGTGATTCCTCAGATCTTATTTCAAAAGTGGATTCTATACAGGTCACTCAACAGTTCCTACTTGTCACTCTGGATGTTGAGGGACTGTACACATGTATTAAACATGAACTTGGTATCACAGCGGTCTCCATGACTTGGTACACATCTCCATGACTCTTTTCTTTTGGATTTGCTACAAATGGTCCTTGAAAGCAATTATTTTGTTTTCGACCAGTCATTTTATAGACAAATTTCTGGTACGGCAATGGGCGCAAAATGCGCCCTTTTCTACGCCAACCTTTTTTTGGGGTGGTGGGAGGAGAAGTATGTTCGCACTCATCCACTCTTTGCCGTTTCTGTACCTTATTGGTATAGATACATTGATGACATATTCTTTTGGACAGGCTCTGTGGATTTCATTCGGGACCTGAATACCAATTCTTTAAACATCACTCTCACTTCCCACAACTCTATGGAAGAGGTTGCCTTTTTGGATTTAAAGATACAGTAGCATAATGTAAGGTCATCACATCTTTACATAGAAAGGAGACAGCAACAAATAGTGTCTTACATTACCAGCTTCCACCCACAACATTTACACAACGCAATCCCCAAAGGCCAGTTTTTTCGCTTAAAACGAAACTGTACATTAAACGATACATTCTTGAAAGAGGCCGCTAACCTCTCAAATCGCTTTTCAAATAGAGGATATCAAAGCAAGGTTATTACCAAGGCATTTCAGGCAACAGATAAAGACAAAAAGTCAGATTCTACAAATTAAGTGTGATCACTGCTTTTAATAATCACTGGCAGGACATACATGGAACTTTACAAAAAAACTGGGACATTCTTTTTACAGATCCTAAAATTGAACAATTTGTGGGCCCAAAATCTTCCCTTGTGGCAAGAAGGGCCAAAAATCTTAAGAATCATCTTACAGCCAGTCACTTCAACAGACCCACCCATCGTCTGGGACGAGGATCTAGACTCGTAGGTACCTATCCGTGTGGCTGCTGCACGATTTGTCCACATATGGTGGCTAATGATAAAGTGGATATTTCTATCTTTCCATACACCATTACAACAAAGTACTATGCCAATTGTTGTACACGCAACATAATATATGTCTTAACCTGCAGCTGCCCATGCTATATGTCGAATAAACTACGCAAGAAGCCAGGAAATGCATTCAAAACCATTTGTCGAACACTGCATGTGCAGAATCGCACATAAAACAAGGTAAGCAAATCAGTTCGGTGGCCAGACACTTTTTGGACCACCATGAGAGCTCCTCCAGAGGCCTTAGAATTATTATAATCGATAAGGCCCCGCTTTCTATCCATAGAAAACATCTCACGGATGATCTCCTTAGGAGAGAAAGCAAATGGATCTTCAATCTTCGGAGCTTGGTGCCACATGGCATTAACGAAGAACTACTTTTTAATGGCTTCTATAAGAAATGAAGTATATTAATTGGAAGGGGTTCCGCAATAGCAACTTCTCTTGATTTCTAATCCCCAATTTTTATAAACCAGTGTTCCCAATTCCTCTTTTTGGGAATTTGTTTGTTCCTGTAGCACTTTTGAGTTATTTTGGTTTGAATCCTTTTGTTTCCTTAGGATCATCTGATTTTCATGATACTTCTTACCCCAGAGAGATTCTTGTTGGATAAACTGCTGCAATAATGGATTATTGGATGTGAAATTTCGTATCTGATGGAGACACCACTTTATACACTATTGTCAGTAATTTTTGTTCTGGACATGGTCATGGAGGATTATTTCATCTCCCTTTTTGAAGGCCTATATCCTCTTCTGGATTTTACTGTTAATATAAACTAACCATTTGTTTTCCTTTTCAGATCCCAAAATGGGTAAACATGAACTAGTCTGTTTGGCAAAGTTCATGATTACCAGTACATGTTGGATTTTCCAAACATGGGCATTTTAAAAATGTATACCTATATGTTTCTATGGGTGTTCCTTATAATGGATCTTGTCTGGCTAAACGTTTTTTGCCTACTAATTTGTTAGAGGCTTCTGTCCACCTTGATTTAGATTAGATTATCCTTTCTTTCTTGACATTTGTCTATGACACTTGCTAAACTCCTCTACGGAGGGAACCCACTTCCTTGAACATAGCGCTTTCTGACCCGCCGGTCTGTGCACGCATGATGGTCGCTATGCGACGATCACAACGCTTCCCCCTAGTACATTCCATACACCGTAACGTCACTTCGGGTCACCTGATTACTCTATAATTTCCGGTATTTTGCACCGGATACTGGACGCCTACACGCGCCCGGGCCTCATAAAAGTCCTGGACACGCTGAACATGCCAGCACATTCCCCCCTGAGGAAGCTGTCCGGCCTGACAGTGACATGCGTCGGGTATATGTGCCGCTATATCCAGCTCGCTACAAGCCCAAAAGGTCACACCGCAATTCCAGATTTAGTCCCTTGGCATGGGTAACGTACCGTTGTTCCTTCTTATTTGGCCGCCTCATTCAGCTGTGTGCTCCTACTAGGGTGATTCCCACTTGATTGTCGTTCATTGTAACTACACAAGCTCCTCTGCAATCACTGCACCTTCAACAGTGCATAATCACAGTATTATTAAGGAGATAGTTGTCTGTCCCTTTTGAATCTGAGTATATAACATTTTTGTTCCATATACTCACACAAGCACTCTTTATTATCTGCGCATATAACAATCTGTGATATTTTGTATTGTTTATTGCAGACACTCACAGTCTATTATGTTGTTTAAACCTAGCGGCTAAAAATATTTAGGATGGGCTCTATGATATCTAACTGATGGATTCTCAGTATACATCATTTGTGATACTATGACTAGTATACATACGAGCTTGGAGTTTATGTGATGGTCAATAATTCACCTTTTTAATTGATTTTAACAGTTTGTTGTGTTTTGGTCTTTGTGATGCACTTTAGATATTTGTTTAATAAATACTTCTCTTTTTCAATTCTCTTTATTTGAGTTATTTGTTCTAGATCCCAGTCTCAATTACACGTTTCTTCAACTTCTCCCCTTTTTTGCATCCACAAGCACAAATACTGAACGCGCACATTGCCAAGTTGTTAGCCATGGAGATGGAGCCATGGAGATGTTGCCGTTTAGGTTTGTGGGGACACAGTCTTTCTGTGATCTGTTGGCTGTGGCTGCCCTACGATACTTGGTTCCCAGTCAGCACTGTTTTTCCCGGTGTGCCGTCCCCGTGTTACACCAGCACGTCTTAAACAATCTAAAGCGTGCTCTCACCAACACCGTAACCGGGAATGTCCACCTTACAACAGACTCATGGACAGGGACGATACATCTCTGTCATGGCACACTGGCTCAACCTGGTGATCACATATCCTACCCACACCACAAATATCGGGCCCAACCTCAATCAGGGTTTCCGCCTCATCATATACGTCCTGTCTCTCCTCTTCCTTCTCCTCCTCCTCCTCGTCATCCTATGCTGAATTACCCTCCACATCACTGGATGAAGCTCATCTGCTTAGGTGAAATAGCACACAGTGCAGCAGAACGGTGGCAAGGAATTAAACAACAAACCAATCAGTGGCTCTCCCCATTGCAACTCCAACCCGTCTGGTTGCCTGCGATAATGGCTATAACATGGTGGCGGCTTTAAAGCTCGGGAAGCTGGTACACATGCCATGCATGACCCATGTGCTTAACCTAGTGGTGCAGAAATTTATAAAAACATACCCTGACTTGCCGCACCTACTTGAGAAGGTGTGCCGTATTTGCGCTCATTTCCGCCATTCCTCAACCGCTCTTGCAGCGCTTCAAAAGCAATTTAATTTACCAAACCAATGACTCATTTGCGACTTGCCAAGACGGTGGAACTCAACATATCATATGTTGGCTAGGATAAGTGAGCAGCAGAGGGCACTTGCTGAATACCAGCTTGAACATGCCCGTCAGACTGAGACACAGCCACGACACATAACAACTGTTGAGTGGGTATAGATCGCTCACATTTATTATTATTATTATTATTTATATAGCGCCATTAGATTCCATGGCCCTTTACATATGAAGAGGGGAGAACAAGAACAAATACAGTATATATAGACAATCAAGTCTTGAAGATACAGGAGGGAGACATTTGTGAGGTGCTTGATAACTTTGAGAAGTGCAACAAGCTTGTGAGCGGTGATCAGGCTATTATTAGCGTAACCATCCTATTATGTCTGCTAAAGAATCGCTGCATAATCTAATAATTGAATCTTTGAGTGCCCAGCAGCTGGATATGGAGCAAGATTTTACAATTGGTGATCCTACCCAGCCCAGCTAATCTCATCAGGCAAGATTGGGGGATGAAGATGATGAGGAAGACAAGGAGGGGGAGGGCTTCTTTTCCAGTGGTACTGAGGGGACCCCTCATGCCACAGAGGGGACTCCCAACCCCAGCTTCATGTCTGTCCTGCATGGGTGGGCTGGAGAGGAGAGGTGGAGGAGGAGAGTCAGTGTGAGGAGAGCATGGGTATTGTTCCTCCTTCTGGGGTCACAGAACAATGCCTCTTTGCAGCTTGGCACACATGGCACACTTCATATCTAACTGCCTGCACTAAGACCCTCACGTAACCAACATTTTCAACAGCAACCTATACTGGCTGGCCATCTTTCTAGACCTATGGTACATGGACAAATTTCCTTCGCTACTGTTGCAGTCATCAAGGGGTTTCACAGTTGAATCCTTCAAGAGGGCCATTGTCGATGATAATTTGATGGCAACATCACCCTCATACACTGCTGCTAGCAGAGGTACCAGCTCTGTGCAGCAGCATGCATTAATGGGGAGAGTCATTCCCAGCAGGTCTAAAGAGGTGGTGGTAAAATGTCCACAAACTGGGCCATCTTCAATAAACTGGCTCATCAGCAAGGACTAGCTGGACCGGTAACAATGTAAAGGGGGTAGAAGTTGCACAAGATAGTCAACGACTATCTAAGTGACCATACCTGTATCCTTCCTGATGCTTCTATTCCATTTAATTGCTGGGTATCCAAGCTCCATAGTTGGCTAGACTTCTCCTTATATGCCTTGGAGGTGCTGGCCTGCCTGCTGCTAGTGTGATGTCAGTATGATTTTCAGTGCCCCTGGGCAATCATCACAGATACACGCATATGGATGACTACAGACAATGCAGACAGCTGACTCTGATAAAATTTAACAAGAACTGGATTTTGCAAGCGTATTTAAGCCCTCCTGATGACTGCATCCAACCTAAATTCACCCAAAATGTTATTTTAGGCAACTGATGATCACGTCCATCCCGTCCCACACAACCTTTTTCTCTTCTTACACATGTTTTCAACTCCTGCTCTGCCACATGTACCTCATGGTCAATAAGCAAAAACAATGTTCTATTAATTGATATTTCCCATCGAAGGAACTTGTGATGAGACCCTCCTTCCTTCATCAACCATAATACAGCCCCTTGGCTACTTTTTGGAGACACTATGTCAATGCCTGACATTGGCACTGCAACTACTGTGCTAGTAGTCCTAGCGTCATAATTTTTTGCCCTTGAGCCTGCTTCTTCATCAACTATGGTACAGCCCCTTGGGCTAATTATGGAGACACCATGGCTATGCTAGGAGACTCCGTGGTTGTGGACGATTGGGTGCTGCCAGAAAATTTCATGGAGGCCTCATCAGCCATCCAAGACAGTAACTGCTCTTGCTCTTCTGGCTTCCAGACCCATTTATGTTCCAGACCGGGAAATTTCGCCAGGGACATAAGATGAATTACCTTCTTCTGTCTCGCAGACTCTGTGCCTTGTCAGGCACCACTGACAACCCCATGCCCATATCCATGTCCGTGTCTGTTTCTTCACAACAGCCTTTTGAGGAATTTGGAGTTTTTCTGACATAGCTGCAGATGTTCAGATGCAGATATTGGGGAACAAAAAGCAGTTAGGCTGCCTTCACATTTGCGGACCCCTCCGTAGAACGCTGCGGAGGGGTCCGCAAATGTGAAGGTAGCCTGCGTGCTTTGTGGAAGGTAGCACTACAGCCTAGTACTGCTTTGTGTTTTACACATAACACCACAACGGCACCAAAAAAATTGCCCTCAGATTTATGGCGATATTACGCGCGCCTATCACTACACAAGACAGTGGTGCTGGCTGCGTGTCAGTTGTGCAGTACCGTGCGCGCTATTCAGTATGAACACAGAACCGCAATGGCACAAAAACATTGCCCTGAGGGTTAAGGCTAAATATTATGCGTGCAAGTCACCACACAAGACAGCTTGCTGTGTGTCAGTTGTGCAGTACCTTGCGTGCTATTCGGTGTGAACCACAGCACCCGCAACGGCACAAACAACCGAGTGCTCTCCATGTCATTGTGCAGTACCGTGCGTGCTATTCGGTGCGAACACAGCACCACAACGGCACAAAAAATTGCCCTGAGGTTTAAGGATAAATATTATGCGTGCAAGTCACCACACAAGACAGCGGTGCTGGCTGCATGTCAATTGAGGAATAACGTGCGTGCTATTCGGTGTGAACACAGCACTGCAACGGCAAAAAAATTGGCCTGCTGGGGTAAATGTGACCCCAAAAATAGCTGGGAGAACTGTCACTACTCCCTGACCTTATACTTACAGCTCTGAGAAGAGCTGAAATATTGTTGACTGTACTGTGTTGTACTGTAACGCTCCTGCCTGTCTCCCTGCATTACAGTCACCTAGTACTACAATACTGGTAGATCTCACAAGAGCTTTTGGTTTTACAGAAGATTTCTGGATGATTTGCAGAAGAACAACTCTCCCTATCAGCTGCTCACACTCTCCCTACACTAGCTGTGTTCTCCATTCAGAAAATAGCGGTGGCAGGGCTTATATAAAGCTTATGAGTCAAAGGCTATGACTCATGTATGACGTTGGGCGGCCTGCCAATCATAGTAATGCCACAACCAAGAAGGCTGTAGCATTACTGTGATTGGCTAGCTGGGTGGGAGATGCAAATATTGCGAGGCGAAGTAGTGCATTACTCGCTATGATTCGAGTACTGCGAGTACCGCATTACTTGCCGAATACCGAATACTTGTGATTATACTCGCTCATCCCTAGTAACAAGTTCTCTTTAACCCC
This sequence comes from Allobates femoralis, assembly GCA_033576535.1. Lineage (NCBI taxonomy): Eukaryota > Metazoa > Chordata > Amphibia > Anura > Aromobatidae > Allobates > Allobates femoralis. Next base: position 593,609,348 of record JARQOC010000003.1, on the reverse strand, counting down.
TGGCACAGGATTTTGACCCTTCGCATTATCCAAAGGTTCCTTGAAAATTCAGGTGGATGCACTGCATAATATTGAGGTAAGAACAGTGTTACTGTGAAGGCACTGCTGATATGGCGACTTTAACTGAAGCTCAAGTGTCCAAATTTGGAGTGAGATAAGATTAATAGAGGAACATAGCTTTGCAGTGTGTGGTGACCTGACTACATGAAGTTGTGTATCCAAGAATAATTGACAGAGTAATAAAAGTAGTCAATTACTAGCAGCCCTAGACACTAACCCTGAACAAGAAGTCATTTCCATCAATCATAGCTGTTCAATTAAAACATGGGCATCAATGGAAGATCACCTGTTCTGGGGGACTTATGACTCACCGTGGCCGGGACTCCAGGGGACAGGCGTTTTCTTCTTCCTCCTTGTCACGGATGGACCGCGCCTGCCGGTAGTGGGGCCCGGTGGTACAGATCAAAAGAGAGACGTCGTTAGTGGAACAGATTAGGGGTTAATTTGTTTCGTGACGCCACCTATGAGAGTTCCGGTAACTTTACCGGCGCTGCGGGGCCTCTGGGGGATGGAATGCAGCAAGATGGAACGCTCCCCACAGGCTGAGCGGTGGTCCCCGGAGCCAGGAGCTGCACAAGATGTTCTGAGGCAGCTGCGGTTACCTTAGTATAAGGATAAGCAGTTCATAAGGAAGCACGGACACTGTAAGTCTCTGTAACGGGTTCTTTACTGTAACCAGCAGGCAGTACATGGCATACAGTTTACGGGTAGTAGACCGGGTGGACTCAGCAGTAATCAGTGTCCCTCAGAGATCCGCGGTGTTCCTCCATTCTAGTTAAGTTGTGTTGCCGTTGTCACCCAGGAATACCACATCGGGTACAGGGAGGCTGCTTCAATGCCCTACCCAGAGTATACGTTATGGGTGTTTAGGGGAGCCTTGGGTCCCTTGGTGGGTACACCGCTGGTTAGACGACTGGATTTGGCGGTGGTGGGGTGCTCCTGTAAAGCGGTCCCTCCACTCCTCTGGTTCGCGTGGAAGTGCTGAACTACTCCTAGCTTCGGTACCAGCAAACCAGCTGTAAATGGGCACGGGATGATTTTGGACCCGCATGTGGATGCCCGTTGGTCGGTTGTAGAAGAACCGGGAATAATGGTGCTCAATCGGGGTGATGGCCAGGGAAACGGCCAGGGGGCCGCACGGAACTGTGCAACCCCCTCTCCTAGGTTGCAAAGCTCGTTGGTTTAGCTCCTTCTCCTACGTTGTTCGGAGAGTTCTCTTTTTCAGAGACTAACTAACTGTACTCTGTTCTCCTCTACACACTACCCTTACACTCCGCCCACCAGGACCTGATTGGCCCTCTATGCTAGGTGATGCATGTAGGGTATGGATCTCTGAGTTAACTGTGTGACCGCTGAGTCAGAGAATATTGCTGCTGCTGTTTTGGCTGCAATACCCTCTTGTGACGCACTCGGTGCGGGGCGCCACACTTGTTGTAGAGACATCATCTCAAGAGTCAAGCACACAGCCTAAGAAATCTAGTAAATGTTTACATCCTACCACTGCTTGGGACAAGCCAAGGAGACGTTTGTCACTCAATGTGCAAATATGCCGCATGAAGGGGCCTACTCTTGTCTGAGAACCATTTCAGGTGTCACTCCCATCCCAACTGATGAAGAAGGGTATGACACTTGGAGGGAAGTTGCCCTGCAGTATGTAGAAGATATGTAGTCACTAATGCTTTTAAAAGAATTGAATTTTGAAGTCTGAAAGGTCCTGCTATGGAAGTGGTACAGGTTGTTTGGCAAACCCAGCCACAAGTAACCTACCCTGATTAACTGCAGATCATTTTTGTTCCCCAGAGGGTTCATGAGCTATTGTCAGCATTAGTTTGGAGAAAGAGGGTGCATTATTTGTGGGAATTCCAATCACATGGCTCATCAGTGCACAAAACGATAGGGTTTAAAGATGTCTCCACCTTCTCCCCACCATGAAAATAGGTTGTCTGAAGGCAAAGAAACCTGTATTGGACCCCATTCTAAATCAAAGATCCCGATCTAGGAAATTTGAAGACGTGTCACAAAATCTGACTCAGGATCATTCCATCTTGGAACTGTGCTCATTTTTTGGCTGTTTCAAATAAAGCATTTTCACAATTATGCAACCAGTTGGCTGAGGTGAACGAATATACTAGTGCATCTCAATGAATTAGAATATCATCAAAAATCAATATCATATTGCCATATTTCAGGGCGTTTCTGGGTACGCGTTGACTAATAAATAAATATTATATTCACCCCTTGATGTCTCATGAAATATGCCAGTGCAGTTTTTAACCCTTCTCCTCCCTACTTTAATTTCCAGAGATAATGACATTCGGGTTTTCATTGCTATAAGCCATAATCATCAACATTAACAGAAAAACACATGCAATAGATCATTCCATTTGTAATGACTCTATATAATATATGTTGGTCATTAGTGTTGGTCTAGTTTGTTTCTTGTTTCTGCAAGAGAAGGGAGCCGCCCACCCCTCCCTTTGGGCCCTGCATCATTAGTGTTGGTCTATATAATATATGCGTTTAGCTTCATGCATTTTGTCACTTTAGTGAGAAAATAGACAAACTCTAATGCCACCTAATAAAGGTAGCAATCATAAAAGTCATAATTGACTCTTTAACAAGCCTTTTAATGTGATTTAGGATTTGTGCAAGATTAGAGCCCCGAACTGCAGACGCTGCATTTCGGGGTGATTGCCCCTCATCAGTGCAGTGTGTGGGATTCCGATCTGGCTGTATGAGAGGCTAGGAGGTCTGGGAGAGTAGCTATTCTCCTTATGGGGATCATTCTGCCTGCCAGCAGTGTGGAGACTTATAGCCGCAATGCTCCTCTGGGAAATATGTAAATTGTCACTTCAGTGAGAAAGTGGATGAACTCTAATGCCACCTAACAAAGGTAGCAATCCTACAAGTCATAATTGACTCTTTAACAAGTCTTTTAATATGATTTAGGATATGTCAGATCAGAACCCCAAACTGCAGACGCTGCCTCTGCAGCTTAGGGTTCTGATCTGGCACAAATCCTAAATCATATTAAAACAGCTTCTTTGGTGGGCGTAGTGACATTTCCTCCCATACACTAGAATCATGGCAGACCTGTAAGGAGCACATACATTCTAGCATCTACTATCAGATTATAGCTAACGCCGCTGCCATATTACTACATCTGAATAGCAGTAATTTAATCAATACCAGCATTCGACATATTTTCCATACATATACAGTACCTACTTTGTTGTTTGTATTTCAGACAATTCAACTACTATCGCATGGTTTTACATGCACCTATTGCTTTTTGTACTTAGTGACCTAAACTATTAATAATAATATAATTGAACTAATAAATAATCTCATATGTTCTAGAATCTTCTGATGTGATGGAATCAGGCCCCCATCTAACACATATATATATATGTACGAGTAAAAAGGCCCGATGCAATTGCATCGGGAGCACGGTGAAATGAATTGTGTGTATACAGGCGGGTCAGTGGGTAGCAGAGTATACAGGGGGCTCTGTGGGTAGCAGAGTATGCAGGCGGCTCTGTGGGTAGCAGAGCATACAGGCGGGTCTGTGGGTAGCAGAGTATACAGGCGGCTCTGTGGGTAGCAGAGTATGCAGGCGGCTGTGTGGGTAGCAGAGTATGCAGGCTGCTCTGTCAGTAGCAGAGTATACAGGCGGCTCTGTGGGTAGCAGAGTATACAGGCGGCTCTGTGGGTAGCAGAGTAAACAGGCAGCTCTGTGGGTAGCAGAGTATAGAGGCGGCTCTGTGGGTAGGAGAGTATAGAGGCGGCTCTGTGGGTAGCAGAGTATAGAGGCGGCTCTGTGGGTAGCAGAGTATGCAGGCGGTTCTGTGGGTAGCAGAGTATACAGGCGGTTCTGTGGGTAGCAGAGTATACAGGCGGCTCTGTGGGTAGCAGAGTATAGAGGCGGCTCTGTGGGTAGCAGAGTATAGAGGAGGCTGTGTGGGTAGCAGAGTATACAGGTGGCTCTGTGGGTAGCAGAGTATGGAGGCGGCTCTGTGGGTAGAAGAGTATGGAGGCGGCTCTGTGGGTAGCAGAGTATGCAGGCTGCTCTGTCGGTAGCAGAGTATGCAGGCTGCTCTGTCGGTAGCAGAGTATACAGGCGGCTCTGTGGGTAGCAGAGTATACAGGCGGCTCTATGGGTAGCAGAGTATACAGGCGGCTCTGTGGGTAGCAGAGTATAGAGGCGGCTCTGTGGGTAGGAGAGTATAGAGGCGGCTCTGTGGGTAGCAGAGTATAGAGGCGGCTCTGTGGGTAGCAGAGTATGCAGGCGGTTCTGTGGGTAGCAGAGTATACAGGCGGTTCTGTGGGTAGCAGAGTATACAGGCGGCTCTGTGGGTAGCAGAGTATAGAGGCGGCTCTGTGGGTAGCAGAGTATAGAGGAGGCTGTGTGGGTAGCAGAGTATACAGGTGGCTCTGTGGGTAGCAGAATATGGAGGCGGCTCTGTGGGTAGAAGAGTATGGAGGCGGCTCTGTGGGTAGCAGAGTATGCAGGCTGCTCTGTCGGTAGCAGAGTATGCAGGCTGCTCTGTCGGTAGCAGAGTATGCAGGTTGCTCTGTCGGTAGCAGAGTATGCAGGCTGCTCTGTCGGTAGCAGAGTATACAGGCGGCTCTGTGGGTAGCAGAGTATACAGGCGGCTCTGTGGGTAGCAGAGTATAGAGGGGGCTCTGTGGGTAGCAGAGTATAGAGGCGGTTCTGTGGGTAGGAGAGTATAGAGGCGGCTCTGTGGGTAGCAGAGTATAGAGGCGGCTCTGTGGGTAGCAGAGTATACAGGCGGTTCTGTGGGTAGCAGAGTATAGAGGCGGCTGTGTGGGTAGCAGAGTATAGAGGCGGCTCTGTGGTGGAGGGGTGAGGAGAGAAGCGGCTCTGTGGTGGGTTGGTGAGGAGAGAAGCGTCTCTGTGGTGGAGGGGTGAGGAGAGAAGCGGCTTTGTGGTGGAGGGGTGAGGAGAGAATTGGCTCAGTGATGGAGGGGTGAGGAGAGAAGCGGCTCAGTGGTGGAGGGGTGAGGAGAGAAGTGGCACTGGCCTGGAGGGGTGGAGGAGAGAAGCGGCTCTGGCCTGGAGGGGTGAGGAGAAAAGCGGCTCTGGCGTGGAGGGGTGAGGAGAGAAGCGGGTCTGGGCTGGAGGGGTGAGGAGAGAAGCGGCTCTGTGGTGGAGGGGTGAGGAGAGAAGCGGCTCTGGGCTGGAGGGGTGAGGAGAGAAGCGGCTCTGGGGTGGAGGGGTGAGGAGAGAAGCGGCTCTTCCCTGGAGGGGTGAGGAGAGAAGCGGCTCTGGGCTGGAGGGGTGAAGAGAGAAGCGGGTGTGGGCTGGAGGGGTGAGGAGAGAAGCGGCTCTGTGGTGGAGGGGTGAGGAGAGAAGCGGCTCTGTGGTGGAAGGATGAGGAGAGAAGCACCTCTGTGGTGGAGGGGTGAGGAGAGAAGCGGCTCTGTGGTGAAGGGGTGAGGAGAGAAGCGGCTCTGTGGCGGAGGGGTGAGGAGAGAAGCGGCTCTGTGGCGGAGGAGTGAGAAGAGAAGCGGCTCTGGCCTGGAGGGGTGAGGAGAGAAGCGGCTCTGGCCTGGAAGGGTGAGGAGAGAAGCGGCTCTGGCCTGGAGGGGTGAGGAGAGAAGCGGCTCTGGCCTGGAGGGGTGAGGAGAGAAGCGGCTCTGGCCTGGAGGGGTGAGGAGAGAAGCGGCTCTGGCCTGGAGGGGTGAGGAGAGAAGCGGCTCTGGCCTGGAGGGGTGAGGAGAGAAGCGGCTCTGGGCTCGAGGGGTGAGGAGAGAAGCGGCTCTGGGCTGGAGGGGTGAGGAGAGAGTGGCTCTGGGCTGGAGGGGTGAGGAGAGAGCCGGCTCTGGGCTGGAGGGGTGAGAGAGAAGCGGCTCGGGGCTGGAGGGGTGAGGAGAGAAGCGGCTCTGGGCTGGAGGGGTGAGGAGAGAAGCAGCTCTGGGCTGGAGGGGTGAGGAGAAAAGCGGCTCTGGGCTGGAGGGGTGAGGAGAGAAGCGGCTCTGTGGTGGAAGGATGAGGAGAGAAGCGGCTCTGTGGTGGAGGGGTGAGGAGAGAAGCGGCTCTGTGGTGAAGGGTGAGGAGAGAAGCGGCTCTGTGGCGGAGGGGTGAGGAGAGAAGCGGCTCTGTGGCGGAGGAGTGAGAAGAGAAGCGGCTCTGGCCTGGAGGGGTGAGGAGAGAAGCGGCTCTGGCCTGGAGGGGTGAGGAGAGAAGCGGCTCTGGCCTGGAGGGGTGAGGAGAGAAGCGGCTCTGGCCTGGAGGGGTGAGGAGAGAAGCGGCTCTGGCCTAAAGGGGTGAGGAGAGAAGCGGCTCTGGCCTGGAGGGGTGAGGAGAGAAGCGGCTCTGGGCTGGAGGGGTGAGGAGAGAAGCGGCTCTGGGCTGGAGGGGTGAGGAGAGAGCCGGCTCTGGGCTGGAGGGGTGAGGAGAGAAGCGGCTCGGGGCTGGAGGGGTGAGGAGAGAAGCGGCTCTGGGCTGGAGGGGTGAGGAGAGAAGCAGCTCTGGGCTGGAGGGGTGAGGAGAAAAGCGGCTCTGGCGTGGAGGGGTGAGGAGAGAAGCGGGTCTGGGCTGGAGGGGTTAGGAGAGAAGCGGCTCTGTGGTGGAGGGGTGAGGAGAGAAGCGGCTCTGGGCTGGAGGGGTGAGGAGAGAAGCGGCTCTGGGGTGGAGGGGTGAGGAGAGAAGCGGCTCTTCCCTGGAGGGGTGAGGAGAGAAGTGGCTCTGGGCTGGAGGCGTGAAGAGAGAAGCGGGTGTGGGCTGGAGGGGTGAGGAGAGAAGCGGCTCTGTGGTGGAGGGGTGAGGAGAGAAGCGGCTCTGTGTGTGGAAGGATGAGGAGAGAAGCAGCTCTGTGGTGGAGGGGTGAGGAGAGAAGCGGCTCTGTGGTGCAGGGTGAGGAGAGAAGCGGCTCTGTGGCGGAGGGGTGAGGAGAGAAGCGGCTCTGTGGCGGAGGAGTGAGAAGAGAAGCGGCTCTGGCCTGGAGGGGTGAGGAGAGAAGCGGCTCTGGCCTGGAGGGGTGAGGAGAGAAGCGGCTCTGGCCTGGAGGGGTGAGGAGAGAAGCGGCTCTGGCCTGGAGGGGTGAGGAGAGAAGCGGCTCTGGCCTGGAGGGGTGAGGAGAGAAGCGGCTCTGGCCTGGAGGGGTGAGGAGAGAAGCGGCTCTGGGCTCGAGGGGTGAGGAGGAGAAGCGGCTCTGGGCTGGAGGGGTGAGGAGAGAAGTGGCTCTGGGCTGGAGGGGTGAGGAGAGAGCCGGCTCTGGGCTGGAGGGGTGAGGAGAGAAGCGGCTCGGGGCTGGAGGGGTGAGGAGAGAAGCGGCTCTGGGCTGGAGGGGTGAGGAGAGAAGCAGCTCTGGGCTGGAGGGGTGAGGAGAAAAGCGGCTCTGGGCTGGAGGGGTGAGGAGAGAAGCGGCTCTGTGGTGGAAGGATGAGGAGAGAAGCGGCTCTGTGGTGGAGGGGTGAGGAGAGAAGCGGCTCTGTGGTGAAGGGGTGAGGAGAGAAGCGGCTCTGTGGCGGAGGGGTGAGGAGAGAAGCGGCTCTGTGACGGAGGAGTGAGAAGAGAAGCGGCTCTGGCCTGGAGGGGTGAGGAGAGAAGCGGCTCTGGCCTGGAGGGGTGAGGAGAGAAGCGGCTCTGGCCTGGAGGGGTGAGGAGAGAAGCGGCTCTGGCCTGGAGGGGTGAGGAGAGAAGCGGCTCTGGCCTGGAGGGGTGAGGAGAGAAGCGGCTCTGGCCTGGAGGGGTGAGGAGAGAAGCGGCTCTGGCCTGGAGGGGTGAGGAGAGAAGCGGCTCTGAGCTCGAGGGGTGAGGAGAGAAGCGGCTCTGGGCTGGAGGGGTGAGGAGAGAAGCGGCTCTGGGCTGGAGGGGTGAGGAGAGAAGTGGCTCGGGGCTGGAGGGGTGAGGAGAGAAGCAGCTCTGGGCTGGAGGGGTGAGGAGAAAAGCGGCTCTGGGCTGGAGGGGTGAGGAGAGAAGCGGCTCTGGGCTGGAGGGGTGAGTAAAGAAGCGGCTCTGGGCTGGAGGGGCATCCGATTGGTCCAGGACGCCGAGTCCTGGGCAATTGGATGGGCGTGCTGTGTTTACAACACAGCGCCCAATCCGCTTGCAGGGGCGGCGGCGGCCAATGGGAGTGAGCGGGGCGTGTGAGGCTTTGGAGGCAGAGACGCCCCGCTCACTCCCATTGGCTGGCGCCGGGCACAGGAAGACGTCAGTGGGTCGCGTCAGGCGGCCACAGGCCCTACACCGCAAGTCCAGCAGCAGCGAGGCCCCAGCGGTGAGCGAGGGGCGGAAGGCAGCGGCGGCATCCGGGAAGCGTCGACTTCGTGGCGGGGCCAAGGATTGGCAGGATGGCCTTGGTGTGAGGTAGTGCGGCTGCGGCTCGCAATGACGCAAGCGTCATCGCTCGCAGTGCCACAAAGGATTATGGGATTCGGCTTCAATGGGTGAATCCCAAACTGGTGATTATATAAGTAGATATGTGTATAAACTGTATATGTACATCTATCTATATATGTGTATATACAGTATATGTACATCTATCTATATATGTGTATATACTGTATATATATATCTGTGTGTATATATGTGTATATACTGTATATATATATATGTGTATATACTGTATATCTATGTGTATATACTGTATATATATGTGTATATACTGTATATCTATATATGTGTTGTGTATATAGTGTATATGTATATGTGGGTATATAGTGTATGTATGTCTGTGTATATACTGTATATCTATATGTGAGTATACACTGTATATCTATGTATATGTGTATATACTGTATATCTATGCATGTGTATATACTGTGTATCTATCAATATGTGTATATAGTGTATATCTACATGTATATATGTGTATATACTGTATATGTATGTGTGTGTATATACTGTATATGTATGTATATATGTGTATATACTGTATAGCGATATGTGTATATACAGGATATCTATATATGTGTACATACTATATATCTATATATATGTGTATATAAACTATATCTACATCTATATATGTGAAAATACTGTATATGTATAGGTATCTGTGTGTATATACTGTGTATGTATATATGTGTGTATATACTGTATATCTACATCTATGTATATATGTGTATATAGTGTATATGTATCTGTGTGTATATAGTGTATATCTAAGTGTATATATGTATATATATATGTATAGATGTGTATATAATGTGTATATATATATATATATATATATATATATATATCTGTGTGTATATACTGTGTATCAATATATATCTAGCTGTGTGTATATACTGTATATCTATATGTAATTGTGTGGATATAGTGTATATCTATATCTATCTGTATGTATATAGTGTATATGTATATATATATATATATATATCTGTGTGTATATAGTGTATATGTATCAAAGTGTATATATTGTATAGCTATATGTATGGATATATGTGTATATATTTTATATGTATATGTGTATATAGTGTATATGTATCTGTGTGTATAAACGGTATATCTATATGTGTATATATATGTGTATAAACGGTATATGTACGTATATATGTACATATACAGTATATGTATAGATATATGTGTAGATAGAGTATATATATGTGTGTATATACTGTATATATGTGTATATACAGTGTATCTATATATATATGTGTATAAAGAGTGTATCAATATATGTGTATATAGTGTATATCTATATCTGTTTATATACTGTATATGTATATATAGTGTATATCTATCTGTGTATATACTGTATATCTATATATGTGTGTATATACTGTATATGTGCATGTATGTATATATGTGTATATACGCTATATGTATATCTGTATGTGTATATATACAGTATATCAATATATATATATGTGTATATAGTGTGTATCTATGTGTATATACAGTATATCAATAGATTTATGTGTATATAAGGTATGTGTAGATACTCTATATCTATATGTGTGTGTTGAAATATAGAGTGTATGTATGTATATGTGTATGTTGTGCTGCTGGTTAGTCGTCCTGTGTGTGGGGGGATTTTTGTCCCCTGTGGTGTGTCTCTCCCCGGATCTCCTCTCTGTCTCTCAGCTGCTGTGTGTGGGGGAAGTGCAGGGTGTGGGGACAAAGCAGAGCAGGGGTAGACTGTAGAGGGGCAGAATGGGCTCCCCCCCCCCGTTTCCCCTGGGCTCTATTTGCCCCTGCAGTGTCTTAACTCGCCCTGCCCCCTGTGTGGCTTCTTACCCTTCTTCCCAGCTCTGATCGATTAATAGAGGACCTGCAGTGATGTCTGAGTCATGTGAATGATCACATGACTCTGACATCACCAAAGGTCCTTTTGCCTTGTAGTGAAGATGATCGGAGCAGAGAGAGATGCGGGAGTGTGCCGGAGCAGCAGGAGAGGTGGTGGGGGGGGGATCTACGGCTGGCGGGGGTGTATGGCTGGCGGGGGTGTGCAGGCGGGGGGTAGTTCTCCGGGAGGTGCAGTGCGGCTGTCAGCTGCTGTGTGTGGGGGTTGCTGTCCCGGGGGATGGAGTGTGCGGGGCCGGAGCTCCTCTCCCTCTCTCTCTGGCCGGGTCTCCTGTGTCTGTGTGTGGGGTTTGTTGTCCCGGAGGTGCACTGCGGCTGCGGCTCGCGATGACGCTACGCGTCATCGCTTGCAGTGGCGCAAAGCATTCTGGGATTCGGCTACAACGCCCGAATCCCAAACTGCGGATTATATAAATAGATATGCCTTTTCTTGTAATTGTATTAATCAGTGTCAAGTGGAGAATTAGCTGTATACTATATCTCACTGGATGAAAATTATTACCAGATGATACAAATATTACAGAAATATTAGAAATAATATACTCAACTTGATATCTTTTGTCTTAAATCAAGTGTAGTCGTCTCATGAACTATTGTGGCTGCTGTAGGTTGTCCTGTGGAAACTGAAAAAAAAACATTTTTAGTTTACTATACTCAACATCATTTTTCTGGGGTGAGGAGTTGGACATAAAATGTTTATTAAAGGGGTTGTCTGGGTATATTGTGTTGATAAACTACATCAATTAATCAATATCAGATTGGTGGGCATCTCCCATTGACATGTGCAGGTGATGGGCAGGTTTAAAACGCTATTAACCTGCAGAGTAACCTGTACCTGTACTTTAATAGTGTTTATACATGTGCCAGATTCCCTTTAAAGAGAACCTCTCGGCAGTATGTTACTAAGTACATGCAGAGCATATTGGCGCTGTCATACTGATTTAAATTTACCTGAGGTGAAGACAAATATCAGTTTTTGTGTGTTTTCTTTAATCTGTGTTTGATGTTTTCTTCTCTTCAAGTCTTTGTGCATTGGTGCAGACTGGTGGAAGGGTCTTCAGCTCTGCTCCGGCCCTTCTGCTGCCTCTGGGTGTCTTTTTTTTTCTTCCTTATATAAATTTCACACTGGCGTTGTCGTAGCTGTTGGTGGCGCTTGTGCAGATTATTCACATGGTGGCATCGATGTCAATCAGCAATCTGTGCATACTCTGCCACCGGCGCCATTTTCCTGAAGACTGCCATGAGATCAGTCTGTGCAAGTGCTGCCTGCAGACAGGACGGCACTAGCACAAAATTGTAATAAGGAAGTAGATAAGACACCCATAGACAGCAGATCAGCCCGAACAGAGCTAAAGACCCTTCCACCAGTCTGCCCGACAGGCTTGACCTGATGTGTGAAGATATGAAGAGAAGATTAAAGAAAATATCTCAGATTAAAGAACATTTACAAAACAGATTTCTTTACATCAGATATCATTTTAATCAGTATGTCAGTGCCAATTTAGTCCTGTCTGTACTTTACTTAGTAACATGCAGATGACAGGTTTTATTTAAGTAACTTAACTTTTAGGTTATCTTTTCAAAATATCAGACACATATGCAGACACTTTAACTGCCTGTAGATTGATGACGTCTTTGTCTTAAGGCCGGGTTACAATCCGCAACATCGCTACCGATGTTGCTGCAATGTCACAGGTTTTGTGACGTTGCAGCTACCTTGCCAGCGACGTCGCTGCGTGTGACATGCTGCAATGACCAGTAATCAGCTCACTGATTGTTGCGGAGTGGCAGGAACCATTTTTCAGTCGTTGGTCTGCTGCTGTCACGCATGCATCGGCATGTATGACAGGGGCAACGACCAGAGACACCCAGTGTGTGCCCGACAACCTGACGAATCCCAGCAACCAACGGGTGATCACTGGTGAGATCTAAATGTCTGGCATCTCACCAGTGATTACATAGCGATGTTCCAGCGATCCTGATCATTGGTCGTAGCACTGGAACGTCGCTACATATAACCCCAGCTTTAGACTCCACCAATCTCTCAATAGACCCCCAAACAGTGCTCAGCTCAGGAAGCAAGAAAGCACAACTCCTGTCTAAATGTGCACACGAAGCAGATTCAATAGAAAGGATAGGTACTTGCTCACAATTTGACCATAATTTCCACTTTTTGTCCTGCTGAGAACTGTGGCACTAACGTGCACTTCTCAGGGTCCCAGTGCTCTGATGGTTATTGCTGCTAATCAGAGTCTGCACCAATGAATTTGAATATGAATGAATTGGCTGCATTGCGCTTGCATTGCGTTAGAGCATTGAAATGCAATGCTAATGCAATTCAAATGCAATTCAAACGCATGTGCTAACCCACCCATTGTTTCCTATGGATGAACGCAATTAAACGCAATACAAAACGCAAGTGCAAACTGGAGTTGCCTTTGAATATATGCATTTGCCCCAGCGCACAAGAAACGTTGCTGCCATGGCCGAAAAAAAAGGCTGAAGTGGTGCCGTAAACCCTTTATGTATAAAGGCAAAACCAAAAAGTAAGAACGTTACTACAAGATATAATCTGGGATAATAACTAGAGATGGGCGAACCCACTGATGTCTGGGTTCGGGGATCTGGCCAGACTTACAGACTTAAATAAAAAAGTCCGTGTTTGGAACCAGACTTGATCCACACCTGAGCCTGGGCCCCATGTAAGTCTCTAGGGATCAGAAATTAAGTGCTATAAAATGATGGCAGTAAGTGCGAGGGGTCTGCAAAAGGAAGCAAAATGCAGGACAATTATGCTTACCAGTCTCCCGCTGTGGTCACACTACCTCCAAGTCCACTTATTAAGCCTCATACATATTCACTGCTTCCTCCACCCTCTGTGACAGTGTCTGTGACTAGCTGGAATCATACTGCGCCCCACCAACCTGTATGCCAACGTCTGTGATTGATTGGTTGCACTCAAACTAGCAGTGTGGGTCCCAAAGAGGTGTGTAAAAATAAATAAATAATTGAAACAAATGGTGCGGTGTCTCCTGCATTTAGAGACAGCACAGATAAACCACAAGGCTTTGAGCAGCAGCTCTCAGCTGTGTGCATTAACTTGGCTGGGTAGCAAAATACAAGGGACTTTACACATTTTTTTTAAAAATTATTTAAATAAGTCATTAAAAAATGGAATGGAGTCCCTCAATTTTGATACTCCGCCAAGATAAACCACACAGTTAGGGGTTGGTATTCTCAGCCTGGGAAAACCCATGGCCTGTCTGATTCCTACAGATGCCTGGCAGGGCACCCTCATTTGTAGCTCCGTCATTGACCTTCATGTCACCTCTCAGCACAAGATCTGGACGTAGCAGAGCCAGGGAGCTTCGAGGGACCTCATGTTGTGGATTACCTCAGAACTGAAAGTGTATCATAGGAGTTAATAAATGGGTAAAAGAGGGTGTCTGTGTTTTTTATTTCAAATAAATGATTTTTCTCCATGTTTTTTTTAACTATTTACTTACAGGATTCATAATGTAGGGGTCTCATAGACACCTGTAAATCACCACTCCAGGTTTTGATGTCAGCTGTAAATTCACAGCTGTCCTCACCCTTTATATTACCCCAATTGCCACTGCACAAAAGCAATCAGGATAAGCCAGGCAAGGCACCAGGGTTTGTTGAATCTAATGGATATGCCATTTCTGGGACAGCTGGGGGCTGCTATTTATAGCCTGAGGGGCAATAACCCTAGGCCTCCCCAGGGTAATAAAACCAACTCCCAACTGTGTGCTTTATCTTAGCTGAGTATCAAAATTGGAGTGACCCCCATGCCATTTTTTAAATTATTTATTTAAATAATTAAAAAAGCCTGTATGGGTTCCCCTGTATTTTGATACCCAGCAAAGTTAGCGCACATGGATGGGGGGCTGCTTTTAATCCCCATTTGACTTCCTTTTGCAGATCCCTAGCCCTTTATTCCAGTGGCTGAAACTGAACAGTAACATGGACTTCTCAGGTAAGTCCATGTTCAGAGTCCAGGCATGGACTGGTCGGTACGAACCCTAAACTTTACAGTTTGGGTTCACCCATGACTAATAATAACTAAACATCGAAAGGCAATAGGAAAAGGGGCATACATAAGGACAACTGTGATTTTCTGCCATTCTGGTGGGAGTGAAACCATGTGTATTACCTGTAAGAGTGTGTAAAAATTTACTTCCTGAATAAAAAGGTGGGGGCTGTCAGCTGAGGAGGTTGTCACGGAGACAGGGAGGACTTTATGACACTTTGGGCTGAGGTAAACTGGTCTCCAGAGGTGCTGTGAGGAGAGTGGCTGTGGAGAAGTCTGAGCCAGATAAAGCTGAGACCGGACACTGATCCACTGGACAGCAGAGCCCCTGGAGGGGACCAAAGACTTATTCCCTGCTAAGAAGCGAGTATACTACTGCCAGGAGAGGAGTGCTTTAGAGGAGACGGGTCGGCCATACTGTGAGAGAAAAAGACTGAATCTCTGCTGTGAGACTGCAGGCCTCGGTGTGGTGTCTCTAGGTGAACACACTTGGCCTCCCAAAAAGCTACAGAGACTAAGACCCCCCTTCAGACAAGAGAACACAATATCCCTATTTACTACAGTTGTGTTTTATTTATTTTTCATTTTTGGCGCTGAAGACCATTGGAAGTGACTGCGTTAACAGTACTTCCCCAGGCCTGTACAGACTGTAACTGGACTAAGCTTTACTATTAGATAAGGTACCCGGGTATCCAACAGATCAGATATATAAATATATATGTACATATATGTACACTGGGTTTATATGTATTGTATGTATAGAGTTGATAAGATTGTAAATCGGTGTGTTATTTCAGTGATCCTCACTAAACTGCATCCATCTGATTTACATAAGGGAAGAAAAACGATCATGTGGTCATTTATGTGAGAGATATAAATATTTATTATTATTCAAAAGACTACACGGTACAGGGGGTGAGAGTAAGGTAGTAATTCCACTGATACAAATAGTTATATAAATTATATCATACCATATGCATACTTCCAAAATTTATAAACATTCATTTCTTAATATATCAAAGGTATACATACTTCTATTTAGGGTATTGAACCATCTGACGAAGGAGTAATCTGAAATGCGCATAAGGGCGCACGCCTGATACTATTCCCAAATCTAAACAGGTATTGAACCTTGATTGAATAACTATGTGATTTCTCTAACTGTAGTGTATACTGGAGCCTGTATAGGCTCGGGAGATGACTGCAGCACATGTCCTCCCTTTGAGAGGCTGATTAATGCTGCGGGCATAGGCTTTTTTGTGCAGTGCCTCTGTATGTGCTTTAGATCCTGGATAACATATGGGTCACACAGCTGCACTCTAAATAGTAATTATATGCAATACATGTGGCACTCTCATATTGTGATATCTAATAATTCCTTTTAGAAATCTGAGGAATAATATAAACTGTTGTCTGCAAGTGATAATATACACTAGACATTAATCTTAATGATATGTGGACATTGTATCTATATGACACGATAATGAGAGTAAAATATGTATGACATCATAAATAACAAATGTCACTCTTGACCCAACTTATATCTACATAATTATGGAGAAAAATATGTATACATTTATAAAATCTAGAAATTATGGTTTCATGGAGATATAGGATATATACTACAGTGAAGCATAAAGGTCCTCTTTGCTTGGACATCTATTTTAAACTATGATGGTTCAATACCCTAAATAGAAGTATGTATACCTTTGATATATTAAGAAATGAATGTTTATAAATTTTGGAAGTATGCATATGGTATAATATAATTTATATAACTATTTGTATCAGTGGAATTACTACCTTACTCTCACCCCCTGTACCGTGTAGTCTTTTGAATAATAATAAATATTTATATCTCTCACATAAATGACCACATGATCGTTTTTCTTCCCTTATGGGGATAATTTGATAGTAATTCTTTGCGATCGGTCATGTTTGATTATATGTCCGTAATCTTTCCAGAATTACTTACACATTGTGATACATTAGTGATGGTATGGTATAGCCAGCCATAATGTACTGGATACAAAAACTGTGGTGTTTTCTAATCCATCTGATTTACACCTGTCCTGCTGCTGTGTGTAGTAAATCGCTTATTTTTCTGTATAGATTTTAGGTAAATTTATTTTTGGCATTGTCTCCTCACACTGAGGAGGAACATTAAGGTAACACACTGACCCCTAGCTTGATGCTGGGTGTATGTAAATAATTTATCTATTTCTGGGGAAATAACATATCTGTGCATCTTACTCTAAATTTTCCATCTGTTTCCCCAAGTAAAAGCAAGTATTTTATGTTGCTTCTGCCTCCGTCTCTGTTTCTGTGACTCACTGGATCTAGTACGGACCTCTGGTCATTACATACCTACCACTGGATTGTCATGATTGCTTTTATGTAACAAGGGTGGTATATGTCTTTGAGCTGTATTCAGGTTGCCATGATGATAACAATAAATTGAAAATAATAACATGATCTACTGGATGAATTAAGCACTATGGCAGAACTGATCTAACATTGTCCCTTCATACGAAGCTGCTTATGATCTTTTTTGGAATTATTATATAATAAAGTGGTTTTAAAAATACTAATCATGTTTAGCTACTATGCCCACTTCAGAAAATGTGCCTGCAGACATTTGTATATATATATTTTGGTGCTAGTTTTTATATTTTGGCTTGAAAAAAAGCCATTTTTCCCCAAAGTTTCACATTTTGCCATGTTTTTAAATCTCTTATAAAAATGTAATACTTTTTTTTATACATCTGGTGTTTGTACTGAGTGGAGAGCCATTACCAAGAAGCATGGAGCCACAGGAGTGGCGTAGGGATTTTTGTGAATCTAGAAATATACTCAACTCAATATCTTGCTTTCCATGTCAAGTGTAGACGTCTCTTGAACTATTGTTGCTGCTGTAGTTTGTCCTGTGGATACTGAGAAAACAAAATTAGATTACTATTCATAGCATTTTTTGTCATCAAAAGTTTAATAAAGCGGTTCTCTGGGTATAAGGCTACATGCACGCGTTGAGTGTTTGGTGGGCTTTTTACCTCAGTATTTGTAGCCAAAGCCAGGAGTAGAACAATCAGAGGAAAACTATAAGGTACCTTTACACGCCGCATCTATCACCGGCGATCGGTAGCAACCGAACGTGCGTGTGCACGTTTTGACGGTTGATATCGATCGCCGTTGCGGCATGTACAAGTTCAGCCCACCTGTCCTTAGTTCTTGTGCCAAGGAGCAGTGTGCGAACACACCCCCATCTGAGATTCGCCCGTTCATTCCAACGTCTACGTAGAGGAACTCATAGTTCGCATCCACCAGGGCCATGAGGATTATACTAAAATAAACTTTGTAATTATAATACAAAGACCCCGAGTTGGGGGATTTAGTAATCCTCACGTGCTTACCATCCAATGCCCCACTGCAGTTTGGATAATTCCACCGGCTTCGGACTACTTCCATCCATTGAGCGGGTGTTTGTGGCAACTGCATATAGGATGGAAGCAGAGCACTCCAGATGGCCTCACACTTCTCAGGGATCAGGCGGCTCAGCAGGGACAGTGATACACGTGAAGTGTATTGCAGGTCGGTCCTTGACCGGCCTGTAGCCAGGAACCGCAAAGTAATCGCCAAACGCTCCTCAGCTGATACAGATCGACGCATGACAGTGTCCTGACGGGCTATCAATGGCCCTACACGTTCCAAAAGGAAAGTGAAAAAGTCCTTGGACACATGGAGGTAGTTCCTGAAATCATGCGGATTATGATCCTCCAGCTCACGCAACAGCTGCATGTGGCTCTGGGTCTCCCGGAGGCAAAGCCAATCCCGAGTCCACACACGGCGTTGTCTGCGAGTCCGCAACCTCTCACATCTATCCTCCAGCTGCATTTGCTCATCCACAAAGGCAAGAACCACGATAACATCTCCATCAGGGTCAAACATCATCTTACGTATCAGCACCTGTATATGATAAACATAACATATAAGTACAATCTTAAATTTATTCACATGTTTGCATATAAAGTAAGCTTCATGATACTTCTGCTGCCCACTAGTCCAAAGCATATACAAACAGTGGTGTGAGTCACACACACAGATATTTACCCTTTGCAAGGCTATAAACCACAGTGCACCGAAAACAAAGGAAACATGCTCACTGATCAGCCCTGTCCATCCTTGTTCACTTTGTAGACGGAAAACTTAATATAGTTCAGGCCATATCTGGGGCAACAATGTACATGTGTCAGCACAAGGCAGATGCCTACATGTCTGTAAAATATTGTAGTTTTGCATTTTTATACACATAAACAATATGTATTTAAACACATACCACAGCCTTTGTGGGTGAAGATTAATATGTGTCACCACTAGGGATGAGCGAGTCTACTCGCTAGGACTCGTTACTCGGCGATTCTTAAGGGACTCGCTGGACTCGGGAATCGGCGAGTCTTTTAGCGAATACTCGCTCAGTAACGAGTCCAAATCCGGCGAGTCGGTTTGCGGCAGGCGGGCTGCTTCGCGGCTGGAGGAGGTAAGGTCAGCTTTGATAGCCCCCCCCCACTTTTCAAGGCTGCCTGGACCCGACAGCACCCCCCCCCCCCCGGTTCTCAAGGCTGCCTGGACCCGACAGCACCCCCCCCCCCCCGGTTCTCAAGGCTGCCTGGACCCGACAGCACCCCCCCGGTTCTCAAGGCTGCCTGGACCTGCCACCCAGGGGAAGAGGCTCCAGCCAGCCCCTGAGTCCAATGCTCCGAATCCTAGCGAGTCTGCGATTCCGAGTCCTGTATTATCTATTCGGGACTCGCGAATCCATATTCCCTATTCTTTAACATTGGACTCGCTAGACTCGCCACGAGTACCGAGTCCTGGGCTCGGACTCGTGCGGGTCTAGCGATTCCGAGTAATTTAGGACTCGCTCATCCCTAGTCACCACGAAGAAAGTATACATGAATCATCATGTAGTCTTCAAGGGCCAGATGTGTTGTCAAAGGTGGATGTCCACAGCTAGACATTTGTTGCTGCCACAAGGCTAAATCCATGCCTGATACTAGCCATGTACGTCCCAGTGTGTGTTGTTCCCAAACAGTACTATATGTCCGCTAATATGTTCATCACCGCTAACAAAGACACAACCATCCTGCAAACATGATCCTGTATGGCAAATGGAAACAACAACATTACATTTAAAACTATAATGTTCCAAAGTATCAAGTAAACATGCATTTTGCACCACACAATAGTGTATGTGAACCTCACTCATTCACATTAATGCCACCACTTGGGTGTCATGTACACTACACTATTGCGTTACCAAATGATCATTTTTGGAATGCAACGAAAACATGCTTCAACATTCATGTTTGCACAGCACTACTTACTTAATGACTCTGGGCAGCAAGCGTGTCGGACATCCGGCGTGAGAACATTTTATTTGTGAATTACGGTAACCAATCACAAAGCTTTGTCGTCACATAATCAGCAGGCGCATGGGTGTTCGCAGGTGTTGCAAAGTAATGTGCTTAATTGGTGTTTCATGAATGGTCAATGTCTGGATAAATAAGCCCTGTTTGTGGCTAGCCCCTGGCCATACTGGAATGTGCATTGAGCTAGTAGTGTCTTATCACCACTTCTCTGTTAGACAGACGGTAAGTGTACTCACATGGGTCTATTATTTGCATTCTCCTTTGCTTTGGTTTTACATTAATGTTTTTCATGCTGCTTCTGCGCATTCAATGTAACTTCAGGTAGCATCATGTACAAGTGTAGTTAGCGTTCTGAATTCAGCATTCTAACAACCTTTGTTCTGTAGTACACATTGTCCTTGTCAATGTTTAATGCAGAACCTGGTTGTCTTAATTGAAATTTGTGTGTGAGCTGTGTGTTTAGCCAATGTTATGGACCATCATCACTATATTGTCAAATATTAACCCTTCACATAGCCTTAACTATATTGACATCACAGCATAATGTAGCCTCCTTCAACAAGGGTTGGCCACAAGCAAACGTACATGCTCCACACATGTTTTTTTTGGGGCAACAGAGGAGATGTAGACACAGAGTAGTGTGTGATGTATGCTGCCCATGTGTTTGTGACCATGTATTTTGATATGTGACAATTGTTCGCAGATGGCAACGTATCAGGAGTTTGGGACCCAACTCCTTAACTTATACCAGGAGCACGAATGCCTGTGGCGGATGTCGCTGGCTGCCTATCACGATCTGGCAGCACGGGCTGAGGCCTACAAACCTTTTGTGGCACTGGCTAATCGCCTCCAGCCCCACAAGAGGTGGAACTCTGTGAAGGTTACGGACAAGATAAAAGGCCTGCGTACCGTGTTCCAGCGCGTCCACAAAAAATACGCTGATGCACGGTCCGGGGCTGGAGCTGAGGAGGTCCAAAGGCCCACTATGACCTCCTCACCTTCACCCTGGGCCAAGAGGGGCCGCGTGGAACACGGTGCAGCATGCTGAATCCGCAGCCTTCAGTAGGCCCAGCCCAAGACCCAGCCCTGCCGCAGGAGGTGGGTAATTGTGTTGGTCTGTGTGAGTTTCCCACCATGTTTGCTACACAGGTGTGATTTGCTACATGCATTTCCTCTTCAACCTTGGCCATCTGCTTCACCTTGGTCTTTCACTGTTGTTTAAAATGCCTGTTTTCTTGTTATTGTGTGTGAAAATGTTTCTCTTTGCTTTGATCTCTTTACCTAGATATGTTGGATCCGCAGGCGAGTATACCTCACTGGTGCAGTTGTCCTTTTGTAGCTCTCAACTCCTCTCTTGGTTTCCTGGCTTTTCTCCATGGTGTGTTTTGGACCCTGTTTGATTGTGTATCTTTGTGGCCTATTGTGATCAATATACTGCTTCATGTTTTTAATGAGTGTGTTTTCTTCTTTCTTTTTCAGGCCCCTCTGGCGCCTGGCTCCAGTGAAGAGGAGTCAGCAGCTGGCGAGGCTCTCCCATCGACATCTGGGGGAGAGCCAGTGCCCGGGAACAGTGGTGGGGGGCCGGGCCCAGGGCCCAGCTCTAGAGATTCGTAGAAGACGGCCACCAGCCCCACCAAATACGGAGCTGGGTACCTGGGCAAAACACGTTCTCCTCCACCGTGAGAAGATCCCCGGCTCTGGTTTCGGGTACATCGCCAGCGAAATGCTGTCCCATATGGAGCCAGAGCAGCGGAACATTGCAGAACGAGCCATGTTTCGTGTCCTGGAGGCGGGCGTAGATGGGTCGCTGCGATGGGGGGCCATGTTGCCGCTCCCCCAGAAGACCACCCCATGGCCCACTGCGCCCGCCAGACATATGGTGAGGAGGTCACAACCTCCTGATACTGCACCTCCCCCAAGAAGAAGCACCCGGCAAAGATCAGCCTCCCATGGAACATGGGTGTACCATGAGGAGGTGGGGGAAGCGCCATTGTCTGATCCAGCAGAGGATGAGGAAGAGAGCGGACACTACTAGCCAATGCACTACCTTGGCAGTTTGGACTGGCATTAGCCATTTTTTCACCCAGTTTGGGCTTCAAATTTTGTTATGGGCTCATTATGGCTGATGTTGCCTGTTTAATTTTCCTTATAAAACAAAAAAAAAAACATTTATGTTACATAACACTATATCCATATCTGTATTAACTACACAAGTGTGTGGAGGGGGGGGTTGGATGTGGGTCACATATAGGGTACATTCAGGCCACATTGTGGGCCATGGCGGGAGTTATGGGACAGTATGGTGACATGTTTACTATGTGACATCATAGAGCTGTGGTTCCAATGTGGGCCAGTGTGTTAGCCAAATTTATAATGTGTACCCAAAACATGTGGATGTTCTCAGCAAGGACCACACAGGAGTTTTTGAACATTTTATTCACCAACACCATGTATGCCAAACATTGGCAGCACACAACACAAGACTAGGCTTGTTTAGTAGTAGCCACAACACACTACACACGGTCCCAATGTGGGCCACTATAAGAAAAAAGTCTAACGTGGCCTGAAAACAAAAAGGTGCCAACAGGGCAAATGTGTTAAAGAAAACGGTCCAACATGGACAAAATGTTTTTGTGTATGGCCCCATTATTGGGGTTGGGCTGAGGGTTCACGGCCCATGCGGCTCTGGCTCGCTGGAGGGACAAAATCATGGCACCCAGGTGGTCAAGTTTTTGCTGGCCTACCCGGTGTGCCCTCTATAAGTGCTGCTGGGCGTCCTGGTGTGCCAGCAGCAGATTGGAAACAGTTGGTACCAGGGGTGGACTGGCCCAGGTGGCAGGGGGGCAAGTGCCCCTGGGCTGGTGGTATAGCCCTCATCTAGGGCCGCCCCACCACAGAAATGGGCCGGCGCTTTTTGGGTGGCGCTGTGAAAGTACAGCAGACGGGCGCCTTGCAGCCGGCACTGTGATGCAGCAGCAGACACGGCGGGTGACACAGTGAGTGACCGACTATAGCACCCCACCCCCGTCCACCGAAAAACTCTGACAGCACCCCCCCGAAACCCTCCCCCTCCCCCTGGTCCTCACCTAAGGACTGGCAGAACAAAACTGCCACCGGAGTTAGAGTCACCAGTCAGGCCATGGTTGGTACACCTGTAGGGAAAAAAAAGGAACTTAGTGATGTAGCAAGCTATGTGGATGTGTTAATTTGTGTGTAATGAAAGTGAAGATATGTACGGTCTGCAACACCAACCCCTGTACCACCAGGAGGAGATGGCGATGTGCTGATAGCCCAGCCCGCCGCACGTGCTCCATCTCCTTCTGCCAAACATTGAAAGGAATGATAAACAATACATAACAAAACATACTCATGATTCAAACACACACCAGTTATTACATTGGTCATGGTGAATACGTTAGCAGACACTTACCAACATATGGCGAAACCTTCTGCCGCCATCTGAGGGGGTGGTGAGTAGAGCCCACTATTCCCACTGTCTGTCCCAGGGGATGTTGGTGTCCCGGGTGGTGCTGGGCTGGTGCTGGCTCGTTCCCAGGGGATGGTGGTGTCCCGGGTGGTGCTGGGCTGGGTGGGACCTCAGGACCTGGTGGCGGTGAGATCCAGGGGAGCGGGGGTGACTGTTGAGGCTCCACAGACCCCACATCCTCATCATCTGGAACATAAAGCAGGAGGACACAGCTATTAGCCAAAAGGGACACAACATGGCTCGGCCACCTAGTGTTTTTGGCAATGTCCTGACAGCGTGAATGTTAGGCGCCATTGTTATTGTTCGCGCTTATACTTTTTTTGGGGACCACCAGTGGTTAGAACTGGAGTGCAACAACAGTGTCCCAATATGTTGATTTCCAAAGTAAACTTGGTTTTGCATGTTAGCTGGTTTCTTTTAAATATGTAGCTCAGCCATTAAAACACAGGTGTATGCACCATGGTTGCAACACATAGCATACATATTGTATTCTATGTGGGATATTGTGTTATGTCTCAGAGGCTCAACATATGTGTGCAAACGTGTTATATGTGTGTTTACCATGCCATTGATATGTAGTGGTCAAATTGACCCTCAACACACAACTGATTTAAAAAAAAACAGGTTAAGGTGCACTCAAAACATGCACATTTCTATGGCAAATTAGTTTGTCTCACACAAACATGTTGCACTGTAGGCAACATGCAGAGGCACATTGTTTACAAATCACCATGGTGGTTTGTGCCACATTATGTGGCATATAACAATCCTACATGATGTGAGTGTATTGTTTAGTATATGTAGGTTGGAATGTGTATGTTTACCATTGTCACATACTGACCACGCAGCCTCGCTATCCTGGCCCGAAGATCCGCAATGCGCACTGGGCACTTATGCTTCAGGTCAGCAATCTTCTTCTGGATCTGCTTGCAGGTCCTCTTCACCCCCAGTTTGTTCAGCAGGGCACGCTGTATCCTTCTGAGGATGCTGCGTTTGCGCAGCCGTGGGTGCCGGTGATGGTGCTTACACCAATAGTCATGGCAGTCTGCAATATCTATGAGGAGCAGTAGCTCCATCAGACCCCATGTTGCTGCGTGCTGTGCGGCGGCCATGACTGTGCTGGTATGTGCAGTGGAGATCCAGACACCTGGCATGCGGAGCGAAAGCGAAACTAACGTCATGACATCATGACGCACACTAGCGCCGCCAAACAACATTGCGTACACTAACAAGGCAGCCGGAACGGAAGTCGCGTAGTAAACACAACAGCGTCACCAAATTCGCGCCACATAGCAGTACGTGCCCTATGACACCCATTTGCGATGAGTACGTCAATTAATGAACTGCCATGTGGCCCAGGATAATGTCCA
Organism: Allobates femoralis; assembly: GCA_033576535.1. Taxonomy (NCBI): domain Eukaryota; kingdom Metazoa; phylum Chordata; class Amphibia; order Anura; family Aromobatidae; genus Allobates; species Allobates femoralis. The sequence goes on along the minus strand of JARQOC010000003.1, from coordinate 593,584,672 downwards.
TAGTACTTCATCTGAACAACATAACATTATCTTGCGCTATTGTATGGCCGTGTCATTGGACTTAGGAAGTGTATTGTTGTGTAGGTGCACATGCGTGTGGTGCTGAAGTGACAGCTCATCAAAGATGGTGCCCTGTGCAGGAACAGCCAATGGTAACACAGTAGCCCCACCAATCATCTCTGATGGGGCGCGGTATCCAGCACGCTGTGGTTGCCTCTGGTTTTAGAACAATGCTCTGAAACCGCAACCGGGAGCAACTTCGAAAAATCATCACCGGGTTCCCCAATTACACGCCGCAATTTTAAGGTAACTGTGCCATAAATCCCGATTGCCTCTCAGTTGCTACACCGCAGTTGCAGCGTGTAAAGGTACCTTTACACGCCACAACTATCACCGGCGATCGGAGGCAACCGAACATGCGCGTGCACGTTTTTGACGGTTGATACTGAACGCCGATGCCGCATGTACACTCCGTAATTGCGCTCTCAACCTAAGGGAACGTGGCTCCCGACACCGATTCACACGCCGCAATCCACAAAGGAATGTGGGTGTACATATTAAGCGCCGCAAGAACATAGGCGTGGCAGAGTTGTGTATTCAGCGCCCCAAACACGCTGATTAGACAACGCAATAGCGTGTGATTGGCCAGCCTGCGCAGGAAGGCTGGCTAATACATGACGCCATTGCAATTGTGTAGTGTGAATGGACAGCTCTTTAAATATGGGCCCTGTGAAGGGATAGCCAATGGAAACACAGTAGCCCCCACCAATAATCACTGATGGGGTGCGGTATCCAGCACGCTTTGGCACGCCTCTGGGAAATCACTAGGCGACGCAGATTCCATCCCTATCGCCCGTTCACACGCCAAAACCAGGGCAATTCACCTTCAGGGTTGCCTCTGGTTTTTGAACAATGCTCTGAAACCGCAACCATGAGCAACTTTGAAAATCACCATCACTTTCCCCAATTACAATTTTGTAGCAATTTCAAGGCAACGGTGACGGAAATCACGATTTCTTCTCAGTTGCTACACCGTATTTGCGGCATGTAAAGGTACCTTAAGGGTGCATCCTCACGATCAGGATACGCAGCGTTTTGGATGCAGCGTCTTTGCGTTGCGTCCAAAATGCTGTGTAGTAGAGTACTGGCATAGTGGATGGGATTTCAAGAAATTCCATCCTCACTATGCGTAACTCGCCGGCAGCATCTTTGCAGCTGCAGTGCGGGTTGCCGGAAGTTCGCTCCTCCGCGCATGTTCATTTCATGCTGCAGAGTCGGAAGCGGCTCCCATCGGTTGACTGCAGGGAGAAGCTACCCCGCAAGCGCCGCACATGGTGAGTACAGGGCGGCTGCGGTCTGCCTGCGGCCACCCACGGCTTCACTCAGGTCCTCCTCCGGACCGTGTGTATGCACCCTAATAGAAACACGTCACCACTTCTGTATTTATCACCCACTACTGCTTTTGGCTACAAATACTGAGGTAAAAAACTGACCAAATACTCAATGTGTGCATGTGGTCTAAGGTATTTCTAAACTTTTTATATGAAAATTTATTTTAAACTTGATGGGATCTCATACTGACTAGCGGACACAGGGTGTTATTTCATAAACATTACACAGTTTATGGAGCACAAACAATCTGTTCAGTGTCTATCCATATGTACTTCAGTACAACTGCACCCATGGAAGTGAATGGAAGCTGAACTGCAGCTACGAAAAATGGTTGCAACAGTGTATGAAGAACTTATCTGTTAATAAACAAATCTTTATTCTATAATGGTACCTTTACACGCCGCTACAGAAGGTTGGAAACAACCGTGTGTCTCACGTGCACGAGCACGTTCGAACGGTTGCAAACGGTACCCGATACCGCCTTTACACGCCGCTACAAGGTGCTCTACAGAAGGTTTAATCTATCTCTGGATGCACCGCCGGGTGGTCAAGTTACCTTCTGTAGAGCACCTTACCTCATTTACACGCCGCTACAGAAGGTAATATGGGAGGACCTGGGGCAGCAGGACAACACATAGGCGTGCCAGAGTTGTGGATTACGAGACGCTCGTACGATGATTGGACAATGCAATAACATCATGATTGGCCAGCCAGCGCAGGAAGGTTGGCTAATACATGATGCTATTGCAATTGTGTAGTGTGACTGGTCAGCTCCTTAAATATGCCGCCCTATGCAGCGACAACCAATCGTAACGCAGGAGCTTCCACCAATGATCGCTGAAGGGGCGCGGTATCCCGGAGGCTCTGTCACACCCCAGGGATGTAACTAGGTGTTGAAAAAACCTTCCTGTTCCTCCTTTAGATGCCGCTACCATCGGGTTGAAACCAATCTGTTTTAGAGCACTGCTCTGAAACAGGTGCCGAAAGTGACGGGTGGCAACAAGCTAGTTTACACGCCGCTACCTCGGGTTGATTTGACGGTGCAAGATACATTTGTCTCCCACACCCGGTTGTTTCCAACCTTCTGTAGTGGCGTGTAAAGGTACCATTAGCGATTAACAATGGAACCACTATAAGGGTTTCCATCCAATAACAATTGCTAGCAAATATGTATAGTATGCCTTTCCTTTTAATTTTGTCAATCTTTAACCCCTTAGTGACTAAGCACATTTTGACCTTCATGACCAGGCCAAATTTTGGAAATCTGACCATTGTCAATTTATATGGTAATAACTCTGGAATGCATAAAAAAATGTCAGTGATTCTGATATTGTTTTTTGTGACACATTGTACTTTACGTTAGTGGAAATTTATGTCAATAATTTTTGTGCTTATTTGTTAAAATATTTGAATTTTGGCAAAATTGGCAAATGATCAAACTTTTAATTTTCATATCCGTAATCCAGTAAGTCATGCTGTATAAAAAAATTGATGAATGACATTTCCCATATATCTACTTTACATCTGCATTATTTTTTAAATGCCATTTTATTTTCTTAGGATGTTAGGTTAAGAGTATACTCAACATCTCATTTTTTCAACAAATTTACAAAACTTGTTACTTTAGTGACCCACTTAGATTTAAAGGTGTGCTCCAGGGCCAAAGTTGCAGGGCCAAAGCACCAGGGGTGACTCATTTAATGGAGGCACCACTTTTGGGGTGGCTGTGGCATGCAATTTTTAGGCTGGGCAGAGACAATAACCATGGACTTTTCCTGCATGAGAATACGAGACCAAAGTTATTGACTTTACCTTGGCTGGTTTTTCAAAATGGGGGGTGACACCTTATGTAGTTTTTTTCAAATCATTTATAAATAATGCACATGCATCGGGATTCTAGAAGAGCGAGTCTCTGACTTGCAATGGCCGCTTCGCGGCCAATGCTTCGCGCTGCTAAGGCGACTCGCCATGCCCGCTGCGCGGGCATAGCGAGTCGCCTTAGAACTGCTCGCAATGGCCGCTGCGCGGCCAATGCTTCGGGCGTATCCACATGACCACGCTGACTCGCAGTGCGAGTGGACTCAGAAGGGCAAAAAACCCATTCACAATTATATAATAGATTTGCAAAAAGAGCGTGGGGTGACTTCTCTTTTGGATTACTAGCCAAGGTAAACCCGACAGATATTGTCTTCATGCTGCAGCAGTTTTCTTTACCCTAGCTGGCGACCGAAAATAGGGGGGACCTCATGTTTTTTTTATTATTTATTTTTGGGCTAAATACAAGGCTAACACAACCTTTGGTGCGACATGAAAGGCACCTAAGAGTACAAGCTTATGATAAAGGGCCGCTTTACACACACCAACTTCTGTGTCCAACTTCTGAACAGATCTCTGGTTGCAGTGAAATCATGGACACATTGTTACATTTGTACACAGCCACAAAATGGAGCAATGTGTCCATGATTTCACTGCAACCAGAGATCTGTTCAGAAGTTGGTCACAGAAGTTGGTGTGTGTAAAGCGGCCCATATAGAGATGTGGGACCTCATATAGCTTTGGTGGCCATCACATGCTACGATATATGCAAACATATCGCTGCAAGGTGCCTGATTTGGCATCGCTCCTACGACATCATTGCGTGTGACAGCATGATGTGACTACCGATAAGTGGTCAGATCGTTATATACAGATATGAGAACCAGACCCCATATCAGACAATGTCGATCATCCAATCTGCTGCATTGTTTTGTGTGACACCGCCATAACCGATTTCCTGACCAATTTCTCCTATTCACATCATTGACAAGCATCAATCGCTGGTTGTCTGAACGTTACCTGCATGGAACATTGCTGCTGTGTCCTGAACGTTATCTATACATGTGACACCTCACTAATGATGTTGAGCACGAGCGCACACCACTGACATCGTTATTGAGTTCCCACACAAAATCGTAGTGTGTGACGGCCGCCTTTTTGATATCTATCTATCTATCTATCTATCTATCTATCTATCTATCTATCTATCTAGGGAAAATGTAACAGCACCAAACGCAAAGTCTAAAGTGGAGTGCTAAAACCCAAAACTGCCTTGCCCAAACCAAAATAAACAGAAAAAAATCAGGCAGCACTCAAAATAAAGAAAAACGTAGAAGTTTTTAGTCCATTTAGTGCTTTTTTCTCTATTTTATCTATCTATCTAACAGGAAAAAATTCACTGCAGCACTCAGTTACTACCAAATATGCATACATGCTGACAAGCAGTTTATATTTGAGAAATGTTTTTTAAAAACTTACATTTTTTCAAAAAACTCAATGTTAACATATTTTTATTTACTAAGGTTCTTGGTACATATAGTGGCCAATATCTGTTTGCCCATCAACCACTACACGATGACCTTAGATCTGATGGGTCCTACGCTGACATCCCTGTCCTCCTTGTCACTCCCTGTCCCACATCTTCACTAAATCTTGTGCTCAACTGAACCTCCATCTCTATATCTAAGCAGGTGGAATCATCTCAATCACAGATCACCTGGGGTTAATGGGGGTGCAATATGTAGCTGTGGAGCCAGCAACTCCACCTATCTATTATATAATCACGAATGGGATTTTTGCCCCTTTTGAGTCCGCTCACGCTGCGAGTCAATGTCGTCAGTTCTAAGGAGACTCGCTATGCCCGCGCAGCGGGCATGGCGAGTCGCCTTAGCAGCGCGAAGCATTGGCCGCGAAGCGGCCATTGCGAGTCAGAGACACGCTCTGCTAGAATCCCGATGCATCGCATCGGGCACCCAGCTAGTTAGGTATAAACAGAAAAAGTTGAGCACAAGATTTAGTGCTACACTAAAGTGTTTTTAAAAAATCTAAGTTTTTAAAAAAATGTTCTCAAATATAAACTGCTTGTCAGCATGTGTATATATTTGGTAGTAACTGAGTGCTGCAGTGAATTTTTTTCCTGTTTGTTTATTCCAGCATAACAGCTTGCACCAGTTCAGATTATATCTTGAGTGCTGTGCAGCTTTTTTTTCTTATCTATCTATCTATCTATCTATCTATCTATCTATCTATCTATCTATCTATCTAATTATCAGAAAAAATGGACAGCAGCACTTCCTATAGAAAAGAAAAATGTAGATTTTATTCACCCAGGGACCGCAAGATTTTGGCACAGAGCCTTTTGCTCTGTGCAGAAGCGTTGCGGTCCCTGGGTGAATAAAATCCACATTTGCTTTTCTAAAGGAAGTGCTGCTGTCCATTTTTTTCAGTATCTACAATACCTTGGATTGTGGTAGGAAGGCCTTGCACCTGAGTATAGAAAAATTGTGCTGTTCCGTTTTTTTTCTATCTATCTATCTACGAAGCAAAAAAAACTGCACAGCACTCAAGACACAATGTGAACTGGTGCTAGCAGTGACGTTGGGTCAAATACCAAGAAAAAAATGTCTCTGCAGCACACAGCTACTACCAATATCGTACATATGCTAACAAGTAAAAAATGAGAAAAAAATTTAAAAACTTACGTTTTTCCAAAAAACTCATTATTCCTAATTTTTATTTTCTGGGGGTCTTAGTACTTTCATTGGCCAATGTCTGCTTGCTCACCAACCACGTCACGGTGCACCCTGGTCTGATGAGTCCTGCACTGACATCCCTGTCCTCCTGTTCCTCCCTGTCCCACTTCTAAGTGGGTGGACACCATCTCAACCTCAGACCACCTGTGTGCGATGAGTGTGCTAAGTGCAGTCATGGAGCCAACAACTCCATATCTTATACACAAAGCAAAAAAAACTGCACAGCACTCAAGAGACAATGTGAACTGGTGCTAGCAGTGACGCTGGGTCAAATACCAAGAAAAAATGTCTCTGCAGCACTCAGCTACTACCAATGTCGTACATATGCTAACAAACAAAAAATGAGAAAAAATTTAAAAATGGACGTTTTTTAAAAAAAAAATCATTATTAATTTTTTATTTTCTGAGGGATGTCAGGGCAGGACTCATCATATCTGGGGGCACCGTGACTTGGTTGGTGAGCAAGCAGACATTGGCCAATGTATGTACTAAGACCCCCAGAAAAATAAAAATTAAGAATAATGAGTTTTTAGACAAACGTGCGTTTTTAATTTTTTTTCTCATTTTTTGCTTGTCAGCATATGTACAATATTGGTAGTAGCTGTGTGCTGCAGAGACATTTTTTTCTTGGTATCTATCTATCTATCTATCTATCTATCTATAAATCTGTCTGTCTATTCTTTATATCTATCTATAATCTGTTCTATCTTTGTATCTATACATCTAGAAATCTAGAAAAAGAAAAGCAGGTAGCACTCCATATTAATCGAAAACATAGACTTTATTATCCCAAAGTGGCGCAATATTTCGGTGTAGCAACACCTTCCCAAGCACTTAAGCACTTGAGGAAGGAAACATGGACTTTATTAGTCCAAAAGTGGTGCAACGTTTTGGTGTAGCAGCACCTTCCTCAAGTGCTTAAGTGCTTGAGGACGGTGTTGCTACACCGAAATATTGCGCCACTTTGGGATAATAAAGTCGATGTTTTCGATTAATATGTAGTGCTACCTGCTTTTCTTTTTCTTAATTTGCGTTGGACATTGCATTTTACAGGATTTTTGCACCCACAACTATTTATAAGTTTGTGCTGTTCCTGGATTCTATCTCCTAATCTAAAAATCTATATATCAAGCCTATATTATTTATTCACTGCATGAAAAAGAGAAAACACAGAAGTGACACTGACCATCCTTAAAAAAAAACTTGAATCCTTGTTCGAAAATGTACTAAAACATTTATACAGGGGAGAAGCAGCATGGACGACAGCTGTTTTGTGTCAAACAGTACACTTCAACAAATTCCCCCTCTTGGAAGTGTGGAACAGCAAAAGCTTGTGAACTCTTCCAAATTTTCAGAGGTTGCATGTGTCCCAACACCTGAAAACTCCATGGAAGCTTTCAAACTGTCTTAAACGCTTCCTTAAAGTCACCTGGTTGAAAGCCACTGCAAGATCCAATGGCTGTGAACTCAGATAACCTTAAGGATATCAGAGTTCTCAGCTAGAGTTGAGCGAATGTTCCCTGAACATGTTCACCAATTTTTGGCATGAAAACATGGATAACTAGGATTTGAAATCGGGAGCCAGAATATTTTGCTAAAAAGTCAGTGAACTTGGTTTTGTTCAGTAACTGATCAGATGAAAAAAAGTATTAAAGTTTTTGCGATGATGCTATTCTTCTAACTTATGACTGTCTAGGATAGCAGCAGGTTGTGTTTGATGAGGGTAGGGGACAGGAGGAGGTCAGATAAGCATCAGACTCCATTTTTTCCAAGCACTTACCGTGAGGATGTTCTTACAGGCAATGAAGGTGCAGGAAATATTCACAACATTGAGACACAAGGGCTTGAGTCATTGGCTGCCTAAGTCACATGTCTCTTGGCATATAAGGAGCGGACATTTTGCGTCAATGCATGTTTGAGTGTGGTACTGCTTAGGGATATTACTGCTGCTCCGTCCATGCTACACAGAAATATAGCTAGCTACTTGATTTCTTTTTAGATAGAATAAAGTGGCGGGAGGTTCATCTGGGCATAAGCATTTCTTGCTTAGAACAAGTGAATATGAAATCTTTGTGAGTCCCCAAAGATCCTTTTTTTTTACATAGAACCAGTGATTATCAAATTGTTGTGGTTTCCCTAATGGTACCTTTACACGCCGCCTCAGGAAGGTAGACACCGCCAGGCATCGGACACAATTGTGCCTTTTGCCTTGAAAAGACCACGAAGTGGCGGTGTGTAATTCAGGAAGTTCCTTCCTGTGTCTTCGGATACCTGTGTTTGAGCCGTGCTCAAAAACAAGAAGGTATAATCACTATGGTGGCGGCGTGTAATCGGGGCACAGGCAAGGTATTTTCGTCGCCTAGTGAATTCATTGGGGCTGCCACAGCGTCTTGTATACCACGCCCCATCAGCTATCATTGGTGGGGGCTACTGTGTACCCATTGGCTGTCCCTGCACAGGGCGCCATATTTAACGAGCTGACCAGTCATACTACACATTTGCAATAGTGTCATGTATTAGCCAGCCTTCCTGCGCTGGCTGGCCAATCATGATGCTATTGCATTGTCAAATCACCATACGAGCGTCACGTAATACACAATTCTGTCACACCTATGTAGTTACGGCGCACAATATGTACACCCATATTCCCTTGTGGTGGCGGCGTGTAAATCAGGGAAGGTATTCCACAGAAGGTAACCCGAGGCACCCGTCGGCACTTCCGGGGAACGAAAATACCTTCTGTGGAGCACCTTGTGGTGGCGTGTATATGAGGCATCAGGCACCGTTAGCAACCGTTGAAAACGCGCGCGTGCACATGCGGTGCCTGCCTGTTGCTGCCCTCTGTGGCGGCGTGTAAAGGTACCATAAAAGGCTTTTTTGGCTTGAAACAAGTGATTGTCAAATCTTTGTGTTTCCAATAATAGTACATTTACACGCCATTTTTATCTCTATTGTGAAAATGTAATATGTTTTTTTTTTTCTATACAGACGGTGCTTTGGAAAACCATTTTGTCCTTGTACTGAGTGGAGAGCCATTAATAAGGAGCATGGAGCCACAGAAATGGTATAAGGATTTACATGAACTAGAAATATTATACTCCACTCGATATCTTACTTTCCATGTCAGGTATAGACGTCTCTTGAACTATTGTTGCTGCTGTAGTTTGTCCTGTGGATACTGAAAAAAAAAATAGATTACTATTCATAGCATTTTTTGGCATGAAATCTAATATATAAAGCTGAGTGTATTTATGTTTGTATGTATCATACCCTGCCCCTTCATAGCTTCACCCCTCCACACCTCCACATTTCTATGCCCCCTTCATATCTCTGCCTCTTCTGTAGCCCCGCCATCCTAAAAATGACCCTAACCTGACTGCCTTTAGACCCGCACCCCCCAATCTGCACCCACACAAACCTGCACCCTCAGCCCCCCTGCTTCCCAAATCTGAACCCCCACAAATCACACCCCCACCCCCAAACCTGCCTCTTCAATTTTGCACCACCCCAAATCTGCATCCCCAACCCCCCAAACTTACCCCTCTAAATTCGCAACCTCCACAAACCTGGACTCCATAAAAAATGGAGTCATCAGGGGTGTTTGGAACCTTTTGCATTTTTAGTTTAAAAAAAATCAAAGAGTGGTCTGAGCTCGCCAGATACGCCTTGGAGATATTCTTGTGCCCGGCAGCCAGAGCTCTCTCAGAACTTGTCTAAAAGTGTAGACCGCCTAACATTCATTAAGATAAACAAGTCATGGATTTCCAAGGACTTTTCCATCCCCTGTCACAGACTGGGCAGACTAGGTGATGTAGTAGTTTTCAGTGTGCTGCATTGATCTTTCCATTATACAATTTTTATTCTAGGTCACTTGATGCCACTTTCGTGGTGTCTGTCCCTAATTTTTTTTAAATGTGGAGACTCTTCTTGGGGTTTCCCTGTTGTGTGGTACCTGAATTTAGCAGAGCACTCTGAGCACGATGCCTACACCTGTCACTCATTCTTCTGTACCTGATGAATGTTTAACCTTCAAATGCTAGGCTAGGCTTTGTTTCAGACCCTGACCCTTGCATACAGGCTGCGCCATGAGGCAATTTTTTTTCTGGGTCAATTGATGCCACTTTCATGGTGTCTGGCAAAATGTTTGGAAATGTGGAGACTCTTCTTGGGGTTTCCTTGTTGTGTATCCTGAATTCAGCAGGGCTCTCTGAGCATCCATACCTACACCTGTTCCTCATCTCTCTGTTCCTGATTAATGTTGAAGTTGAATGCTGGGCCAGGCCTTGTCCCATGCATCCATAATTCACCATGATAAAAATTTTATCTGGTGTCTGCCTCTAATTTGAGCAGTTTTGGCAGCCCTTTAGACCCTCTGAAGGTGTTTTCCATGCCTTTGGATTTTTCTCCCATTGAAGGCAATGGAGTTCGGAAGGTTCAATGAACCATCCGTCTAATAAGATGGCGAACTACTTGCCCTTCAGCGAACCTAACCCAAACTACAAAAATTTGTTCATCTGTAGTTAAACATTGATACATGCATCTTATAAAGATCCTTTTGCAATACAGCCTATTTGCAAACTCCATAAAAATCTCTATTTTGTGAGGCAACTACAACAGGTGCAAGGGTTGCAATCGCACCTGGGCCCCGGAGCCTAGTGGACCCAAAGACTCCCTTTGGCTTATATGAAAAAACAATGCTAGTAAAGACATGCAACATTTGGGGGCCCCATTGGAGCTTATGCATAGGAGCCCATTGAACTTCAAGTTACTTCACTGGAGACTGGCCTAATAGGAGCTACAGAAAAAAGCTATAATTATGTGCCCTGACCCCTTCTAATTATGGGACCATTATCTGTTGAATGATCTGATTATATGGTACATATGCCAATCCTAATAAAATTATGGGATACAAGAACTTTAAAATGTCATAGCTAACAGTGGTAAATGAGACATATAAATGAATTCAGATATTTGATCTTACAATGTTTAATGGAACATCACTAAGGGTGGCTTCACACTTGTGTTTGTGTCTGCATGCGTATGGTAAACGCAGTGCAACGCAGCACATACTTATGTGAAAGCAGCGGAGAATCTCCCCATGCGTTCACATTAGTATGGTGCCCGGGCAGCCAATCAGCTGTCTTGGGGGCGGCCGGGAGGAGGAGATCAGCGGCAGAGATCTCCTCCTCCCGGCCGTCACTTGACATATTACCACCTCTATTACCACAAATGTTATTTTATCTATATCTTTTTCTTACTTCAATGGTTGTTCAATACTTACCAGATACATTCACTATTATATATTCACTAGACAATGAAGCAATCAATCTGTCATGTATTTCGGTGTTGTAAGTACACGAATATCTCCCACCAATTCCTGTGTTAGATGTAGTGATCACAAATATGTTCTCTTCTGCCTCCTTTAAAGGTTGGATATATCCCTCCTTGTAAAACTGAATCATCTTCACCTTCACGTTCTTGGGAGGAGAACATAATATAGTGATGGACTCTCCAGTATTGTACACAGAAAGTGAAGGTTTGAGAGAAATAACTGGAGGTGGCATCTTGTCTGTAAAAAAAAGTGTTAGACTAAACTTGGGTGAGTGAAAGACAACTACTATATAGAGTATCTAAAGTATTTTCCTGGTTAGAAAGTACTTGTTATAGGATACATAAAATCAGAAACCTCTGCCAGTGGCTAAGGAAACATACATGAATGCAGCACATGTCATATTATAGTATTTTCACAGATATTGTAGAATAAAATTACCTTTTTCCCAATCTTATTGTCAATTCAATAAACTAACCATGCCTTACCTACAAAGATTAGTGAGACTTTATTACTTCTGGGAGATGAATGACTGCCAGTCCAGAAATCACAGGAATAGCTCCCAATATCAGAAACATGCATGCCATAGATCTTATAGATGTGCGTATTATCAGTTGGAATGTATTGAGAGTTCTTATAAAAAGTAAAGTGTGAACTTTTGTATCCCCCCTGGATTTCACATGTCAGAGTAACACTTTCTCCTTCATAGTAGAATTGAAGATTAGGCAATGCTGTAAGGATTGGCGGAGAAATGTTATCTGAAAGAAACATATATTAACTCATATGACATTCAACGTTACAATACATTCAGAACTTACTGGGCTGACCCAATGGAAGGTTTTATAATATACTATATGGTGGCCTGATTCTAACGCATCGGATATTCTAGAATACGTATGTAGTTGACATACTGTGACTGACAGAATTTGTTCAGTCAACGTGAGTGAACCATGTATAGCAGCGCTATGGTATATGGCGGTACATTACATTACATGTATAGCAGCACTATGGTTTATGGCAGTACATTACATTACATGTATAGCGGCACTATAGTATATGGTGGTACATTACATTACATGTATAGCAGCGCTATGGTTTATGGTGGTACATTACATTACATGTATAGCAGCACTATAGTGTATGGTGGTACATTACATTACATGTATAGCAGCGCTATGGTATATGGCGGTACATTACAGCACATGTATAGCAGCACTATAGTATATGGCGGTACATTACAGCACATGTATAGCAGCACTATAGTATATGGCGGTACGTTACAGTACATGTACAGCAGCACTATGGTATATGACGTTACATTACAGTACATGTATAGCAGCACTATAGTATATGACGGTACATTACAGTACATGTATAGCAGCGCTATGGTATATGGTGGTACATTACAGAACATGTATAGCAGCGCTATGGTACATAGCGGTACATTATAGTAAATGTAAAGCAGCACTACGGTATATGGCGATACTCCGCTCCCCGCGGCCCCCCGCTCCTCCTGGCCCCCGCTCCTCCACAGTAAAAGTAAAAATAAAAAAATTCTTAGTGAGGATACTCACCTGTCCGCCGGTTCGCTCCACCTCCATCTTCTAGGTCCTACAGGCCGTAAGGACCTGTCGTTGCCTGGGAAACCGATCAGCTGAAGGGGTAGGGGGGCAGGATTGTGTCGGGGGGCAGGATGGAGCGATCGGGGCAGGATGGAGCGAGCAGGGCAGGATGGAGCCGGGGGGAGGGGCAGGATATAGCCGGGGGGGCGGGGCAGGATGGAGCGAGCAAGGCAGGATGGAGCCAGAGGAGCAGGATGGTGGCAGGGGGGGCAGGATGGTGGCAGCAGGGCAGGGTGGAGCGAGCGGGGCAGGATGGAGCCGGCGGGGCAGGATGGAGCCGGTGGGGCAGGATGGTGGTGGGGGGGCAGGATGGTGGGGGGGGGCAGGATGGTGGCAGGGGGGGCAGGATGGAGCAAGCGGGGAAGAATAGTGCCAAAGGAGCAGGATAGAGCCAGAAAAGCAGGATGGAGGTGGAGGGTGGGGCAGGATGGAGGCGGCGGGGGGGGGGCAGGATGGAGGCGGCGGCGGGGGGGGCAGGATGGAGTGAGTGGGGCAGGATGGAGCGAGCGGGGCAGGATGGAGGGGGGGCAGGATGATGGCGGGGGGGCAGAATGAAGTGAGCGGGACAGGATGGAGCGAGCGGGGCAGGATGGAGCAAGAGGGGCAGGATGGAGCAAGCAGGGCATGATGGAGCAAGCGGGGCAGGATGGAGCAAGCAGGGCAGGATGGAGCGAGCAGGGCAAGATGGTGGCGGGGGGCAGGATGGTGGTGGGGGCAGGATGGTGGCGGGGGGCAGGATGGTGGCGGGGTGCAGGATGGTGGCGGGGGGCAGGATGGTGGTGGGGGGCAGGATGGAGCAAGCGGGGCAAGATGGAGTGAGCGTGGCAGGATGGAGCGAGCGAGGCAGGATGGAGCCGGAGGAGCAGGATGGTGGCGGTGGGCAGGATGGTGGAGCAGGGCAGAATGGAGCGAGCGGGGCAGGATGAAGCCGGCGGGGCAGGATGGAGCCAGCGGGGAGGATGAAGTGAGGCGTTCAGGATGGAGCGAGGGGTGCAGGATGGAGCCGGCGGGGGGGCAGGATGGAGCCGGCGGGATGGGGGCAGGAAGGAGGCGGCGAGGCAGGATGGTGGCGGGGGGGAGGATGGAGACGGCGGTCAGGATGGAGACTGCAGGGCAGGATGGTAGTGGGGGGGCAGGATGGTGGCGGGGTTTCAGGATGGAGCAAGCGGGGCAGGATAGAGCTGTGGGGGGGGCAGGATGGAGCAAACGGGGCAGGATGGAGCAAGTGGTGCAGGATGGAGCCGGAGGAGCGGGGGGGTGAGGGAGATGTGCCATCAGCTCCCCGCCGCAGGTGAGGAGCATGGGGGGGTGCTGTCAGCGGGAGTCAGCCACAGAGCTCTTTAACTTACCGCTCCCGAGGCAGGATGGTGGCGGGGGGCAGTATGTTGGAGGGGGGGCAGGATGGTGGTGGGGGGCAGGATGGAGCGAGCGGGGCAGGATGATGGCGGGGGGCAGGATGGTGGCGAGGCAGGATGGAGCGAGTGGGGCAGGATGGAGCGAGTGGGCCAGGATGGAGCAAGCGGGGCAGGATGGAGCGAGCGGGGCAGGATGGAGCTAGCGGGGCAGGATGGAGCCGGAGGGGAAGGATGGTGGCGAGGCAGGATGGAGCGAGTGGGGCAGGATGGAGCGAGCGGGGCAGGATGGAGCAAGCAGGGCAGGATGGAGCGAGCGGGGCAGGATGGAGCCGGCGGGGCAGGATGGAGCCGGCGGGGCAGGATGGTGGCGGCGGGGGGGCAGGATGGTGGCGGAGGGTGCAGGATGGTGTCGGAGGGTGCAGGATGGAGCAAGCGGGGCAGGATGGAGCTGGCGGGGGGGCAGGATGGAGCGAGCGGGGCAGGATGGAGCAAGCGGGCAGGATGGAGCAAGCAGGGCAGGATGGAGCGAGCAGGGCAAGATGGTGGCGAGGGGCAGGATGGTGGCGGGGGCAGGATAGTGGCGGGGGGCAGGATGGAGCAAGCGGGGCAGGATGGAGTGAGCGTGGCAGGATGGAGTGAGCGTGGCAGGATGGAGCGAGCGTGGCAGGATGGAGCGAGCGAGGCAGGATGGAGCGAGCGAGGCAGGATGGAGCCGGAGGAGCAGGATGGTGGCTGGGGGGCAGGATGGTGGGAGCAGGGCAGAATGGAGCGAGCGGGGCAGGATGAAGCCGGCGGGGCAGGATGGAGCCAGCGGGGCAGGATGAAGTGAGGCGTGCAGGATGGAGCGAGGGGTGCAGGATGGAGCCGGCGGTCAGGATGGAGACTGCAGGGCAGGATGGTAGTGGGGGGGCAGGATGGTGGCGGGGTTGCAGGATGGAGCAAGCAGGGCAGGATGGAGCCGGAGGGGCAGGATGGAGCCGGAGGAGCGGAGGGGTGAGGGGGATGTGCCATCAGCTCCCCGCCGCAGGTGAGGAGCATGGGGGGTGCTGTCAGCTGGAGTCGGCCACAGAGCTCTTTAACTTACCGCTCCCGAGGCAGGATGGTGGCGGGGGTCAGTATGTTGGAGGGGGGGCAGGATGGTGGTGGGGGGGCAGGATGGAGCGAGCGGGGCAGGATGATGGCGGGGGGCAGGATGGGTGAGTGGGGCAGGATGGAGCGAGCGGGGCAGGATGGAGCGAGCGGGGCAGGATGGAGCCGGCGAGGCAGGATGGAGCCGGCGGGGCAGGATGGTGGTGACGGGGGGCAGGATGGTGGCGGGGGCAGGATGGTGGCGGAGGGTGCAGGATGGAGCAAGCGGGGCAGGATGGAGCCGGCGGGGGGGGCAGGATGGAGCCGGCGGGGCAGTATGGAGGGAGCGGGGCAGGATGGAGACGGTGGGGCAGGATGATGGTGGGGGGGCAGGATGGTGGCGAGCAGCGCAGGATGGAACCGGTGGGGCAGGATGGACCTAGAGGGGAGGGGGGGCGAGGGGCAGGATGAAGCAAGCGGGGCAGGATGGAGCCGGAGGAGCAGGGGGGCGTGGGTTGAGCGCTGATGTGCTGTCAGCTCTCCTGCAGGTGAGGAGCTTGGGGGGGGCGCTGTCAGCGGGGCTCTTTTGCCTCGGCGCCCGACAGGCAGGAAGTGGCTGTGAAGGAGGGGGTGGCGCTATCCCCACACAGCCACTTCCTGCCTGTCGGGCGCCGCCGGGAGCGGTGCAGCGCTGGGCAGGATGTGCGGGGAGCGGGGGGGGAGCAGCGAGAAGCGGAGGGGGGCAGGGGGGCAGAGGGGGGCAGGTAGGGGCGGAGAAGGGCAAGAGGAGCGGGGGGAAGGAGCGCGGGCAGGACAGGAGGAGCGGGGGGCTCAGATGAGACCCGTTGCAGTGCGCGAATTTTAAATTTGCGCGCCGTGCAGGTCTTTTGCATACGCGGCGCTCATTGGCCGGCGCGTCTGCCGGCGACCAATGAGCGGCCTCTGTCTGTCGCGCGATTTCCGTGACAGTCAGACAACATTAGGAGATTATATAGCAGATTTGCAATAGATAGTCTTGAAATTTGTGTAGATTTTTTACATTTGGACTTTCACCAATCAACTGAGACCTTCTGTAACGCCCTTGTTGTTGGAGTACACAAAAACTACAGTCACTTGAGCAGAATAGGAAGGAGGAGGAGGAATTATGCAAGCTGAATACAGAAATCCAGGCAGGCGGCGTGAGGACGGAGAGGGCGGAGTGTAGGAGGGAGAAGGATACTCTGCTGCTTTCCCCTTCTCGAATTTTGGTGGAGTCTGAGGTGGCTCTTGGTCCTCCTTCATTTGTGGATTCAAGAAAGCTGAAGCAGGTTGAAGACAGATGTAAGGTGAAGGACAAACGTGAAATGGAGAAGGCAGAAAAAAAAAAAAAAATGGAGGTGAAGCCAAGCGTTTCATCCCATGGTATACCTATCTTGTGGCTTTGGAGGATGCAGTGGAAGCAGCTGAAGAGAAGACTGCAAAGCAGGGGGTGCAGGAAGTTTAGAGTTTTCCTTTTCTATAAATACAGGTCCCTGTAATATTCGTGATTTCTCCTCACAGGAGGAACCTGGGGTGCGAAAGAGTCAGAGGGAGGGTGGTGAGAACAGAAGACAGGATGATGTTAAGGAGGAGATTCCGCTACAGAGGAAAGCCTCCTTTATGAAAGCGAGGGTTCGTAACTTTGGTGATACCAGTGGGTTAAAATCTTGTTCCTCCATCCTGGTTGCAGGATCAGATAGCACTGACTTTGGTTAACCCTGCTTTGTGACATAAACAGTGTTTCTGATATTTTTTAGTTTGTGTGTATAAGCTTTGGTTTTTGCGGCCAAAGGCGTTTTTTTATTTTTTAGGGGGGAGGGGGGATTGGAAGAAGATAGATATAACTACTTGTTTATTTTGTGACCAAAGGCTGTTTTGTTTTTATGTATATTATTGGAACTTAGATCTGCTGTCTGTTTTTTTCATTCATAAGATGTTTTTTTCTATTTTTTCTCAAAATGTGAGGATGTAAAAAGAAAATATAGAAGAGCTGTAATTTTTTAATTTTTTATTTCTATGCAAAAAGCATTACTTTTTTGTTTACAGGAGTGTGGGATTGTGGATGGGGTGTGTGGTCGGGTAGTGCGAACAATAGAAATGATGGGATTGTTTTTTTGGTGAAAGGGCGTGATATGATTTTGTATGGCTAGGGTCACATTTGCGGTCGAGATTGCAGATGCTGATCCCGTTTTGACCTGTAAAAATGCTAAAACCGGATCAGGATCCGCAGCCCATAGTCCCCCATTATAAAACCGGCAAAGTTTATCGGAGCGGTTTCAAAACTGCAGCAAAGCTGCTATAATGGGCGCCTATGGGAGCCCATCTGGCTACCGCAAGGCACATGTGAATGCCTGCAGTTGCCGGATGCTTTGTTCATCCCTGCTGCTGCGGGGATGAACAAAGGTTTAATCTGTTAAATATATGTGGGCAACATGTCTCCAGGGAGTGTCCACCCTCCCTAGAGACATGTTGTCCAAATACAGTGGCATGCTAATGGTTAATTGGTTGCATTACTTTATCGCTGCTATTGTCGGCTTTCAAAACTTCTGAATGAAAGCCGGCGGCTCCTCGGTGTAAGCAGGAGTATCAGTACGTAATGTGCGTAAGCACATTGCAGGGCTACATCCTCAATAAGGAGCTGTCCTTGGTGCTTATGCCAATTGCGCACTGTAGTCGCCGCTATCCATGGTGCTGAAGCCTTCAACAACTTAAAAACGCATCCAAACGCATGTGTTAATGCACCCATAGGCTGAAATGCATGCAAAAATACATGTCATTTTGCAAAAATGCAAAACGCATGCATTTTTTCAAATGCAGCCAAAAACATCGGTTGCTGCATCTAGGGCTGCGTTGGCAAAAATGCATGCGTTTTGCATTTTTGCAAAATGACACATATTTTTGCATACGTTTGCAAAGCGTTTACCATTGCAGCCTATGGGTGCATTAACGCATGCGTTTTGATGCATTTTTAGCGGTAAAAACACACACAAACGCTAACGCAGGCAAATGCAACCCAGCCTTAGATGTGAACTACAATAAAGAAAGGGTTACTCAGTAGGAGCGCACATTCACTTAGGAGATGGGTGGAATTCTGGTCTAAACAACTTTATTACCACAACGCGTTTCCACAACGGATAGTTATCTTCCTCAGGTGAATTTAGGTTAACTGTGACATGGACACATTATAAAGTTATCTTCACCAATCAGATTGTAGCAATTAGTGACATCATTTAGTTAACCCTATCCTTTCAATTCCTCCTGATATGTGAAAGCGTTTAAGGTGAGGATAGATTACAAAGTAATATACATCAAAAATACATTAAAATTCCATTAAAAATATTCACATTAAATATACCATATATGTAAAAATACAAAGAGGATTTAAAATATGATATGGATAAATTCATGTAAAAAAAAAAAAACGTTTTTTTTTTCCTTTTTTTCTTTCTTTCTCTTTCTTTTTTCCCTTACTTCTTCCCCCTCCCTTCTCCCTTTCTTTCTCTTTTCTCTTCCCTTTCTCCCTTCCCTCTTCTTACCTTCCCTTCTCTCTCTTTCTTTTTCCCTTCCCTTTCCCCCTTTTCTTTCTTTCCTTTCCCCTTTCCTCTTTCCTTTTTCTTTCCTTTCCTCCTCCTTTTTATAAAATTTCCCTTGGAATATTCGGATAAATTATGCAGTCTGTTCGGATCTAGATCATACTCTAAAACTTTATTTGCAAACATTATCTATCATCAGATGTAAACCTTCAGGGCTAAGTGTTGCTAATTTAAATATCCAATAGCTTTCTTTTCTGATCAGATCTCTAAACCGATCATTTACACTCTCAGAGATCTCATCTATTATCAAGAGATTCAAATATTTAGGATCCTTTGAATGTACCATGCTGAAGTGTTTAAATACACTTTGCAAAGGATACCCACTACGTATGTTTGATCTATGTTTACTTAGCCTTGCATTCGTTTGCTGGATTGTCCTTCCTATGTACTGGAGTCCGCAAGGACATTGTAGAAGATAGATTACACAAGATGATTGGCAATTTAACCTACAGTTAATATTGAATGTCTCGCCTGTTACTTGGGATGTAAATCAAGACGTTCCATTTTTTATTGCCTTGCAGCATAAACAAGAGCCAGAATTGCAAGTAAAACATCCATTTGGAGTATCCATCTTTTCTTGAACCTTTTTTACGTTCTTCAGTTTAATATTACTCGGGGCTACCAAGCTTCCAATATTCCAATTCCTTCTATATATAATGTGAGGTCTCTTGGGTATAGTCTTTGAAAGAATTGGGTCCCCTTCCAGTATAAACCAGTGTCGAGATAATAATTTCTGAATCATACAACGAAATTTATTAATTGTTATGAGGCTCCAATCATGGTGTTCTTTTTTTTTTTGCCTCATTCTTACCCTATGTAATTTTTGAAAGACACTCATCTTGGATTAGGTTCACCATGCGGGTGTAAGCATCTTTGAGAAGTGCTTTAGGGTAACCAGATCCGGATGCGTTTTTTCGCACTCATAGGCCCCGATGTTAAAAAACGCATGCCCTAATAGCAAAAACGCATGTGTTAATAGCAAAAACACGTCTAAAGTGCCATGCGTTTTTGGCATGCGTTTTTGCACTTATGTGAGTAGCTGACATAAAGAACGCATGCAAAAACGCATGGTACATTAGTACCATTTAGTACCATCCAAAAACGCATGCATTTTCCATAGGGGCCCAAGTTAAAAAAAACGCTTGTTTTTTTTTTAAAAAAACGCACGCGTTTTTAAAACAGCACCAAAAGATAGTGCATCCACTATTTTTGGGTGCTGATTTAAAAACGCATGCAAAAATGCAGGGTGCCATCAGACACCTTAAAAAACGCATGCTGAAATGGAAAAAAGCATGCAGAAATGCATGCTTTTTTTTAAGGCACTAAAAAAACTCATGCCAAGTGTGACCCTAGCCAAAAACAACCTTAAAAAACGCAGCCAAGTGTGACCCTAGCCTAAGCCACCCATGCGTTTTTACATGGGTTTTTGAATCAGCACCCAAAAAAAGTTAATGAACTTTTTTTTGGTGCTGTTTTAAAAACGCATGCATTTTTTAACATGGGCCCCTATGGAAAACGCATGCGTTTTTGGATGGTACTAAATGGTACTTATGTACCATGCGTTTTTGCATGCGTTTTTGATGGCAGCTACTCACATAAGTGCAAAAACTCATTCCAAAAACGCATGGCACTTTAGGCATGCGTTTTTGATATTAAGGCATGTGTTTTTGCTATTCGGGCATGCGTTTTTTGCATGGGGGCCTATGGGTGCGTTTTTACATGCGTTTTCAAAAACGCAGGTCTCCAAAAAAGCATGAAAAAACTGCAAGTGTGACCCTAGCCTAAAACATGACATATAAGAAAGGCTAGGGTCACATTTGGGAGGTTGCACCCATTTGATGGATGCGTTAAAGTATGCGTTTATTTTGTTTTGCATTCACATGACGTGTTTGCATTTTTAATGCATGCGTTAACGCTTGGTACATTTATGTGCCCTGCGTTAACGGATGCGTTTGCCATAGTCTCCCTGTTGAAAAAATGCATCTGTTTCCCATAATGGGCCTAAAAATGCTGCAGACCGCGTTATGATGTGCGCTACAAAAAACGCATAGCGCCAAACGGATTGGGTGCATTAATGCATCCATTTTTACACATTTGCACATGAAAAAAATGCATCCTTTTGGCGGATGTGTGGCGCTAATCTCTGCCTAGCCAAGGAGACAAAAAACGTAGTGTGAAAAATGCAATAAAAATACAATCAACCTGATTTAGCCAATAGGTAAAGAAATGCTGAAGAAAATTAGCAAAATAAAAAAACTGACCGAATGCCCAATGTGGGAACACAGCCTAAAAGAGCTAAAACTGCCACAAAATGCGATAAACTTGTCTACGAGTATTATAATCTTTAGAAATGAGTATATGAAATTGTGTTCAGTACCAGTGCTGCACACAAGGATCCCCATGCAAAGTCCAGCTGAAACAGAAAGAAAGCGCAGGTTATGGTTTCGATGCCATATGTGGTGTATCTGCTATACAGCTCAATAAGATCTAGCCAACATTATAAACTTTAGTAGTCTTTACTTACTCATTATTATGTCAATGTGCCTGTTCATTCTCCTATGGTTACCTGTGATGGAAAAGAGTAGATTTTTGGTATAGAACCTATAAATGAAAATGATATTCTACTAATGAGCTGATTTAATAATATATGCATGCTAAAATAAAAATATAGGCTGTTGTGTGTTTCCTTGTGTTAAAATTCCAGGATTTCAATTTGCTTTTTTATTTTTTACCATACTTGCTTGATATGTAAAATGTCCAAGAAAGTAGCGATAGGGTGCAGAAGAAGACTTCGCAACCAGGCGCTAGTGTCTGAGGGTTTCCAAATTCTGACAACAAGACAGAAGTGGTTGATTGACTTCGTGATTATGTAAGTAGGTATATAGCACCACCTATGCTATACAGACTAGTTCATCAGAGCTGCTCTGCATAGCAAAGATCAAATTTCCTATCACGATGACACGGGGTCATCAGCAATCATGAGAACTCATCAGTACCCCACAGTGATGTAACAGGGTGTACATGAATGGTATTAGTCATGCACTTCATGGCAGCATGTGTGTTAAATTGTGCTCTCAGAGATTTAATTAGTTAACAGCTGCGAGTGGATCTTATGTTCACCTGCAGCTATTAGAGGCACTTGATGGGTGATGCGGGCATCGGATTATGTGACAGGGTCACACAGAGATGACGTCACATGATCAGATGCCGGGCACAGACATAGGAAGACACTGGTGTACTGGGAGCAGGGAGCAACAGGGGTAAGTTAACAGCGTTTATTATTATAGTGTGAGCACCAGCAGGGGGCATATAGAGGGATGTGGGGCCATGTATCAGGATAAGGGGGCCATATTCAGGATGTGGGGACCATATCCAGGATGGAGGTCATGTACCAGGATAAGGGGGTCATGTCCAGAATAAAGGGGCCATATCAAGGATGGAGGGCCATGTACCAGGATGGAGGGCCATGTACCAGGATGGAGGGCCCATATCCAGGATGGGAGGCTATATCTCAGGATGGTGGACCATGTACCAGGATGGGGTGGTTATATACCAGGATGGGGGATATATATACCAGGATGAGGAACATATATACTGATTGTAAGATGGACATTGGCATTATAAGACAGAGAACAGTTAACATTGAAAATTATTTTTTTTTCTTTTCCTTCACCAAATTTGGGGTGCGCTTTATAATCCAGTGCATCTTATAACGCGAAAAATACGGTAGTTAAATTATTTGATTTTTTTAAAGAGAGGTGAAAAATGTAATGTATAAACGTGCAGTGAGCTTAATTATAAAGAATATAAAATCAATAGAGAAATGTATAGTTTTTGAACAGGAGTTGTAATATCAGAAAGAACATAAGCAACGTTTTTACTAATGTTATGCACTATGGGCCTAATATCTGGCAACAGTGAAAAAAATGAATTAAAACAATAAAATGTAATTTCAAGCACATAAAAGAAAAGCATGAATACAGACGACTAAAAATATTATGAAATCAGTAATATATTGGCTTATTCTTCAAAATCTATATTTGATATTTTGTTTGATGCAACTGCATAAGGCCATCAAATCCTAAAACATTGACAAGGCAAAATAAATTATGCAGCTAAAGCCTAATATATGTATATAGGTACTAGTGCATCTCAATGAATTAGAATATCATCAAAAAGTTAATTTATTTCAGTAAATCAATACAAAAAGTGAAACACATATATTATATAGAGGCATTACAAACAGAGTGATCTATTTTAAGTGTTTATTTCTGTTAATGTTGATGCTTATGGATTACAGCCAATGAAAACCCAAAGATCATTTTCTCAGAAAATTAAAGTAGGGAGGATGCAGGCTTAATAAGTGTGTTGCCATATTCCATGAGACATCACAGGGTGACTATAATCATGATTTATTGGTCAACGTGTTTCACAGCTCCCAGAAACGCCCTGACACATGGTAATATTACATTGATTTTTGATGATATTCTAATTCATTGAGATGCACTAGTATATGTTAAGTCTTTTATCTTACTTTCCTGAAAGAATATACAATATTGGAAGCAAAGGATAACTTGAAGTCTTTACTCACCGATTAAAGGCTCCTCGTTTTCTGGAGCAGAGTGTATTACTAAGATTAAACTTTTAAAGAAGGAAAAGCCTTCTGCAAATGCTTCACCTCCATCTGTATATAGACATGAACATGCCACTTCCTTCTTTTGGCTCAGCCACAAAATGTTTAACCGAGGCTATTTGTTGTATTGAAGATTAGCTTCTAAACAAGGAATATATAATATAGAAGCTGGGTTAGTACAATTTTTATCATTTTAATAAAAAATTCAGAAATATAAAAAAAGATAAAAGAGCAATTGTCATCATTCCTCCGGCGGTGCATCTAGGACGCAATAAGAGATATTATGTTTTTTTGTATCTATTCATCCAAACATTGCCATTTGATATTTACTGTGAATCATTTATACAGTTACATAACATATATTAAAGAAAAATATTGGTGCCAGTTAACAACACAAAAAGTATGTCTGTACCAATAGTATATATGAATTGACAATTGTATACTATCTCCTTGACAAAGACATTGTGCTGTATTGAAGTGTTTTCTCCTCCATATCGGAGGCATTCATGTGATATCGAATGTGTTTTGTATCTGATGTGTTGAGATGTCAGTAGTTGATTGACAATGCAGATTTCCATTCTGGTTTTGGGAGGTGCTTGGCTGTTCATGTGTTCCATTTTAACAGTAATTGATCTGCTACTTTACTGAGCAACCTTTCCCAGAACTCGGACAGTCATACATTCTGTTTTAGTGGTCCTGTTGACCTGCATTCCAGTATCTGTGTAGTTCTGAACATTGTTAGGCTGGCTTCAGACTTGCGGACCCTTCGCAGCGTCCTGCAGAGGAGATCCACAAGCTGACCGCAGCCCCTATGTTTATAGTGAGAACGCACGGTCATGCGCAGGTCTGCTCATGACCGTGCGCTCTCATTCACTGAAATATGTGATTTGTACGCAGGCGGATGCCCGCACACAAATCACACACTCCCCTCCACACCAGGAACACAACATGGTCGAGTTCGTGGTGCGGACGAGAGTGTGTGATTTATTCTCACTATAAAGATAGGGGCTGGCGGTGGTTGCCGTCAGCTTGCGGATCCCCTCCGCAGGACGCTGCAGAGAGTCCGCAAGTCTGAAGCCAGCCTTACCTTGACTGTTGCCTGACTACTCTTCTGTTTACTCCTTGTAATTAATGTGATCTCGCTGTACTTTGACCCTGGACTGTGACATGACTATATCCCAAAGTTGACTCCTTGAATTCTCTTTATGTCCTCTTGAAATTTGACCTCGCACTTGTACTGGGGATGGAGATGTATTGTCTTAAGGTCCTAAAATTTTAACCAACCTGAGGCCATGTTCTTTTTTCTCTAAGGCTGGCTTCACACTGAAGTTTTTTCCCTGATCAGTGTCCATCCAGTTTGTGTGCCAAAACCAGGAGTGTCTCCAAAACTCAGAACAGCTGTCAATCTTTCAAATTTAGTTTTTTTCTGCAAGTTCCTCTCCCGGTTCCTCTCCAGGTTTTGGCACACAAACTGGATGGACACTGATCAGTGAAAAAACTGCAGAGTGAAGCCAGCCTAATAAATTCTCCAAGAAAATGTGCCATATATTTATATCTGTCTTTGTGATAGAGAGCTTCAAACTCTGGTTGTGCTTTAAGGCTATGCGCACACCTAGCATTTCTTTATGCATTTTTATTTGCAGTTTTCTCCAAGTGAAAATACATCTCAGCAAAGTCTATGGGTTTTCTGAAGTGCAGATTTTGTTACAGAAAAAAGAAGCAACATATTCATTCTTTCTGCATTTTTCCCTGCATCTTTCTCATAGATTATATGATAGAAAAACAAGGGGAAAACGCATAAAAACACATCAAAAAGCAAAAAATGCTGCGCTTTTTCGACAGCGTTTTACCTGCCAGAAGATGAGTACTGCTCAGTGGAAATATAACCTTACTCAGCTGTGTTCTTTTATAGAATTTGACACGTAATGCCCTCTGCATTGCCAGCTCTCTCCCTTAATATTATGCTTGTGAGAGCGATGCGAGAGATCTGCACGTGTCTTGCATCCCCTGGCACAGCCGTCAGCTCTCTGGATGGGAGCGTGTTAGCTGCATGTATTTCTGTGCAGCTCCATGTTCCTGTCCAGAGAGCGGGCAGTCGTGCCTAGTGATGTTTTAATTATTATTATTATTATTATTTTTATTTATTTTTTGGAGAGCAAACCTTCATTATTGAAGAGGGTCAGCAGCATGCAAGGCCATCTCTCCTACACTTATATGATATCAATTCATGTAAAAATAGCATATGGCCATTATATGCTTCACACACATGTTCTTATAAATCTGTTCATGTTCACACTCAAGAAACACCATACAATGCATATTGCTTCTTGAAAATGTACAATCTCTATTCCATGTCATGCCATATGTTTACAATGTAGATTTTTGTCTTGTGCGCAACTGTGTTAGGGCCCTTTCACATCAGCGTTTTTTTCAAATCGCGGCAGATGCGGTGAAAAAACCGCATCTGCCGCGATTACCGCATACCGGCTGCACTTGCGGCACGGTTGCGGCGCGGTTGCGGCAAGCCCCATAGAAAGTATAGGCGGGCATGCGGCAGGTGCGGCAAGTGCGGTTCTGCACTTGCGGCAGGTGCGGCCGCGAAAAAAAACGCGGCTGACCGCGTTTTTTTTCGCGGCCGCACCTGCCGCAAGTGCCAAAACCGCACTTGCCGCACCTGCCGCAAGTCCGCCTATACCTTGTATGGCGTTTACCGCAACCGCGCCGCAACCGTGCCACAAGTGCAGCCGGTATGCGGTAATCGCGGCAGATGCGGTTTTTTCACCGCATCTGCCGCGATT
This sequence comes from Allobates femoralis, assembly GCA_033576535.1. Taxonomy (NCBI): domain Eukaryota; kingdom Metazoa; phylum Chordata; class Amphibia; order Anura; family Aromobatidae; genus Allobates; species Allobates femoralis. The sequence continues at coordinate 593,558,296 of JARQOC010000003.1, read as the reverse complement.
TGAAAAAAACGCTGATGTGAAAGGGCCCTTATTATATGTAAAATTCATATTGAAATTGTCCTTGCATTGCTGCAGTGCACTGCCTACTAGCCTTGTCCATCAGTATTCCTGATGAATTTAATGAATTGGTGACCTGAATAAATTTATTTGTTTTCTTCATTATGTCTCATTCAAATATCCTAGTCTTCAATAATCACTGCACCTAGTACACACACCAAACAGTTTTTAACCTTGTGGCATGGGGAATTGGTTGTGTGAATGACGTTACTTCTGCATTAATGAGGGGAGGTAGGCAACAAGGTTGTGCAAACAGTAATATCCTAGTGATTAATCATGTCTGACTCAGTCCTGGCAGTGGAAGAGGTGGGTCATTAGGAAAATCAAAGAGGTGTCACCATGGATTTCAGTGTTTTAGCGACATTTTATCACTGCAGTCCAAAACAGCTACTCAATGCTACACCATGATTCACTTGCTACTGTGTGCTGGCATTGCACAGTTTAGAGGTGGATCCTTCACGAGACATTCCTAATCTGCAGGAGATAATCTATGTTACCACACCACTGGCAGAAATTGCATCAGAATCAGACCCGTAGCAGCAGCATCTCCCCCTAAAATTAAATCTACCGGATGACAACATGGACACATGGACACATATATGACCTGGAGCACCACATTGGGACTCCTAAGCAGCGAGGTGCAAAGACAATGCTGGACTCTGATACCAGAGGAGGACCTGTTCTTCGTGCTATCTTGGAGCATCATATGTCACACTGCAGAGGACCTTGCAGCATGCCTGGCTGTATTACACCTGCAGCCAGTGCTGCAGCTACTGGAAATTTGAGAAGTGGCAGGAGTAGGCCAACTGGGAGAGAATGTCACATTGGGTGGATAACAGGCCTCTCTTGGTTAGCCAGCCAGGTGCACCAAAACCCACATGGCATGTCGGTGTTCAACAAGTTGCACCTGTATCTCCTAGAAGGGGTCTGTGTACCCTAGTTCTTCCATTATCTTCTCCAGTAGTTGCCATGATGGAGTATGCTGGGAGACAGGTGTAGCAAAGAATGCCCCTGAAGGAGTAGTCCCTGTGACCCCCAGAGACTGTCCAGCAGGGAAGTACCTTCACCAACAGCTACCTTCATCATGGGCAGTGCTGAAAATGCTGGCATGCAGATGTAAGACCAAGTAAAGTGGATTTTCCTAAAAAAATGGTATTTTGTTCAGAAAAGCACTTTTTTATAGTTTGCTTTCAGTTCTTCCTTAGCTAAGGAAGTTGACTTCACAGCACAACGGTCTGTATGCTGCTGATCTCCGTAAGAGTTTAGTGAGATTATATATATTACTAGCTGGGTGCCCGATGCACATGCATCGGGATTCTAGAAGAGCGAGTCTCTGACTCGCAATGGCGCTTCGCGGCCAATGCTTCGCGCTGCTAAGGCGACTCGCCATGCCCGCTGCGCGGGCATAGCGAGTCGCCTTAGAACTGCTCGACAATGGCCGCTGCGCGGCCAATGCTTCGGGCGTATCCACATGACCACGCTGACTCGCAGCGCGAGCGGACTCAGAAGGGGCAAAAAACCCATTCGTGATTATATAATAGATATATATATATATATATTACACAACACACATTATATACGGTATATATATTGTGAGGTAGCGACGTTGGTTGGCACAGCAGAAGGCAGGGACCCAGGCACAGTTCACACAGCGCACCGTTTAATGGCACAGTACAGGTTATTCCCAGACCTCTCGGGTACACTTTATACAGTTCACATATAGCTGATATAAATACACCGACCCTTCTTATGGGTTCTCCCTTGGCTAAGCCGTGTTATTCCAACACACGGCCTCTGCTGCTCTCATTACAGTTGCAGTTGCAGTTGGGCCCCTAGGGGCGCCATTCATCTAGTGGTGCAGAGGTATCGTACTGTGTGGCCCAATGCTCAGCAGCAGAGCGGTTGGGTCGCTTTCAGACACTCTACATCAATTGTATCAGTGTGAATGGTGCTAAAAGCGGGGTTGAACTCCAGCCACCAAACACGGGCCACGAGACAAGGCATCAGCGTTGCCCTGCAACCTCCCGGCCCGGTGTTCCACCATAAACCGAAAGTTCTGCAGGGAAAGGAACCACCGGGTGATCCGGGCGTTCGGCTCCTTGGCGGACCTCATCCAGACCAGCGGGGAGTGGTCCGTCACGAACCGAAACTGCCATCCCAACAGGTAATTGCACAGGGACTCCAAGGCCCACTTGGTGGCCAGGCACTCCTTCTCCACAACGCTATAATTCCGTTCGGGAGGAGTAAGCTTCCTACTCAAGTAGGTGACGGGGTGTTCCTCCCTCTCAACCACCTGGGACAGCACTGCCCCCAGCCCAACCTCCGAGGCATCTGTCTGCACAATAAACTCCTTTCGAAAATCGGGGTTGATGAGAACGGGCTGTCCACACAGGACCCCCTTCAGTGCTCGGAAGGAGTCCTCGGCCTGCGGAGTCCAGCGTACCATGACGGACTTCTTACCCTTGAGAAGGTCCATCAAGGGGGCCGACAATCCCGCAAAATTAGGGGCAAACCGCCTGTAGTATCCCACAATACCTAGGAACGCCTGGACCTGCTTTGTGGTCAGGGGTCGAGGCCACTTCTGGATTGCCTCAACTTTGTTAATTTGGGGCTTAATCACTCCTTGACCTATCACATACCCCAAGTAGCGGGCCTCCATGAGCCCAAAGCACACTTCTTAGGATTGGCCGTCAACCCGGCTGTACGAAGCGCATCCACTACGGCCTGTACCTGAACCAGGTGGGTCTGCCACTGTGTGCTATAGATAATGATGTCATCAAGGTACGCAGATGTATACGCCTGATGGGGTTCCAGCACCAGGTCCATGAACCTCTGGAATGTGGCCGGTGCGCCATGTAAACCAAAAGGCAAGACGACGTAGTGAAATAGACCCTCAGGCGTAACAAAAGCGGCTTTCTCCTTGGCTGACTCCGTCAGTGGCACCTGCCAGTACCCCTTGGTCAGATCGAGCGTAGTGATATACCGTGCCTGTCCCAGCCTGTCGATCAACTCATCCACCCTGGGCATTGGCTAAAGATCAAATTTGGATACCTCATTGAGCTTCCTAAAGTCATTACAGAATCGTAAGGAGCCGTCCGGCTTGGGTATCAATACAATGGGACTGGCCCATTCACTCTTAGACTTTTCAATCACCCTTAAATGGAGCATCTTTTTCACCTCCCCCGAGATGGCTTGTCTCCGAGCCTCCGGCACTCTGTAAGGCTTCAGGCGTACCTTCATGTGAGGCTCAGTGACAATATCATGCTGTATAAGGTTTGTCCTACCGGACAGATCTGAGAAAACCTCTGGGTTCTGTTGAACCAACCGTCTGGCCTCTCACCTCTGTTGCTTGGTGAGGCTGTCTCCTATCCGTACTTCCGGCTCGTTCTCCCCGGGGGTCACCAGCCGGGATGAGTGCCCGGAAGAGGAGAGAGACGAAAAAAGGTCAGCCATCAGGTCTTCCCGTTCCTTCCATGGTTTTAACAGATTGATATGGTAAATCTGCTCTGGTTTCCTCCTTCCTGGCTGAAATACCTTATAATTGACAGCCCCAACCTTTTCCCGGATTTCATAAGGACCCTGCCACTTCGCTAGAAACTTGCTTTCCGCTGTGGGGACCAACACCAATACTCGATCCCCTGGGTTAAAGGACCGTACCGTAGCCTGTCTATTGTACCTGGCACTTTGAGCTGCCTGTGCATCCTGCAAATGCTCTTTCACTATTGGCATGACCACGGCTATTCGATTCTGCATCCCCAAAATGTGTTCAATCACGCTTTTATGGGGGGTTGGTTCCTGCTCCCATGTTTCCTTGGCCAGGTCCAACAATCCCCGGGGATGTAGCCCGTACAACAATTCGAACGGCAAAAACCCTGTGGATGATTGGGGCACTGGGGACTGCAAACATGAGATACGGGAGCAACATATCCCAGTCCTTCCCATCTTTGGAGACTACTCTTTTCAACATGGATTTTAAGGTTTTATTGAACCGTTCCACCAACCCGTCCGCTTGAGGATGGTACACCGATGTACGCAACTGCTTAATCTGGAGTAGTTTGCACAGCTCCTTAGTGATTTTGGACATAAATGGGGTCCCTGATCTGTAAGGATCTACTTGGGCAACCCCACCCGACAGAACACGGCAAACAACTGCTGAGCAATAAGCTTAGCGGTAGGGTGTCTGAGGGGTATCGCCTCGGGGTAACGGGTGGCGTAATAGACTATCACTAGGATGTGTTGGTGTCCTCGGGCAGACTTTACAATGGGTCCCACCAAATCCATGGCTATCCGCTCAAAAGGGACTTCTATAATGGGCAAAGGGACCAAAGGACTGCGGAAGTGAGCCAGGAGTGCGGTGAGTTGGCAGTCTGGGCAAGTCTCGCAGTACTTTATCACCTCCCTGAGGACCCCGGGCCAATAAAACCGTTGCAACAGCCGCTCCTACGTTTTCTTAGCCCTAGGTGGCCACTCATGAGATGTGTAGGAGCCAAGTCGAGGACGATACGGCTGGGGCACCAAAAACTGCTCCACGACATCCCCCCGTATATTATCCACTTGGTAGAGTAAATCCTGCTTGAGGGTGAAATGGGGGTATCTTACCTGGGCACCTGACTCTTGAGCCACCCCATCAATTTTGATCACCCGACTTTGGGCGTGTACTAACGTAGGATCCTGGAGTTGGGGAATCCTCCAAGAATCCGGAGTGGAGTGCTTCCTACATGTGGGGGCAGCACAACCTGGGAGACACATACCGTCCGTCAGAGATCACCCCGGTAACTGTCTCACAATATCACAATATATATATATATCTATTATATAATCACGAATGGGTTTTTTTGCCCCTTTTGAGTCCGCTCACGCTGTGAGTCAGCGTGGTCATGTGGATACGCCCGAAGCATTGGCCGCGCAGCGGCCATTGCGAGCAGTTCTAGGCGACTCGCTATGCCCGCGCAGCGGGCACGGCGAGTCGCCTTAGCAGCGCGAAGCATTGGCCGACGATGCGGTTTGCCTTCGAGTCGAGCTCGCTCTGCGTGTCAGCGTGGTCATGTGGGTACCCGCAGCATTGGCCAGCGACATGGGGCCCTTGCGAGCAGTTCTAAGGCGACTCGCAGATTGGCCGCGCAGCGGCCATGCGAGCAGCTAGGCGACGCATGCCGCGCAGCGGCATGGCGAGCGCCTTGGCAGCCGAAGCTGGCGCGAAGCGGCATTGCGAGTCAGAGACTCGCTCTTCTAGAATCCCGATGCATGTGCATCGGGCACCCAGCTAGTATATATATAGATATATATATATTTGTGTTTGTATTTGATACTTATAATCTGTGTTTTTGTACTTTACTCCTTGTGTGGTTCTGCAAACAGGGGCTTTGATACTGGCCAAGAGAGGCTGGTGACCAAGCTGCAGGCCTCTGGCCTGCTGAACTGAGATATGGAAATGCACTCTTGTACAACAGGGCTGGCCAAATGCAGTCCTCAAGGGCTGCAAACAGTGCATGCTTTTGGGATTTACTCAGCATTGCAGATGGTGCTGGAATGATCACCTCTGCAGGTGAAAAAATTAGCACCTCTGTAATGCTAAGCAAATCCTGAAAACTTGCACTGTTTTCAGATCTTGAGGACTGTAGTTGGCCACCCCTGCCCTAGGAGTCTCTGTGGAAGTAGCCAGGGTGGCAAGAGGAACCTCATGCCTTTTCCCCCCAACTGCAGCTTTCCATGGACCCTCTTAGACCTGTGACTACAGTGCATTGTTTGATGCTTTTTTTAGACGCAGACTTTGAAAATCTGCATCAAAATCTGTATGTCTATCCTGGGGCCAGCAAAGTGTATGACAGGTCAGAAGTGCTATGCCCATATTAATTCTTTTTTTTCCTTGCACGTGTGGTTCACATTTCTTTTTTCTGCCTCAAAATCTGCACCAAATCTTCAAGGAAAAAAAAAACACATTGTCGTAGAACTTCTGAAATCTCAGACTTTGCTGGCTTCAGAGTTGACAAGTAGATTTTGACGCAGATTCTAAAAATCTGCTTCAAAATATGTATCAAACCACATTCTGTGGGCATGATGCCTTACAAAAATATCGTGGGGTCATGTACACAGAAAGCATCCCACATATGCTGTAAAATCAGTCACACAGGCATGTGTGAGAGTGTGACAAGTAGTGCCATCACAAATGACTGCATTTCTGACTTGAAGGGTCACACAGGGGCAAGTTTGAACTGCTCTGCACTCCATGATGTCACTGCTTCTCACGTGCCCTGTCTAATAATACCACCGAGATATCGCAGGTTCGCAGCTCTCACGAGACAGCTAGTGTTACGAGTGCTGAGGCTACTGAAGTTATCTCAGGTCACACAGCAGGATTCCCTGCTGCATGATACCTGCTATATAACCTGAGACAACTTCAGGGACATAATGAGGATGTCTGACGTTCATGAATCATGAGTGGGCCCAGAAGCATAGTGAGTGTGACAGCGGCGCTGAAGCTTGCTAAGTAATAGTGTAGGAAGCTAATGTCTGTGCTAAAAGAGTATGGGTCCACTGTAAAATGGTTTGAGCTCTGTTGAGCTTTTATGCTCCTTGGAAGATGTTTTCTAGGCCCTTGATTTTGCCTCCCATTGATCTGAATTGGGTTCAGATTAGAAAAGACATGTTTGAGGTTGTTTGTATTTTGTGTTGGAAGGATGAGAAACAATTGATGAAGCAAAATCCTGGCACCAGGATATGGACTATAGTAGGCTGTCGATCAGCTGCTACATACAACTGTTATCCTCTTTGGTTACCCTTCTGAATGTAAGGAGGACCAGTGTTGTATCTTTCCTTTTGTTGACCTTGGAGAATTATGTCAACGTTTTGTGGAATATTCCTTAAGTGGCATGATAAAGAGTGCTTAAATAAATTGTTTGAAGTTCTTAGGTGCTCTGTCACACACATCGCCACAAATGTAATTCTGTTTTAATGATCATTTGCTCTCTATGCAAACATGTTAGGCCGGCTTCAGACTGCGTGTCTGATCCGATCCGTAGCTGTCCGCTTGAGGCAGACAGCGCGCGGACCGGATCAGCACACAGGACGGGGGGCTATTATGCCCTCCGATCCTGTGTGCAGCCGCACGCAGCTCCCGATGCTAATAGGTGAGGACCGCGGGCGCCGCGGTCCTGACCTGTCAGCTGGTTCAGCTGCGTGCGGCTGCACACAGGATCGGAGGGCATAATAGCCCCCCGTCCTGTGTGCTGATCCGGTCCGCGGCTGTCTGCCTCAAGCGGACAGCTACGGATCGGATCAGACACGCAGTCTGAAGCCGGCCTTAGTTCCATATGTTATTCAGTGGCAGTGCCAGCTCAGCCTTTTGGGTCCTTCTCAGCTAATACCAAAGTCATCTCAAAGAAAAGATGACTTGCATACCTAAGCAATATGTTCACACTGGTTCATATACAAAGCAGATATGTTAAATTTCCTTCTGTGCATCATGCATGAATGTCTACTTGAGATAGAGTAGGATTCTGGCTAGGTGGGAGCAATGCTTAGTAGACCAACAGCACAAAGCATTCACTGATTTCAGGGAGACCAGTCCAAGAAAACACTGCGGGCAGCTGGCTAAAGCGCTCAACACAGTGAATTCCTAGGCGCATTGCCCCCTGGGAATTATGACTATGCAAAAAGAGTCTGTGGAGCCTCAGTTAGGAGTCTCAAGCTCAGGGCTAGCCAGTTATCCCTCCAGGGAAGGACCCAGCCAAGAGGTGGCTCCTTGCAGAGAACAATATAACCACCATATTAAGTGGCCCTTTCAGTCAATATCCAGCACTTTTGCAAGATTAGAGATATAACAAGGGAATACCAAGGCCAGGTATCCATCCATTGACAGATGATTCTAGGCATTGCTCCCACCTAGCTAGAATCCTACTCCACACTGATGAGGGGCAACACCCCCAAACAGCTGTCTGTGGATGGATACCTGTCACCGCTCCTCCATCTCTCCTCCTCTCACCGTTCTTCTGTCTCTCCTCCTGTCACCGCTCCACCGTCTCTCCTCCTATCACTGCTCCACCATATCTCCTCCTGTCACCGCTCCTCCGTCTCTCCTCCTGTCACCGCTCCTCTGTCTCTCCTCCTGTCCCTGCTCCTCCTGTCCCTGCTCCTCCTGTCACCGCTCCTCCTGTCACTGCTCCTCCGTCTCTCCTCCTGTCACCGCTCCTCGGTCTCTCCTCCTGTCACGGCTCCTCTGTCTCTCCTCCTGTCACCGCTCCACCGTATCTCCTCATGTCACTGCTCCACCATATTTCCTCATGTCACCGCTCCTCCGTCTCTCCTCCTGTCACCGCTCCTCCGTCTCTCCTCCTGTCACCGCTCCTCCTTCTCTCCTCCTGTCACCGCTCCTCCGTCTCTCCTCCTGTCCCTGCTCCTCCTGTCCATGTTCCTCTTGTCACCACTCCTCCTGTCACCGTTCCTCCTGTCACCACTCCTCCTGTCACTGCTCCTCGTGTCCCCGCTCCTCCGTCTTTCCTCCTGTCACTGCTCCTCCTATCCCCGCTCCTCCATCTCTCCTCCTGTCCCTGCTCCTCCTGTCACCGTTTCTCCTGTCACCACTTCTCCTGTCACCGCTTCTCCTGTCACCTCTTCTCCTGTCACCGCTTCTCCTGTCACCGCTCCTCCATCTCTCCTCCTGTCACCGCTCCTCCTATCACTGCTCTTCTGTGTCTCCTCCTGTCATCACTCCTCCTGTCACCACTCCTCCGTCTCTCCTCCTGTCACTGCTCCTCCTATCCCCGCTCCTCCATCTCTCCTCCTGTCCCTGCTCCTCCTGTCACCGCTTCTCTGTCACCGCTTCTCCTGTCACCTCTTCTCCTGTCACCGCTTCTCCTGTCACCGCTCCTCCATCTCTCCTCCTGTCACCGCTCCTTCTATCACCGCTCTTCCGTGTCTCCTCCTGTCATCACTCCTCCTGTCACTACTCCTCGTGTCACCGCTCCTCCGTCTCTCCTTCTGTCACCGTTCCTCCTGTCCCCACTCCTCTGTTTCTCCTCCTGTCACCACTCCTCCTGTTCCCGCTCCTCCATCTTTCCTCTTGTCACCGCTCTTCCTGTCACCGCTCTTCCTGTCACCTCTCCTCCTGTCACTGCTCCTCCTGTCACCGCTCCTCCTGTCACTGCTCCTCCGTCTCTCCTCCTGTCACCGCTCCTCCGTCTCTCCTCCTGTCACGGCTCCTCTGTCTCTCCTCCTGTCACCGCTCCACCGTATCTCCTCATGTCACCGCTCCACCATATTTCCTCATGTCACCGCTCCTCCGTCTCTCCTCCTTCACTCTGCTCCTCCTCTACCCCCTTTCCTCCTATCCCTACTCCTCCTGTCCCTGTTCCTCTTGTCACCACTCCTCCTGTCACCGTTCCTCCTGTCACCGTTCCTCCTGTCACCGCTCCTCCTGTCACTGCTCCTCGTGTCCCCACTCCTCCATCTCTCCTCCTGTCCCTGCTCCTCCTGTCACCTCTTCACCTGTCACCTCTTATCCTGTCACCTCTTCTCCTGTCACCGCTCCTCCTATCACCGCTCTTCCGTGTCTCCTCCTGTCATCACTCCTCCTGTCACCACTCCTTGTGTCACTGTTCCTCCATCTCTCCTCCTGTCACCGCTCCTCCTGTCCCCACTCCTCTGTTTCTCCTCCTGTCATCGCTCCTCCTGTTCGCGCTCCTCTATCTCTCCTCGTGTCACCGCTCCTCCGTCTCTCCTCCTGTCACCGCTCCTCCTGTCCCCACTCCTCTGTTTCTCCTCCTGTCATCGCTCCTCCTGTTCCCGCTCCTCCATCTATCCTCGTGTCACTGCTCCTCTGTCTCTCCTCCTGTCACCGCTCCTCCATCTTCCTCCTGTCACGGCTCCTCTGTCTCTCCTCCTGTCACCGCTCCACCGTATCTCCTCATGTCACCGCTCCACCATATTTCCTCATGTCACCGCTCCTCCGTCTCTCCTCCTGTCACCGCTCCTCGTCTCTCCTCCCCTCACAGCTCCTCCTTCTCTCCTCCTGTCCCTGCTCCTCCTGTCCCTGTTCCTCTTGTCACCACTCCTCCTTTCACCGTTCCTCCTGTCACCGTTCCTCCTGTCACCGCTCCTCCTGTCACCGTTCCTCGTGTCCCCACTCCTCCATCTCTCCTCCTGTCCCTGCTCCTCCTGTCACCTCTTCTCCTGTCACCTCTTCTCCTGTCACCGCTCCTCCTATCACCGCTCTTCCGTGTCTCCTCCTGTCATCACTCCTCCTGTCACCACTCCTTGTGTCACCGTTCCTCCATCTCTCCTCCTGTCACCGCTCCTCCTGTCCCCACTCCTCTGTTTCTCCTCCTGTCATCGCTCCTCCTGTTCCCGCTCCTCTATCTCTCCTCGTGTCACCGCTCCTCCGTCTCTCCTCCTGTCACCGCTCCTCCTGTCCTCACTCCTCTGTTTCTCCTCCTGTCACCACTCCTCCTGTTCCCGCTCTCCCATCTATCCTCGTGTCACCGCTCCTCCGTCTCTCCTCCTGTCACCGCTCCTCCATCTCTCCTCCTGTCACGGCTCCTCTGTCTCTCTTCCTGTCACCGCTCCATCGTATCTCCTCATGTCACGGCTCCACCATATTTCCTTCTGTCACTGCTCCTCCGTCTCTCCTCCTGTCACCGCTCCTCCGTCTCTCCTCCTGTCACCGCTCCTCCGTCTCTCCTCCTGTCACCGCTCCTCCGTCTCTCCTCCTGTCACCGCTCCTCCTTCTCTCCTCCTGTCCCTGCTCCTCCTGTCCCTGCTCCTCCTTTCCTGTTCCTCCTGTCACCGCTCCTCCGTCTCTCCTCCTGTTCCCGCTCCTCCATCTCTCCTCTTGTCACCGCTCTTCCTGTCACCGCTTCTCTGTCACCGCTTCTCCTGACCCCACTTCTCTGTTTCTCCTCCTGTCCCCTCCAGCACTCCTCCTGTCCCTCCATTGCTCCTCCTGTCCCATCCAGTTTGCTCACTCCTCCTGGCCCCACCATCGCTCCTTCTGGCTCCACCATCGCTCCTCCTGGCCCCACCATTGCTCCTCCTGGCCCCTCCATCGATCCTCCTGGCCCCTCCATTGCTCCTTCTTTCCTCTCCATCGCTCCTCCAGGCCCCTCCTTCACTCCTCCTTGCTCCTCCTGGCCCCTCCATCGCTCCTCCTGGCCCCTCCATCGCTCCTCCTGTCCCCTCCATTGCTCCTCCTGGCTCCTCCATCTCTCCTCCTGGCCCATCCATCACTCCTCCTGGCCCTCCTCGCTCCCTCCACATCGCTCCGCCTGTCCCCACCATCGCTCCTCCTGTCCCCACCATCGCTCCTCCTGGCCCGTCCATCACTCCTCCTGGCTCCTCCTGGCTCCTCCATCACTCCTCCTGGCCCCTCCATCGCTCTTCCTGGCCCCGCCATCGCTCCTCCTGGCCCCTCCATTGCTCCTCCTTGCCCCACCATCGTTCCTCCTGGCCCCACCATCGCACTTCCTGGCCCCACCATCTCTCCTCCTGGCCCCTCCATCGCTCCTCCTGCGCCCTCATCGCTCCTCTGCCCCCATTGTCTCCTGGCCCCTCCATTGCTCCTCCTGGCCCCTCCATCGCTCCTCCTGGCCCCTCCATCGCTCCTCCTGGCCCCTCCATGCTCCTCCTGGCCCCTCCATCCCTCTCCTGGCCCCCCATCGCTCTGGCCCACCATCCTCTCGGCCCCTCCATGGTCCTTCATTGCCCCCACAGTGAGGACTCCCATCCGCCGGCTTGCCACACTCGATCGGTAGCTCCGGGCAGGACTGTCATTGCTGGAACCGATCAGCATGTCGGTCACATGACGCGTTAGCGCATGGACCCAGGGCCAGCGACAGGCTCAAGCGTGGCTAGAAGACGCATCGAAGGTGGAGCGAGCCGGTGGACAGGTGAGTACCCTCACTAAGTATTTTTTTATTTTTACATTGTTACCGTGGAGGAGGCGGGGGAGTGGGGAGCGCGGGGGCGCGGAGGAGTGGGGGCTCAGGAAGATCGGGGGGCCAGGGGAGCGCAAGGCAGGGCAGCAGGAGCGGGTGCAGGAGGAGCGAATTTTGAATTTGCGCGCGCGCAACTGTTTTGTATATGCAACTCATTGGTCGCTGGCGCGCAATTTCGGCGAAGAAAGACACGATTAGGCAATTATATAGTATATATATAGTGGGGGCAGGATGTAACAGGCAGGAAGGGGGCAAGATGGAGTGAGTGGAAAGGAGGCAGGATGAAGCGAGCGGGAAGGGGGCAGGATGGAGCGAGCAAAATGTGGGTAGGATGGAGCAAGCGGGAAGGGAGCAGGATGGATCGAACGGGGCAGGATGGAGTGAGCGGGGCAGGATGGAGCGGGGGGCAAGATGGAGGCCAGTGGGGGCAGGATGGAAAGCTAGGGGGGCAGGATGGAGGCCGGGGGGGCAGGATGGAAGCCAGGGCGGCAGCAGGATGGAGGCCGGGTTGCATAATGGAGGCCGGGGGGGCAGGATGGAGGCTGGGGGAGCAGGATGGAGGCCGGGGGGGTGGCAGGATGGAGGTCGGGGGGGACAGGATGGAGTCCGGGGGGCAGGATGGAGGCCGGGGGGGACAGGATGGAGGCCGGGGGGGCAGGATGGAGGCTAGGGGGGCAGGATAGAGGTGGGGGGCAGGAGGGAGCGAGTGGGGCAGGATGGATGGGGAGCAGGATGGTGGGGGGCAGGATGGATGCGGGGGACAGATGGTGTCGGGGGGGCAGGATGGATGCGGGGAGGCAGGATGGATGCCGTCATTTACTATGCTGGTGACTGTGTGATTGGGGCTGTCCCTTGGGCTTGTTCCGCCCACCCCTTGGCTCAGCAGTCACCTTAATGGATGCGGCTTGGGCCGGGTGTGTGGTGCAGACACGACCCTTAGTTACCTGACGCGGCCTTGGTTACCAAGCTCTCCGTGGCTTTCTGCCTTCAACGCATCCATGTGATGAGGCGGAAGTGACGACAGACGCCGTGATCCTGGAAGCGGTGAGGGATATAAGGGGCAGGTGGCATCCAGCCTATTATCTACTATATAATTGCCTAATTTTGAATGCATGCGACTGTTTTGCATACTCGACGCTCATTGGTTGCCGCGGCTGGGGCAACCAATAAGCGCTGGCGCGCGATTTCCGTGACAGACAGAGAACATTAGGTAATTATATAGTAGATATATATATATATAGACCAGTAAACCAGACTGCAGCACTCCATTCTCAGATGTAGATAGCCTTTAATGGCCTTCAGGCAATGGTGTGACGGACGTATGGTCTCTAGGACCTTCTTCCAGCCTTTGGTCACTTTAAAATTTGATTACCTAGGACCTTCTTCCAGAATGAGACCAACATTGTTACAGTATTAGAAAGAAAATCCTAAATATATATCCTATTTCTTATTTGCCATAGTGATACTGGTGCATTATAAAAGAGCATTATATAGTGCTATTATTACGGTCCGTATCATATACATACGGTATACCTGAAAATTGGACTCTTATGGTTAATTGTGTAATAGTGTCATTAAAACACACACAGGTGCTTGTCATATCCTGTTGGGAAATCATGTACTCACATCATGCATCACTGTACTCTGCACGCTTTGCCCTCGGCTGCATGTGAGCCTGATTTATTCTTTATGGAGGAATATGAGACTGCATTATGCTATATGGAAGGATATAAGGCTACACTATTCTATCTGGAGGACTGTGAGGGTGCATTATGCTATATGGAAGGCTATGAGACTGCATTCTGCTATACAGAGGGCTATGAGGCTGCATTCTGCTATATAGAGAACTATGAGGCAACATTTTACTATATGGAGGGCTATGAGATTGCATTATGCTATATGGAAGGCCATGGGGCTGCATTATACTACATGGAGAGCTATGAGGCTGCATTATACTATATGGAGGATAATGGGGGTGAATTATAATAATTGGATGACAATGGGGGCTACCTTATGCATAGAGGACTATGGGATGCATTATAATATATGGAGGAATACGCCGGTGCATTATAATAAGTGGAGGACTTTGGTTGCAGGAGGAGGAAGGCCATATAAACCAAGAGGGGGAACAAATATATGATGATAAGGGCCATATTCCAAGAGAAGGACCATATAGTCGAACCTGAACATCCATGGGTCCACTTATCTCTATCTGTATGTCATGCGAGTGCTATGCAAGTGTGCTTATTTTTTCCAGGTGAGAAAGAAAATATACACTAACATAGTACTCACATGACATACAGATGCTAGGTGAGAAAAAAAAACACTCTTATATTACTGACATGAAATACAGATGCTAGGTGAAGAAAAAAATGCATGACACTCTCCTGACACTCACCAACCTTTCTGGCAGAGAAACTGGGCGATTTTATATACACCGGACTGAAACCCTTAATTGACTGTGCCCTTAAAGGGACTCTGTCAGGTTATTTTTCAGTATGATACTAATAGTACCCTTAAATACTGTCTGGTCAGCCCTGTCAGAATATGTAAAAATTATTACTGTACCCTCTGTAGTTATTTTGCTATATTCATCTTCACACCTAGCAGGCAGCTGCTTCACTAGTCCAGTCCATTACAGTATGCAAATGTTCATTTATTATTCTCTCCTTCCCAGGCATCTATTCCCTCCCTCCTGTGCTGGTGATGTAGCGATCACATGATCAGTCACATGCATGGCTCCGCCTGTGCACATGACTGATCACATGAGCATGATATCACCCAGGTCCTATAATGGCAGGTCACTCAAAGCATGGAAGCTTGGATAGAGGTGTGAATGGCAATGATGCAGTCTGTTTGTTGGAGGCACTGCTGGCGGTAGTGTGTGATGGACCACTACCACTAGTAGGTGTCATATTGGCACAACCATGACTTAGGTGTACCACTATGGCTTCCAGCGTGGCTTCTAGCAGTGCGTTGATTGATGGGATAAGTAGCCATCCAGATGGAAGTTGATGACGGACACCATAAGGAAATTATATAATATATTTAAAAACAATATGTGTATTTATTTTTTATGAAATGTGTTAACTAAGAAATCATCTTTCGGGGAACTTTTTTTTCTTTTATTTCTCACTGTAACAGGGGCATCCAACAGTCCTTTGCTTTGCGAAGCTTCAATGACGAAGCTGATCTGGATCTGTCAGGACACAGGCTATGTTGACAGAGAAATGGCAATAAATAATAATCACTAGGTCCTGCAGAAGAATCAGCAGTGCCGATGCTTACGTTTCTAATCTTGTTAGCAAAAGATAAGACAGAATTTGTAGTAAACCCTTTCTGTGTTCTTCCCAGTATCCTTGGTTGTGTTTGCCAGCCAAAGACGGGGCTCACTCTTGAAAGATTGCAAGAACTTTAATTCCATGTTGTAAATGCATGGGTCTTGGGCAGGGGTCTCAAACACGCGGCCCGAGGGCCGCATGCGGCCCCTGGGGCTTCACTATGCGGCCCGCGGCACCTTGGACAACTTAATGATGAATCGCCCCAGTGCAGGGGGCCGCTGCAGTCCCCACTGTGTGATGACTTCCATCCGCGGCACTAACAAGCTCTGCCACTCAGCAGGATCAATGCAAGCTGCCAGCCAATGAGAGGTCCGCAGCTGATGGCAGAATATGACGTCACATGCAGCCTCTGGCTGGCAGATTGCATTGACCTTGCTGAGCAACAGAGCTTGTCTGAGCGGCGGCTGGAGGAAGTCATAGCACAGCGGAGGCCGGAAATCAGCACAGCGGGGACCGCAGCGGCCCCCTGCACTGGAGCGATGCATCATTAAAATGAGAAAAGTGTGAATGTGTGTGAGTGTGAGGGTGTGAGTATGTGAGTGAGGATATGTGTATAAGAAACTGTGTGTGAGTTTCAGTGTGTGTATGAGAGTTTGTGAGTGTGTATATGAGGATGTGTGTGTGAGTGAGTGTGTGTGAGTGTTTGAGACTCTGTGTGTGTGGGGGTGGTTTGTGTGAGTGTGAATGAGTAGGTATGTGAGTGTGTAAAAAGAAGGTAAAACAGGATGGGGGCAACACTATAAAAGTAGATTAGGATGGGGGACATCAGTACAAAAGGGGACCAGGATGCGGGACCTTACTACAATAGGGGTCCAGGATGGGGGACATCACTACTAAAGGAGATCGGGATGGGGGACATCACTACTCAGGGGGATCGGAATGGGGGACATCACTACTAAAGGGGATCTGGATTGGGGACATCACTAGAAAAGGAGATCAGTATGGGGACATCACTACAAAAGGAGATCAGGATGGGGAACATCACTACAAAAGGGGATCAGGATGGGGAACATCACTACAAAAGGGGATCAGGATGGGGGACATCACAAAAAAATGGAATCAGGATGGGGGACAACACTAGAAAAATGGATCAGGATGGGGGACATTACTAGAAAAGGGGATCAGGATGGGGACATTACTATAAAAGGGGATCAGGATGGGGACATCACTACAATAGGGGATCAGGATGGGGACATCACTACAAAAGAGGATCAGGATGGGAGACATCACTACAAAAGGGGATCAGGATGGGGGACATCACTACAAAAGGGGATCAGGATGGGGGACATCACTAGAAAAGGGGATAAGGATGGGGGACATCAGTAGAAAAGGGGATAAGGATGGGGGACATTACTAGAAAATTGGATCAGAATGGGGACATCACTACAAAAGAGGATCAGGATGGGGACATCACTACAAAAGGGGATCAGGATGGGGGACATCACTACAAAAGGGGATCAGGATGGGGGACATCACTAGAAAAAGGGAGCAGGATGGGGGTCATCACTAGAAAAAGGGATCAAAATGGGGGACAGCACTAGAAAAAGGGATTAGGATGGGGGACATCAGTAGAAAAAGGGATCAGGATGGGAGACATCACTAGAAAAAGGGATCACGATTGGGAACATCAGTAGAAAAGGGGATCAGGATGGGGGACATCAGTAGAAAATGACATTACTACAGGATGGGGATATTACTACAAGAAGGGGATCAGGATTTGTACTTTACTACATTGAGCAAAACATTCCCTACAAGGGATGTGGCCCCCTGCTATAAATGTTTTTCTATGTGCGGCCCACCAACCCAGCCGAGTTTGAGACCCCTGGTCTTGGGTCTGGTTAATAGAACTAGAAAACTATGGCTTCTGTCTTCTAAACACAGTGCCACATTCATTTACAGGCTGTGTATGGTATTGATGCCCTATCCTATCCATTTCAATAAAAGTTAACTGGAATTCCAAACACAACTCATGGACAGGTATGGCACTATTTCTGGAGAAAAGGGGTCATGTTTTTCCTAATAATGCAAACCTTCTTAAATCTATGGGATTATTTTTGACCAATTATATCCGTAAGTGACAATGAGAATCTCATGTGGTTTGTTTTGTAGAAATTGCTGTGAATTTAGTAATGCATTTATCTTTTTGATTGTATAACTATTTTTGGTGTTGCGGCCACCATGAGATACATGATATGACTGGATAATGAAGTGTCTTTTCGGCTGAGGTAGAAGTGACAGAGCGACATTTCCTGTACTGAGCTATATTTTGCTAGACAATTGAAGTTCATTCAGTACAGGAAATTGAACTGTACTACAGTTAAATATCACTCTGTTTGAGAATTAGGAACAATTAGGTCCTGCTGCTACTTTTATTAAGAATGTCAGTTGCTTGCTTTTATTTAATAGCTTAGTATTGTATTGTACAAAGAACTAGTATAAATATACATCTGTATGCTAGTAAATAAAATGTATGTATTTTATCTTTAGATCTGGACCTGGACCTACCCCCCTGTATGTTGTATGTATAAGCTCTTGTAGCATTTTAAATCATATACAAAACATAGGGGTTGTCTCCATCTCCCATTATGTAATAAAGTCCCTATCCTTGGTTCCTTCCTGATATACTGTATGCAGTATATCAAAAAAGTGAGCACACCCCTCTCATTTTTGGAACTATTATATATCTTTTCATGAGACAACACTGAAGATTTGATACAGTCAGTGTACAGCTTGTATAACAGTGTGACTTTGGTCAACAAACAGTCATTAATGTTTAAACCGCTGGCAACAAAAAGGAGTGCACCCCTAAGTGAAAAGGGCCAAATTGTATCAAAAGTGTCATTATTTTGTATAGGCACCATTATTTTCGAGCATTGCTCTAACTTTCTTTGGTTGTAGTTCACTAGAGCTTCACAGAACCACTGGACTCCTCTTTCACTCCTTCATGACAACATCACGGAGCTGGTGGATGTTAGGCTGGCTTCACATTTGCGTATGGGAAGGCAGCGTATTGCTGCGTTCCCATACGCAGTCAAACGCATGCGCACTGCGTTCCTATGTTTAACATAGGAACGCATGGTGCCTGCGTTTGCTGTGTTCGGGTGCGGATGTGGACGATATCTGCTCCTTCCGGTGTCCAGCATCCGCACCCGGGACGCAGCATGTTGGTTTTTTTTGTGCGTTTGGGGACCTTGGAAAATCAGCAAGCGTCCCCAAGCGCACAAAAAATGCATTGTCTTCAATGGGTCCGCAGTGTTCTGCGCTTGACAGCGCAGGAGAACGCTGCAGACCCATTGAAAAATCTCCCGGTGGCCGCCGGTGATGTCACAGGAGCTCACCGACGGCCACCGGGAGATCAGCTCAGCCTCTGCTGTCCTCCTCCTCCCCGCCGCCTGTAATCTGCTAGCGATGTCGGCGGGGAGAACAGCTGATTTGACAGCTGTTTGAATCTTCCCGCGCCGACATCTCCTTTCAGTGTCGGCGCGGGAAGATTCAAACAGCTGTCAAATCAGCTGTTCTCCCCGCCGACATGTCCCGGTGCTTACCAGCGGCGGGGAGGAGGAGATCTCCGGCGCTGAACTCCTCCTCCGGCCCGCCCCCGGACAGCGCCGATTGGCTGCTGGGCTCCCTAGTGATGTGTCCGCAGGCGGACATTATCCGCTGCGGACACATCATTTCAACACTGCTTTTGACAGCGTTTGTGTCTGCATGCCATCAGCATGCAGACACAAACGCTAATGTGAAGCCAGCCTTAGAGCACTTGTGCTCCGCTACCTTCTGTTTCAGGATATGCCACAGAGGCTTAATAGGTTTTAGGTCTAGAGACATAGTTGGCCAGTCCAGCACCTTTATTGTCAGTTTCTTTAGCGAGGCAGTGGTCATCTTAGAGGTGTGCTTGGAGTTGTTATCATGTTGGAATACTACCCTGTAGCCAAGTTTCCAAAGGAAGGTGAGCATGCTCTCCTTCTGTTTGTTACAGTATCGTGTTGGCATTCATGGTTCTCTCAGTGAACTGTTGCTCCTCATAGTTGGCAGCACTCGTGTGACCCAAACAATGTCACTCCAACCACCATGCTTCACTGTAAGTAAGACACACTTGTCTTTGCACTTCTCACCTGGTTGCCACCACACACACTTAACACTATCTGAACAAAATAGGTTTATCTCATCAGACCACAAGACATTATTACAGTAATCTATGTCCTTAGCCTGCTTATCTTCAGCAAACTGATTACATGCTTTCTTGAGCATCAACTTTAGGAAAGCCTTCCTTCTGGGATATCTAGAGGGTTGAGAATGCGCACATAGGGTCTTATCCTTTATAGGCAGGTAAATGTGAAAAAATCAGATTTGCTCACCTGGTCCGGTTGTGTAGCACACAACCAGCGTAATCGCTCGAACAATGCAGCTGCTGCAGGGACTGTACTTCCACGAGGTGCGGTGCTGTGATCAGGTATTTTGGACGAAGTACCTTAATGTCCGCGCTGCTGCCAGAGAGGAAAATACACCAATGACACTGGGAGGTCTGAGTACTGGTAGTAGAGGTTTACTTCCAACGCGTTTCGGAGCCACGTACCGAGCTCCTTCCCTGAGGAAGGAGCTCGGTACGTGGCTCCGAAACGCGTTGGAAATAAACCTCTACCAGTACTCAGACGTCCCAGTGTCGTTGGTGTATTTTCCTTCTGGGATGACAGCCATACAGACCAGTTTGATGCAGTGTGCGATGTTTGGTCTGAGCACAGACAGGCTGATGCCCTACCCCTGTAACCGCTGCATCAATGCTGACAAGCACTACTACATCTATTTTGTAAAGACAACCCTTTATATGACGCTGACCACGTCCACACAGCTTAATTGACTGTCCATGGCGATTCCTGTTCTTACTGGAACCTGTCTTGCTAAACCGCTATATGGCCTTCGCCACCATCCACCAGCAATTTCAGGGCAATCTTCATACTGCCTAGTCCATTTTTATGTAGAGCAACAATATTTTTTATTCAGATCCTTAGAGAATTTTTTGGCATGGGTTACCATGATGAACTTCCTGTGACCAGTATGAGAGTGAGAGAGCGTGTGAGTGATAACACAAAAGTCAACACATCTGCTTCCCATTCACTCCTAAGACTATGGGTAGGGTCACATTGCAAACATGAATTGCATTCACCGCATCCGGATCCGGATGCGGTGAATGCAATTCCGGTCACACACATTTTTATTCAAAAATGTGTGCAGAATACCGCACTGCGGTCACCGGATGGCTCAGGATGTGTAATCCTGAGCCATCCGGTAACTGCAGAGTGTGCGGATCCCGATCGGCCAAGTTAATAAAGATTTAATTTAAGTACAGAACTGACTGTTAGAGGTCTGTAGGGGGGCTTAGACCCCCCTACAGACGGGCGGCCACTTCTATAGTGTTCTTCTACAATTGTACCTATGGCACGGGCTGATCTGAGCTCCGTGCATGTGATCCAAATATCCCCCTCCCCTATCACTATACAGGGGTGCATACACCCCTGTAGTACAGTACTGCTTTATTTAAGTTATAAACAGCAAGATTTGTCCCAAACGGAAGATAATTAGATATTTACATGTTCCATAGGCAGAGTCGAGTGATTTCCATGGGCGGGGCTGTGTGCAGTAGCCTCCGCCCGCTCCTTCTTGATGCCCGCCCCCTCTGGCCGTAATCCAGTGTTGTGGGGGTGGCCGAGTCGTTAAAGGGGCGTGGCTAACCATGAGCCGCGGTTAGCCACGCCCCTTTAACGACTCGGCCACCCCCACAACACTGGATTACGGCCAGAGGGGGCGGGCATCAAGAAGGAGCGGGCGGAGGCTACTGCACACAGCCCCGCCCATGGAAATCACTCGACTCTGCCTATGGAACATGTAAATATCTAATTATCTTCCGTTTGGGACAAATCTTGCTGTTTATAACTTAAATAAAGCAGTACTGTACTACAGGGGTGTATGCACCCCTGTATAGTGATAGGGGGAGGGGGGATATTTGGATCACATGCACGGAGCTCAGATCAGCCCGTGCCATAGGTACAATTGTAGAAGAACACTATAGAAGTGGCCGCCCGGTCTGTAGGGGGGGTCTAAGCCCCCCTACAGACCTCTAACAGTCAGTTCTGTACTTAAATTAAATCTTTATTAACTTGGCCGATCGGGATCCGCACACTCTGCAGTTACCGGATGGCTCAGGATTACACATCCTGAGCCATCCGGTGACCGCAGTGCGGTCCCAGAAACGCTGCGAAAACTGCTGCCTGCATGATTTGAAACGCAGGCAGCAGTGCCGGATCCGGCCACCGGATGGCTTGTGAAGCCATCCGGTGTTTTGCATAGGCTTCCATCAGGAACCTTTCCTGGTCCGGTTTTGAGCTTTTTTAAAGCTCAAAACCGGATCAGGATTTTAAACAAAAAACGCCAATGTGACCCTACCCTATGTAATATTAATGAATCACATGCCAATGGAGAGTCAAATTATCCAATTGTACACAATTTCGTCATTTTCACATAAGGGTGTACTCACTTTTGTTGGCCGCAGTTTAGCATTAATGGCTTTGTCTTGAGTTATTCTAATTTACACTGATGTACAATCTGTTCCATGACTACTTTATAATGCATCATAGTGTCATATCCTTAGTATTGACCAATGAAAAGATATAATAAAATGTTTAATATATTGTGAGGCATGTACTCACTTTTTTGATATACTGGATCTCCCCATCCTGAGCTCCTTTCTGTATATATGTCACATCAGCATCAGTTTCTAGCCATCAATTGGCCTGTGGTGTATATTCTGGTGCAAGTACCGGGGTGTCTGCATTGCAATGCATTTCAGCTGAATGTTCGTGCTTAGTCACACATCCAGCTGAAACAGATACTGGTCTCGGTGGTCCCCTCCAGCACTGTTATGGTGTAACAGCCAACATTATGCATCTGCAAATTTTGTGCCATATTACAAAATGGTTATGTTATGATGTGACTGCAAGATATAAAAAAAAGAATGGACTTCTACTTTGTTCCTCCAACTGTAGAGACCTTAGCCCATCCCTGTCCCCAGGATTACCATTGATGGTGGGATGCCTTGGTCTAATCCCTTGCTATGCACCTAAACAATTCTACTCTAATACCCCCTCTCACCCAGGGATGATATGAACAGAAGTGCAAGGGGAAACATTGACAAGACATACCAGGGAAAACAGACACACGGTCACATTAAACCTATGTGGGAATGACACCAGGGATCAAAAGGAGAAAAAAACTGTAAATACACTACAGCAAGCAACAATAAGGAAGGAAAAGAATACATCAGACCACACACAGTAACTCCAGAAGCCACCACATCTGAATGATGCCACCTCTCCAAACAAGGATAGAAAAGTTATAGCTGGCACTACTTGACCAGTCCAACCTCACTATATAGGAGGACAGAAGATATGACTGGTTCTCCCACAGCATGTTACTAAAGGAGTTAAACATCCAAGCAGAGTATTAACTCTAGGTGGAGAGCAAATAACCTTGGACACCTGTGATGCCAGAACCTGATGATTCCTCAGCCCCCCGTACCACATAGACACTTGGCAGTGCTTGAGAAAACCACCTTGAGACAGGTTAAATGTATAAATGTTCTGCTCTCTTGAACAGCTGAAGTGAACAGCAAATATAAAACCAGAAAAACATTTTGCTTATCTCTAGAAGTATAAAATATGGCTATGCTCTTTTTGTTTTGCAGTCATTTGGAAAGGCATTCCTTGGTATAAGGGCATATATAACGTATATGCCGTATAAGTGTGTCTTTCCGCGTAACTCCTGTTATTATCAAGTTTCCTCTTCTGCTCTTCCCTTCCTGTTTTGTTTCACCGGCTGAAGCTGCCAGCAGGAGATTCCTTTGTAACAATTCAACTGCTCCTGAATCTCCCTTGGTCCTGGCTGCACTCCCACATGTTGTAAAAAGGGAAGGGGCTGTGACCAACACCCCAAAGAAATATCACATCATCCTAGAATAACTGTTTCTAAGATACCGAGCACAGAGGTACTGTCGCAAATACATCTTTTCATCACTCTGTCATTTTGGGATGTATACAAAATTGATAGAAGGTTGGCTATTAAGTATAATGTTACATGGTTATTTTTTTTGCAAATATATAGACTTCTTGTTTAATTTTCTTCTCACCTTATTTTCTTCAACCTACAGGACTTCAGTAGAAGACTAAATGTTTTAACTAATCCTAAAGATGATGTGACTAGTCTGGACACTGCTTACGCCTACGCCATGTATAACGTGTACCAATTATGCTTCCATTTATGGCTTTGCTTTCTAGCAGAGCTCAACTTGTATGAAGGTGAGTGGATAAATATACCTCACACAGTTTAGTCCATATTTTAAGTACCATTTATGTCATTTAGATTTCTCATCTAGATCTAATTTATAAATCTTTAGTACGGTAATTCAATTCTAAATTTAAGGCTCATACCATATCATTGAAACTATTCAAAACCACTAACAAGGCCATAGCTCTAATTTTGTACATGGGCCCCAAACCATCTTTTAATATTTATACTCTGCAGTTTTAGATATTATATTTTGTAAAACATATTCAGACATAACCTGTAGAATTTTTCATAGTATTGCTGTAATCAACCCCTATATAACCTATCTGTATGTAACCTATTCATGTAATCAATCTACATATAACCTATCTGTATATAAACTATATACTATGTACTATATTCAAAGTCACTTAGACATAGCCTATCCGCTGCACCAGTCATCACAATTAATGGTTGGTGGCCACTTATACTGCTCCTAACTGTTTCCCATCACCCCCACCTCATTGTTAGATTGTAATCTCTTATGAGCAGAGCTGTCATTATTATGATTTAATTATTGCATTTTATGATAACTGTTACTTATGATTGTTTGAATATGAACCTCTGAATTATGAAGCGCTGCGGAATATGTTGGCGCTATATAAATAAAGAATATTATTATTATAATTTATATATAACGTATCGATATATAACCTCTATATCCTATCTATAATTTATTCATTGATGTAATCAAGCTACATACTGTATAATCTATATATAACCTCTTTAAGGCCCCTTTCACATCAGCGGTTTTCGCTGGTCGTGGCAGTTGCGGTGAAAAAAACGCAGCTGCTGCGATTTCCGCATAACGGCCGCACTTGCGGTTCACTTGCGGCAAGCCCCATACAATGTCTATGGGGCTTGCAGTAAATGTGCAGCAGGTGCGGCAAGGTGCGGCCGCTGCCAAAACTGCACTTGCCGCACCTGCCGCAAGCCCCACAGACATTGTATGTTCCTTGCCGCAAGTGCTGCCGTTATGCCGTAATCACGGCAGTTGCGTTTTTTTCACCGCAACTGCCACGATCAGCGAAAACCGCTGATGTGAAAGCAGCCTAAGCCATCCATATATAACCTATCTTTATATAACCTATTGTTGTAATTCATCTACATATTACCTATCTGTATATAAACTATATACAATCTATATGTAAACTCAATAAATTGCAGCATTATGTATAACACATTTTCCTACTTTCAGCGATAACTAATACATCTCACCCCTTGTTGGTCACAGTTTTCTTCCCTTTGTCTTCCTTTTCTACGTAACAATTAACTATAACAGTTTGATCTATGCACACAGCACTGCAAATTAGTTCTCTTATGCCAGGCCCTTTCAGGAAAAAGTTTTCAAAAACATATATATTTTTTTCAGCTATTCTTCAGAAGCCAAAAATCATCATATCAGCCAGGTATGCCACGTACCTAACTGGAGAATCAGTGTTCCTAGAATGTCAAATTACCGCTGACTTTACAATACATGGCTACAAGTTCTTCAGAAATAATGTAGAAGTTCGTGGTGGGATGGAAGCAAGCACTGTGAACAAGTATAGGATAAGAACAGCAAAAAGAAGTGATGCCGGATCCTACACCTGTCTGTACTGGATATCAGATGCCAGAGGAAGGCAAGAATCAGAAGTCAGTCTTCCTGAATCTGTGTCTATAATAGGTAAGAAGATATTGTGCCTTCTTATCTATGAGAACTTAGAGATAGTCAGGGGCGTAACTACAATAGGTTCAGGGGTTGCGATCACACCCGGTCCCTGCAGCCTAGGGGGCCCCAAAAGTCCCTTTGGGCCATAGAAAAAGACTAATATTATTAAAGATTTGCAATAATTGGGGGCCCCTATGGAACTTTTGCATCGGGGCCCCTGGGCCTGAGGTTACGCCACTGGAGATAGTTATCAGTTTGGTGTTTTGGCTACGAGCAAGACATAAACTATGGTGCTGGTTGCTTTAAAACTATAGTAAAATACCTGAAAAAATATAAATCAAAATAAATCTTATAGTATATATGGTGTGCAATGTGGTGGAATTTTCCAAATAAAAGATTATTATGGATGCACTCATAATTGCTTGGGTATATAAAGTGATGAAATTCTTGTTAAAGTGAAGTGAAGAGCCCATTATGTTAACCGGATTGTTCTACATGGAATCTGGTTACCGCGTCCGGATCTGCAGTCTGCGGTAAAAATCATGCAGGCTGCAGTTTTCAGAGTGGTTTTGCACACTGCAATGAGGTAACCGGATTGCTCATGATGTGTAATCCGGAGCAATCCGGTTACCGTATACTTTGTTCATCCCTGCTGCCGCAGGGATGAACAAAGTGTTAAATGTTATTAAAACATTAAATATTAATAGTAGATGTGAGCAACATGTCTCTAGGGGGTGCCCACCCTCCCTAGAGACATGCTGTCCACTCCTGTGAGCATGTGAGGGGTTAATGAGGTATTTACAGTATTGTCGGCTTTTACAAATTTCTGAATGAAGCCGCGGCTCCTCACAGTAGAGGAGATACTGTATGTAATGTACGTATAGTATCAGCCGCTGTCCTTGGTCCTGTTAAGCATTAACATTAGGTCTGTGGGCAGCTCACCGCCATAGACCTAATGTTAATGCTTACAGAACCCTGGACAGCGGCTAATACTATACGTACATTACGTACAGTATCTCCTCTACTGTGAGGAGCCGTGGCTTCATTCAGAAATTTGTAAAAGCCGACAATACTGTAAATGCCTCATTAACCCCTCACATGCTTACAAGAGTGGACAGCTTGTCTCTAGGGAGGGTGGGCACCCCCTAGAGACATGTTTCCCACATCTACTATTATGTTTTAATATCATTTAACAATTTGTTCAGCCCTGCGGCAGCAGGGATGAACAAAGTATACGGTAATCGGATTGCTCCGGATTACACATCATAAGCAATCCGGTTACCGCATTGCGGTTTCCAGAACATGTTTCAGCAAAAAAATTTGTCTGAAGGCAATTGCATTTATCGCATCCAGATGGTCAACGCAATTGCACTTCCAAGTGTGACCCCAGCCTTACTTAGTGTCCTGTTGTCTAATTGCAACAATTTAAAAACAAAAAACTTGAGAATAGCCCTTAAATAAAAAGGTTTAGCCATAATAGTTTAAAACATAATTTGCTAATACCATATAATGTATAATCTTGCATAGGCCAGCGTCAAGCTACTGTTTTTAGCAGTTGTCACGGATATATAGCGGCCGCTTTTCCTCAGCGCACAGGGAAACGCTGCATGCAGCGTTTCCCTGTCCGCTCTGCTTAAGTGGCCGCTATTCAGCTGGATGTGTGGCCGGTTACTTCGATCAACATCGGGTTATTAGGGGCAGTGTTGACCAGCAGCGGCACTGGAATGTCCGTGACAACTGCTAAAAATGGTAGTCTGACCCTGGCCATATAGTACATTGATAAAATGTGCGTGTGCGTGTTATAGCTTTGGATAATGTGTTTTGAGATTTTCAGATTTTACTTTTGTCTTTCTAGATCAGCCATCTACACCATCTCTATCAGTGAAGCCAAAGCAGTCCTATACTTTGAAGGAGAATCTTTGACTTTGGAATGTGAACATCCAATTGTAAATTCCCAAATTTCCTATCAATTTAACAAGGATACAACCAAACTACATAGTTACTTAGACATAACAAAGTCTGAATACCACATCTCCAGCTTAACCACCAAAGATTCAGGGACCTATGATTGTGAATACATGGTATTAGGACACCAGAGGACAATCCCATCTGGCAAAAGTATGGAACAAACTATTGCTGTTACAGGTATGACATTGGAATAGTGAACAAAATAGGGCCCTAATGGGTAATTGTAAAATATGAGCGTTTTAACATAAATCTGAAAAAATTGTGGCACACGAATTAATCTCAGTGGATGGACCCCAAAGATCCAAAATCTAGAGTCCAAGCCAATTTTCCTCAATTTGAGGCTACATTCAGACTGTCCGTTTTTGGATTCGTTTTTGAGTGCTACATTTTTTTCCTCATTTTGAAGTGCTCCTATGGGAAAAACGCAGGAGAAAAACGCCAAATTTACATGTTTACATGTTCTTTTCAAGAATGGAGCTCTCCTAAAGTGAAAAAAACGGATCA
Source organism: Allobates femoralis (assembly GCA_033576535.1). NCBI lineage: Eukaryota > Metazoa > Chordata > Amphibia > Anura > Aromobatidae > Allobates > Allobates femoralis. The sequence goes on along the minus strand of JARQOC010000003.1, from coordinate 593,530,472 downwards.
CTATAAAAGAGCACAGTCTGAATGGCAAAAAATGAAAACCCATAGACTTTGCTGGGGTGTCATTTGAGTGATCCATTTTCTGCAGTGCACTGCAAAAAACGGTTAGTCTGAATGTAGCCTTAGTCAATGGAATGTATAGAGTTTGAGTAATGTTGTAATATGTGCAAATGCTCTCCCTTATTGTGGTTCACACTTGGAGCCACTAAAAACCCACTGAAATTGGGATGCCGCAAATAGCAAGGTTATATTGGTTCCTGTATGCCAATACACTAAGGATTTATGAAAATCAAAATATATGTGTATGCTATTGCGCAAATGTTATACAGATACAGCAGAACTGACTGAGTTTACACAACTTTATTTCTCCATCAATCAGCCTTCCTTCTGAGGTTTCCTCTACATATAAGCAATGTGTGTTTATCAAAGACTGTTTAGGAGAAACTCCCTAAATATAAGGATATAGGTATACAAACAATTGAAATTATATCTATACTTAATACACCATCCCAAGGCTACCAATATACTTCACTTATAAGTGCATTGCCTCAGATAACAATTAACATTTACATAGAGAAAAATTAACCTCCTTTCCAGATCAGTATCAAAGCAGCTCCTGCTATATGCAGGCTTGACAAGCACCACTCAGCAATTATTGACTCACAGGAGTCTCTTACCCCACCCAGATATCCATAGCCACTCCTGTGAAGGACCGTGCCTGAGATGCCTTGGCCATCGGTACTCTCAGTTAGCAGGTGCAGCACAGGGACACATGGCTTAGCAGTGACATCACTCAAGGGGCGGAGAACTGACCATTGTCGGAGCTAAGTTGGGCTCCTACATTAGGGTTATGCCCATCCCACCAAGCCCGACCTTTTATAGAGATCCAGAGATTAATGTCCGTCCCTATACCAAGTTATTCTAATGCAGGCAGCGCATTCTTGGCGCTCATATTATTAAAATTATACAATTAAAATTATACAATTATTATACAAATTATACAATTAAAATTATACAATTATAATTATACAGATAAAATTATAAAATTATACAATATACAATATATAATTATTAAAATTATACACAAATTCGAATACCATTGGCACTGCCTCTGATTAGTTTTAAAACATAAGTGAGTCGGGCCGGCAGGGAAGGGGTTACTCGATACCGGGACGGTGGCTCTGTTGGGGGATCATGGCTGGTCGGGTCCGGTTTCATGTCCTGGGCACTCAATGGCTGATGGGTGGGTGATGATGAGGGAATTACACGTGACGCCACCTGTGGTACCTGGTAATGTGGTTACCTGCGCTGCAGCCAGCCACTGAGGTGATGATGATGCAGCAGTGATAGCCCAGGGCAGCAGGGTGGATGAGACCGTATACCAGATCTGAAATTGATCCTGACACAAGCAGCACAGTAAACACTGGACTAGTGGAGGTTATATATCTTCACTGTGCTACAGCGAAGCAACACAGCGGGGTCAGAAACACAAAGTTAAGACTCAAGTTGCCTAGCAAGTGGGTACCCGTGAGAGGAGACAGAGCCGGCAGCCTAGCTAAAGTGGCAGCAGGGCCACACACAAAGCGCAGGAGTAGGTAGCCAAGGACCCGGTCATGGTGGGAGCAACCCAGCCCCGGTACAGACTCCATGGACAATATCTACTGAACAACATCCACAGTATAGATTTGAAAAACTACAAAACCGTGAGTCTATGTGATCCTTGCAAACCCTATTCTCCCTCACAAACTGTCATCTCTACTACTACCCCTGCCCTGCATCCATCTATAGACTATTATCACCACTGCCCCAGGGAACCAGGCTCTGCCCGCAGAGAGCCATTACATCACCGGCTGCCAAACATCATCCCCAGAGGTTCTGCAGCAGCGGTGGTCACCCTGATCACAACCCGTGGGTGGCGTCACAACTTTCTCCCCTGTAAATACCCCCCATTAATTGTGGGCTCGGGACACAGTCCGGACCAAGCCTACCGTGATACCCCCTGTGATACCCCGGTCCGGTACCGAGTACCCCGTCCCAGTGGACTCCACATGTGTAGACATGCACAGGATACACAAAGTATATGTAGAGCATTATTTGAAATTTATATACATCAATAAAAAAGAGATTCAAAAAGATTTTTTCAAACCATATAGCACCACACCATAAATTCCATATCTCCCCACCTCAATTGTAAGAGGGGATTGTTTTATTTTTTATATCCAAATAAACTTCCCTTAAAAACAGTTTCTCTGGGCGGACAACCTTTAGGTCTGTTGCACATCTAATGCTGGGTTGTATTTGCCTTTATTTGCATTTCTATGTGTTTTTACCACTAAAAACGCATGCGTTTTTTGCCGCCATAGAGTTTAATGGAAACGCATGCAAAAACGCATGCAAAAATGCATGTCATTTTCTGCAAATGCAAAAACGCATGCATTTTTAGCAGTAAAAACGCATAGAAACGCAAATGAAGGCAAACGCAACCCAGCATTAGATGTGAAAAAGGCCTTAGTCTTATTTTTTCTTTATTTAAAAACGAATAGTTCTATTTCCACATTCAAACCATTCGGAACATTAGTATAATATTTAAAAATCCAGCTTGATTCAGCGCGGGATATTTTTTCAAGGAAATTTCCCCTGCCCGAGTCTTTATCTTTTCTATACCTAAAAATTGAGTATTTTTTTTTCAACGATTTATTGTGTTATAGCAGATAATGTTTTGATGGTGGGCGATTTTTTTAACTTTTTTGATGTTATTAAAGTGTTCCGGTATTCTCACTTACTATGCTCTACATGTTCTCCCTATACATAGCTTTCCACATGGACAGATGATCGTGTCAAGCCCCAGGCTCGTGGAGTACTTGGGTATCAGGTTCAGAGGGGTTCCCGGGGATGCCCCGGGTGGCGGTGCCTGAGCCCGTGGCCTGGGTGACACTTAAAGAGGGGTTATTACACGGGATAAGAGTTTGTTGTCTCGTGACGCCATCTGTTGTACCTGCTGAGGGATCACCAGCGCTGCCACAGTCCTCCGGAGGGCGATGGTATTGCGGCAAGGATGGCAAAGCTCCCTACAGGTGAAGCTGGGCCTCCAGGGCAGCGTAGAGCAAAGGGGTAGCTTGGAGTGGGACTTGAGGCTAGGGAGAAAGCAGTGGGGTAGTATATATGGAGGCTGGAGACGGAGAGGAATAATCTCTTTTACCTTTTTACTGGTGGTGTTCACAGGTAAAGATGTCCAGAGCACTGTCGGGTGAGCAGGTGCACAGTGAGTCTCCACAGCAAGTGGGTATAAAGCCTCCTAAGGTTTCCTGCTGTCGCTGAAGCCCTGTCTGTATGCAACACGACTGGCCTCCTCACTTTCTCTGGTCCTCTCTCTCTCCTCCTGCGCGGTCAACGGGTTACCCTCTCTGATACCTGTGGTTTAATTCCACACTACGGTGTCTGGCTCCCATTTGAAGGGGTCCGGGTGACTAAAGTCTCCATGGTGTGCCGGGGTTCCTGCAGTCCTGGAGTAATCCTGCAGGTGCGGACCCTCGAAGTCTGGTAAGTCTTGGGCAAACTTCCACTAGTTCCTCTGCTCCCTTGGCTAAGCGACTTGCCTTCTGGCTGAATGTAGAAGGGTCACTCCGGTCACTGGTTCAGGCCTAACCGCAGCACCGAGCACCAGGACGTCTTCGCAGCTCTCCTAGCGTCTGCACACTCTGACCAACTCCTCCCCCAGCAGCAGTATTTATAGGGGAACTCACCTAAAGTCAGTGAGTCTAGCTCCCTCTACTGTGCCAGAGTGGAAGGTGTTGCATATAGTAGGTACCTGCTGTGGAAACCCAGCTGTACAGTAGGGAAGGCTGTGGTTGCCTGCGTGATCATGGATCCACACTCGCGTAAATTGTACCTATGGTTTTGTGTTTAGAAGGGCACCAAATCTGGGCCTTCTAGTAGCTCATCTATAAAAAAAAAAAACACAAGAAAGAATGACCACCCCCAAGTTGTGAAAAATCATAATGGAGTAGTGTCAAAAAACTTTGTGGCTTCCATAGATATGGCATATGTACTAACTGCATGCCACTTGTGGAATAAATAAATATCTAACATTCAATAACCCTAAAGGCCCCATTACACATGCATATGTTCCAGCGACCCGAACAATGATCCGACCAGACCGGGATCGCTGTATGTGATCGCTTGTGAGATACCACACAGGCAGACTCACCAGTGATTTCCCAGCAATGTGCTGACACCCGACGTTGCAGGGATCTGTCGGGTGTCTCGGGCGCAGAATGGGGATCGCTGGTCGTTTCTGCTGTCATAGATGCCGATGCATGCGTGACAGCAGCAGACCAACAATAGAAAAATGGTCCGGCTATTCCGCAATGATCAGCGATCAGCGAGCTGATCGCTGGTTGTTGCGGCATATCACGACCAGCGACGTCGAAGGCAAGGTCGCTGCAGCGTCACAAATCCTGTGACATTGCAGCTATATCGTTACCGATATCGCTACATGTAACCTGGCCTTAAGAATGAAGATAACACTTCGATTTTGTATTATATATCTTGCAAAACCATAGGTACAATTTATGCGATCATCTGTTTATGGGGAAAGCTATATATATAAATATATAGCTTATATATTATATATATATAAAGCTTGACTACTGCAAGCTCATAAGCCTCCTGCTACCTTCCTTGTACTTCTATCTAATCTATCCTAAAGTCCTCTGCCCAACTAATACATCTGTCTTCCCCTACTCCCCTGTCTCCCCCTCTGCCAAGCCCTTCACTGGCTCCCCACCCTCAGAGATCCCGATTTAAAACACTAACCATGACATACAAAGCCATCCACAACCTGTCCCCTCCATACATCTCTGACCTGGTCTCCCGATACCTACCCTCACACAGCCTGCGCTCCTCCCAAGAACTCCTTCTCCACTCCCCTCTCATTTCCTCTTCTCACAACCTCATACAAGATGTCTCCCATGTTCTGCTATACTCTGGAACTCTGTGCCCTGACACATCAGACACTCGCCTACCCTGGGAACCTTCAAAAGACACCTGAAGAACAATCTCTTCCATCAAGACTACAACCTGCAATGAAATCCGATCCACCACACCGCCTCATGACCGGCACTTCCCACTCCTATTGTATGCCCACATGCCCCTCATAGACTGTGAGCCCTCGCGGACAGGATCTTCTCCCCTCTTGTACCTGTATGACCTGAATGTCCACATTTATTGTACTTGTTCTCGTCTGCCCTTTCCTCATGTAAAGCGCCATGGAACCTAATAGCGCTATATAAATTAATAAATTATAATAATATAAAGACTAGTGTGTGGGAAATTTCCTTGAAAAAATGCCCCGCCCGAATCAAGCTGGATTTTTAAATATAATACAATTGTTCCGAATGGTTTGAATGTTGAATTAGAACCTATTCGCTTTTCAATAAAGAAAAAATAAGACTAAAGGTTGCTCCTGCAGAGAAACAGTTTTTAAGGCTACTTTCACACTAGCGTTCCCCTCCGCAGCGCTCTGCGGAGGGGAGCCGCAATGTAAGCGCAGCACACCGCAAGCCCCTATCTTTATAATGGGAGCGCACGGTGCTGCGCTTGACTGCGCATGACCATGGCGCACCCATTCACTCCCATAGCGGAACACGCATCCGTTCCGCACAGATCACATATGGGAGTGAATGGGTGCGCACGGTCATGCGCAGTCAAGCGCAGCACCGTGCGCTCCCATTATAAAGATAGGAGCTGGCTGTGCTGCGCTTACATTGCGGCTCCCCTCTGCAGAACGCTGCGGAGGGAACGCTAATGTGAAAGCAGCCTAAGGGAAGTTTATTTGGATATAAAAAAATCATTTTTCTGTAAAAAGTTTTTCCTAAGAAATTAATTAAAAGAATCCCCTCTTACAATTGAGGTGGGGAGACATGGAATTCATGGTGTGGTGCTATAAAGTTTTAAAAAATCTTTTTTAATCTAATTTTTATTAATGTATATACATTTCAAATAATCCTCAAAATATACTTTGTGTATCCTGTGCATGTCTACACATATATGTGAAAACATAGGGTGTGATGTCATCATTGCTTTTTGTTGTTCCTTCAATTCTTTTTTTTTCTTTATATTTTTCTTTGAAAAAACGGTTTTGTTTTAAATGTCATATACCGTATATAATAAAGTTGTTTTTACTACGCTTAGGTTTTAAAACTAATCAGAGGTAGTGCCAGTGGTATTAGAATTTCGTGTATAATTTTGGTGGGATATGAGCGCCGAGGATGTGCTGCCTGCATTACAATACCTTGGCATAGGGACGGACATTAATCTCTGGATCTCTATAAAAGGTTGGGCTTGGTGGGAGGGGCATAACCCTGAGGAAGGAGCTCGAGTTAGCTCCGAAACCGGTCAGTTATCCACCCCTTGAGTGATGTCACCGCTAAGCCACATGTCTCTGTGTTGCACCTGCTAACTGAGGGCGCCGATCGGCTGAGGCATCTTAGGCATGGAGCCGCACAGGCATGGGCACCTGCACCCTCGGTGGAGGGGGATAGACCACCATCCTACCTGCAGGTCATTCCTTTGGAGGAACTAACTTCAACCCTTTGGCTATGGATATCTGGGTGGGGTAAGAGACTCCTGTGAGTCACTAAGTGCTGGGTGGTGCTTGTCAAGCCCTGCATACCGTGTTTCCCCGAAAGTAAGACACTGTCTTACATTTTTTTTACCCCCAAAAGTCCCACTATGTCTTACTTTCAGGGTATGTCTTATATTGGGAAAATAAATGTCGATTTTTGCTTTAACCATAAAATACAGCCCCCAGCAGTGTGGTATACAGCAATCTCCCCAGTGTTATATACAGGCCCCAGCAGTGTTACAGCAGCAGCCTCAGTGGTGTATACAGCTGCAGCGCCCAGTGTTGTATACAGCAGCAGCCCCCAGTGGTGTATACAGCAGCAGCCCCCAGTGGTGTATACAGCTGCAGCCCCCAGTGGTGTATACAGCTGCAGCCCCCAGTGTTGTATACAGCTGCAGCCCCCAGTGTTGTATACAGCTGCAGCCCCCAGTGGTGTATACAGCTGCAGCCCCCAGTGGTGTATACAGCTGAAGCCCCCAGTGGTGTATACAGCAGCAGCCCCCAGTGTTTTATACAGCTGCAGCCCCAGTGGTGTATACAGCTGCAGCCCCCAGTGGTGTATACAGCTGCAGCCCCCCCGCATGAGTATACAGGCGCCCCCCCCCCCCTTGCTGCCGCCAACCTGTAAAGTAAAATATCATTCTACTTATCCCCGCCGGTGTCCCGCTGGTGTCCCGCTGCTGTCCCGCCGCTATCACGCTCCTTCGCCTTCATCTGTCTTCCATCTCCGGCGCACAGACAATGACGTCAGTCTGTGCGCCGGAGAAGGAAGTCGGATAAAGCCGGATGAAGACGGAAGAGCGTGATGGCGGCGGGACACCAGCGGGACACCAGCGGGACACCGGCGGGGATAAGTAGAATGATATTTTACTTTACAGGTTGGCGGCGGCGGCAGCAGCAAGGGGGGGGGCGCCTGTATACTCATGGGGGTGGGCTGCAGCTGTATACACAATTGGGGCTGCTGTAGTTTTTCCCCGAAAGTAAGACAGTGTCTTACTTTCGGGGCATGCCTTACATTACCCGACCCCCCTAAAACCGGCACCATGCCTTACTTTCGGGGGCGCCCTACTTTCGGGGAAACACGGTACTAGCAGGAGCTGCTCTGATACTGATCTGGAAAGCAGGCTACTTTTTCTCTATGTAAATGTTAATTGTGATCTGAGGCAACGCACATATAAGTGAAGTATATTGGTCACCCTAAAATGGTGTATTAACTATAGATATAAATCCAATTGTTTGTATACCTATCTGCTAATATTTAGGGAGTTTCTCCAAAACAGTCTTTGATAAACACACATTGCTTATATGTAGAGGAAACCTCAGAAGGAAGGCTGATTGAGGTAGAAACAAAGTTGTAATCCATTTGCACTATTTAGAAATTTGTGTTGTGGGGGGTTCTTTGACCCCACTTTTAGGTGTGTAAACCCAGTCAGTTCTTCTGTATCTGTATACTATTTGTGCAATAGCATACACATATGTTTTCATTCTCAATCTCTATTTTCTTATAGGTTTATGGCTCATTTATATACCTGTATTATACCTACATTGTTAACGGAGCCATATTAGGGATGTTATAGAGGTAACAAATTTGGATTTCTGGTGGGAGAGGAGAAGGGGACCCCTTTCAAAAGTGGAAAGAGCTTTTAGAATCACTGTTTTTAGGTACAAAACATGAATTGGATACTTACAAAGCTCGATCTTTGAAAACCACAGTAAATCCTATTGTTAGTGGTGTTCATTTCTTGACTATTATCGATAGCATCTAAATAATTCAAATGCACCACATATAATATTATTGTGGTTTTTCACTGAAGTATTTTTAAGTATTTTTAAGACAATTCCCAAACTTTTTCTTGGATTAAATTTACAACCTCCTTTCCTGAAAACCCAAGGTAAAACTGATTTTTATTTTTTAGCAGACTTTTTTGATGTTTTTTCCCTCACAATTGTCAGGCAGATTTGAGATTCATGCTGAAGGCACACTGTCGTGCATCAAACACGGAGCGTGTTTGATGCACGACAGTGATGCGAGTGCTGTGCGTGTTTGTGGGTGTGTGTGGTGCGAGTGGGGTGAGCATTTGTCAGGGAATAGAAACTCTGCGGCTGTCAAAGCCACTTAGTTTGTATTTCCCGCTTTGCCGGTACAGTAAGCTATCATCTTTGCCCTGTCTCGCCTTCAGCACCAGCACTGTTCAGCACCATGAGAGGGGACAGCTCCCATAGAGAGTAACAGAGAGCCGTCTTTCACTGTGAATATATAAAACCCGACAGTTATTTTAACCTATTATACATAAAAATTAACCCCTTCACACACATGGTGTAATGACACCATGTCTGCAGAGAGTGAGGACACTCTCAACATACATGGTGCCGCTACACCAGCTGCATATTAACCCCTACATCACTGGGTTTAGAGCCGCATCAGCACACATGCGGCGCAGAGGATGCTGATGGGGTTAATCACTAAAATAACCCCGGAATAAATTATTTTACAACAATCATTATTGTATTAGCTAAACATCTTGTACCGCTGCTGTCACAGCGGTACAAGATGATAGCTTACTGTACCGGCAAATCGGTCATTTTAAACTTGCCGGTTTTGACAGCCAGCGAGTTTAAAGTTTTTGGCGTCGCACACATGTGCTATATGGGGCGAGATTTTCTCGCCCCCATACAGTTGAATGGCCTCACGCGCGTCACAATCGCGTGCAGTCGCAAGATGCTGCGATTGCACTCGCTTCTGACTCGCAATGTGAGTTAGGTGCGGGGGACTCGCACCAGTCTGCCCTGCCTGATAGGGCATCACTGGTCCGAGTGCAATGCGAGTTTCCCTTGCATTGCACTCGCGCGAGTCCCTTGCCCAGTGTGCCTTCAGCCTCACCATCATTGCTTTTGTTTTGCTTTCTGTCTCATGCATTTTTCTGAAAAAAAAAACAAAAAACATTTTTGTTGGAAAAAATCTCAGTAACCAAAATTTCCATTGGTAATTGAAAATTGACAAGAAAACGTCTTTTTTTTTTCCTTTTAGGCTTACATATGGGTGAGATGAATACTTTGTTTTTCATTTTCTTTAGGCTAATATATGGCACAATTGCACAACCTATACGAATAGACTGAGCTGTGGTAAGTATTAAACATAATTTTTATTAAAATGTATCAGAAGACATTTTTATTATAGCAAAAGTATTTTTTGTATGATAAATGCATAAAAATACACAAAATATAGCCAACATTTGTGTGATACAGCACCAGCTCTATAATTTCATGGTAAAAGAATTTTACATAACAATAGTCCACAGCAATTACCAGGCTATGTGCGGTAATAACACATATGCAATATACTCCTCTGGTACTTATACATAATAAGGTTTTTGGATGCAGTAGGAGAGAGAATGAAAAAAAAAAGTGGGGGGGTGATGTGTGAGTGAAAAAGGGTGATGATGATAACGTGCTCAGGTGCAAAAGTAGAAACATATACCAATGTATATATATGTGTATACACACCATGTGCTGTTATGAGGCAAATGAGAGGCAAAAAGAGTGTAAGGGCTTGGACACACTCTCCGAGTTACATGCGAGTCTCTCGGACGAGACTCGGAACAGGCTGGAGCAGTGACTCTGAACGGCTTCTCTCTCTCTGGACAGGGAATGTCAGCTGCTTGTGTTTCTGTGCAGCACCGTATTCCCTGTCCAGAGAGAGAGAAGCCGTTCAGGGTCACTGCTCCAGCCTGTGCCGAGTCTCGTCCGTCAAACTCGGATGAATGTGTCCGAGCCCTTATAGAAGAAATGTAGGATTGTGCACAATTATGCACACATAATGTGAAACACTGAAAGTGTATGAATATATAAAAGTGTTTAATGATATTTACAGGAAGAAATGGCACTCAGCAGTTTACGGTGGAAGCGACAGCTTTCATTGCGAGTGCTTCATACAGAAAGCAGTGAGGGGGTGGGAGGACGGAGGACAAAAGTGTTATACAAGCAATGTGTCAAGAAATAAAAATCAACAAGAATAGAAAATAAATAATTGCACAGGTGAGCTATATTAAAGCAATACCATCTGGAAATACACAGCTCTAGGATATGGAGAAAAGCAGAAATTCAAAGTAATATCTTTACAATAGGTGCATAGTTACAACTGTATTGCCCAATACACATTTTGCCAGGGTTTCCTCATTGGGCGCTACAGAGGTCACTATGCACCTATTTTAAATATATAACTTTGAATTTCTGCTTTTCTCAATGTCCTAGAGCTGTGTATTTCCAGATAGTATTGCTTTAATATAGCTCCCCTGTGCAATTATTTATTTTCTATTCTTGTTGTTTTTATCTCTTGACACATTGCTTGTGTAACACTTTTGTCCTCCGTCCTCCCAGCCCCTCTCTGCTTTCTGTATGAAGCACCCGCAATAAAAGCTGTCGCTTGCACCGTAAACTGGTGAGTGTCGTTTCTTCCTGTGAATATCATTAAGCATTTTTATATATTCATACACTTTCAGTGTTTCACATTATGTGTGTATAATTGTGCACATCATACATTTCTTTTATTACACTCTTTTTGCCTCACATTTGCCTCATATCAGCACATGGTGTGTATACACATATATATATATACACTGGTATATGTTTCTACTTTTGCACCAGACTACATTATCATCATCACCATTTTTCACTCACACGTCACCCCCCCTCCTTATTTTTTTCTCTCTCCTACTACATCCAAAAACCTTATTATGTATAAGTACCAGAGGAGTATATTGCATATGTGTTAATATTGCACATAGCTGTGGAGCATTGTTATGTAAAATTATTTTACCATAATATTATAGAGCTGGTGCTAGATCACACAAATATTCTCTATGTTCTGTGCATTCTTATGTTTTTATGAATTTATCATACAAAAAAAATGTCCTATAATAAAAATTTCTTCTGATACATTTTAATAAAGATTATGTTTAATACTTACCACGGTGCAGTCTATTCGTATAAGTTGTGCTTTTGTCAGATTGTGACTGGTTTTCTGTTAAAATTGTGTTTATCCCTGGTAGCTCTGTGGTGTTCTGGCCACCACACATATACCGTAGGTTTTTATACAGCACAATTGTGTTAATGGCTTTTTCTGAAAGATGGAGGCAGAATTGTTTCATATCTTTGCTTCTTAACACCAATGATTGTTTTTGTAATAAAGTATAAAATTATTTTCCAGCTTTATCTACCTCCCCATTGATGAAGTTCCTGCCTTCCTATGTAACATTTATAAATGGAGAAAATCTGACCTTGGAATGTGAAGCACCTACTCCACTTGATGTTACCATTTATCGCTTATACAAGGAGGGAGAAGAATTGAAAGGGCCATCAACACACAGAGGAATCTACAAGTTGCAGAATGTCACAAAAGAGGATCAAGCCGAGTATACTTGTATGTACTGGAGTCCAAAGAGTAACAGAGAGATCCCATCCACTCAGAGTCCTATAAAAGAGCTTTATGTGATAGGTGAGATGCCAAAGGTACTGCCACGTCCTCTACGTTTTGCTAAGCACAGTTGAACAATATGTATCATGGGTGTACAGCTAATAGCAGCAGACGTTATGGGGACCCTAAGTCAAGAGACCCGAAGCCACTTGGCACTAGGTCTCCCCCCCCACCTGTCATCATGCGGAGACAGTAAACTATATTTCATGCAGCGCTGCACTGAGTGGCCAATCAAAAAGGGGGCATGTCATGTGAGAAAAGAGGAAGGCTGGCAAATGAAAGCTTTCCCATCACACTGATTATTGCGCTCACTGGCTGTTATCTCTGTTCTCCTTCATGGTGCGCCCCAGTAGTGAGTGTTAATCTATAAAGTTAGGGGGCCCGGCAGCACAGCTCACAAGGGACATTATTGGAGGAAGGCCAGGATGATTCACAATGTGTCTTCTGCTTCCTGCACTTTTCCTTTCAAAGGGTTTGCTCCCACTTGCGTCTAAAACAGACTAGTACGATGCAAGAAAAAATTGTACATGTTATTCAATGAAGCAGTGCTGATCTGCAATTTTTTTCTACAGCTATAATCAGCCTGAGGGGAAAAATCGCAGCATTCTGCGTAAGGCTATGTGTATCGGACAGTGAAAGTCTATGGGTATGAGGAAGAAATGGAGGACACATGGACCATTCGTATTCCATCTATTTTTTATGGATACATTACAATTCTGTAGCATAGAACACTGTAGGTCATGTAAATGATTGTAGAATAATAGTTATTGAGAAAAAAAACACATTGTACAATGATAACATACAGATGAAAAAAATCGTACACACACATAGCACACACATGGCATACAGAATACCAACAGATTTCACTAGTCAACGTTTTCTGGATGGAAATTGTACTGATTATTTATATGCAAAATTGGACTGATTGTCTATATTCCCTAACTCCAGGAATCCCAGTAAGTAGTTGAGGACAGGGGAAAGGGCTCCCCCCTTTTCAGCTCATCTCTGAACTATGTGGCTGATCTACTCTATATTTAGACAGGACGGAGGAGGGAGCAAGGTATAGGATATGCAGGGTAAAGAGCCTGAATAATATTTCTATAATAGAAGATTAGTGTAAGAGTATGTTTGTGTGTAGGTATGTGTCTTTGTGTGTATGTATCAATATATATGTGTGTTTGCATGTACGTATTTGCACATGTATTGTATATATTGTATGAATGTATGTTTTTATGTATAGTTATATGTTTGTGTATGTACAGTATGTATGTATGTTTATGTGTGTGTATGTACAGTCCCTGACAAAAGTTATGTCGCTTATCCATGTTATGTAAATAAAAGCTTATAACCTGATGTTAAATTCATCCATTGGTTTTATAAATTACTCTTTTGAAAGCTGAAACCCTCCCAAATGTGGTTTAGGTTAAGAAAATAAATTGGCATCAATGCTGAAATATTGATCATTTAATGAACACAGAATGGTCACATTCTGGCAAGACAAACGTTTTGTCGCCTGGTCATATAATGCACCCAATCCTAGTTTACATCCTCACCTGTGCGCCGTAAATGATTGGTTAATTAGTGGGTGTGTATAAAAAGAAACCCAGCACCCCAAACCTTCACTTGAACTGCAACTTGAGCTCTGACAACATGGCAAAAATCCACCCTGCCACCAAAGCCTTCAGAGGCTGAAGACTAGATCCACTGCAGAGGTGGCTGGCACCTTTAATGTGTCTCAGCGTCAAGTACAAAGAATTAAAAAAAGATTTGAAGAGACTGGAGATGTTTTTGACAAGCCCAGGTCTGGCAGACCCCGCAAGACAACGGCTCAGGAGGAACATTTATTGGTTAGAAAATCCAAAGCAAGCCCCTCTTACACTTCAGCAGAGCTCCAACAGGCCTGGTCACCAGAGCAGTTTGTAGGATTCTGTATCGAAATGGCCTCCATGGTCGAATCAGTGCCCAGAAGCCAGAACTAAACAAAAGGCAAATAAAAAACAGTGTGGCATTTGCAAAGTCCCACAGCCTGCTAAACAGATGGACGCTGGAAAAGTGGCAGAAGGTGAATTTCTCTGATGAATCTTCAGTAGAATTACACCACAGCTGCCCAGAAAACAGTTACATTTGGTGGTGGAAAGCTCATGGTCTGGGGTTACATTCAGTATGGTGGTGTGCGAAACATTTGCAAGGTGGAAGGCAATATCAATAGCCTAAAATATCAAGACATTAGCTACCTCTTACATTCCTAATCATAAAAGGGGTCAAATTCTGCGGCAGGATGGTGCTCCATCTCATACATCCATCTCTACAACAAAGTTCCTCCAGGCAAAAAAGATCAAGGGTTCAAGGACTGGCAAGCCCAGTCACCAGACATGAACGTCATTGAACATGTTTGGGGTAGGATGAAAGAGCAAGCTTGGAAGACAAAACCAAAGAATCTAGATGAACTCTGGGAGGCATGTAAGACTGCATTCTTTGCTATTCCTGACAACTTAATTAATAAATTGTATGAATCATTGTTGAACCGCATAGATGCAGTCCTTCAAGCTCATGGAAGTCACAAAAAATATTAAATATGACTCTAATAGCACCACAACTTCATTCACCAATGTTATGCAACATGTATTTGTATTTTAAGTTAATTATTGTTTGAAAATCACATTACTTTCTGTGGGCGACAAAACTTTTCTGGGTGCTGGATTTCTTTTTATACACACCCACTAATTAACCGATCATTTACGGAGCACAGGTGAGGATGTAAACTAGGATTGGGTGCATTATATGACCAGGCGACAAAACTTATGTCTTGCCAAAATCTGACCATTCTGTGTTCATTAAATGATCAATATTTCAGTATTGATTCCAATTTATTTTCCTAACCTAAACCATATTTGGGAAGGTTTCAGTTTTCAAAAGACTAATTTATAAAACCAATAGATGAATTTAATGTCAGGTTATAAGCTTTTATTTACATAACATGGATAAGCGACATAACTTCTGTCAGGGACTGTATACATGTGTAAAAATATTTTTTCACATTTGATACTGTAATGGTAAAAAATAGGAGGATCAACCTGGTTCTTTAAAGTGTTATTCGTCAAAACTTTTTCCAATTCATGGGGAGAGATAACTTGCTGATAACTGGGAATCGTACAACTGGGTCCTGCAAAGATTCTGAGAACAGTGGTCTGCAGTCCCATCCTGAATATAGCAGGGTTCTGTGTGCTTGACCTCTGCTCAGTTCATAAACAATAGATATGCTGAGCGCTATGCTCTGCTTTTTCTGTCAGTTCCATAGACAATGAATAAATCAGAAGTTGAGCATGCACAATCCATTCTAGTCTGCAGAGTCCCGTCCTCAGGATCACTGGGGGTTTCAATAGTCAGACCTCCAACAGTCATTAAGCCATCCCCTATCATTTGGATAAGGGATAAGTTTTTTTTTTTTTTAATGAAATAAGCAACCCTTTAAGACTTTGTCTAGCATATACACCAGGATGCATGTATACTTGCTGTCCCCTGCCAATGATAGCCATATACATACATGATGTATCAGCACATTGCGATTAATAAATAGATGAACTCCAAAATTAATGTAAAACTTAAAGGGACTCTGTCACCAGGTTTTTGACAACCCATCTGACAGCAATATAATGTAGAGATAGATACCCTGATTCCAGTGATGTGTCACTTACTGAGCTCCTTGCTGTCATTTTGATAAAATTACTGTTTTCTCTGCTGCAGATTTGGCTCCTCTAATGATAAAATCTCCAGATGATTTAGCAGTGATTTTATCAAAACAACACTGAGCAGCCTAGTAAGTGATACATTGTTGGAATCAGGATCTCTGTCTCTACATTACACTGGTCTCAGATGAGATGGCTAAAACATGGTGATAGAGTCCCTTTAAATGTGTAAGGTACGAAGCGTTTTTTTTTTATCAAACTGCGGAAAAGCCATCCAACCATGTCAGTCCCTAACACTCATGTCAATGTACTATTCAGAGTCGTTGCTGGCACTCTACATGTCACTTGACTGCAAGCACAACTGCTCTGGAACCAGCAAAGCTGAATTATAATTCCTAAATAATAATATTTATTAATTCATATAGCGCTATTAATTCCATAGCACTTTACATACATCAGTAATGCTGTCCCTCTTGGAGCTCACAATCTAAACATCCTATCAGTATGTCTTTACAATGTGGGAGGAAACCGGAGTGCCCGGAGGAAACCCACACAAACACGGGGAGAACAATCAAACTCCTTGCAGATGTTGTCCTTGGTGTCTTTAGTTGGAATTAAGCCCAGGACCTCAGGACCTCAGTGCTGCAAAATCTGCTAACCATTTGAGCCACCGTGCCGTGCAATTCATAATTTATATATATATGTAAAAATAGTAACAGCACAAAACATATATATATATATATATATATATATATATATATATATCTACTATATAATCGTCTAATTGTGTCTGTCTGTAATGGAAATCCCGCGTTGCTGAATGGTTGCGCCAGCCGCCCGCAACCAATCAGCGACGTAGGATTTCAGAATTAGTCGATTATATAGTAGATGGCGGCCATTATCGGTGCCGCTGCACACGCAGCCCTCTCTGCCCATCTCCTGCCCCCAGCAGATCAGCCCACTCCACTCAGTCTCCCACCTCCAACAGTCCGGCCCACCTCCGCCCTGTTTCCCGCCACCAGCAGTCTGGCCCCCCTCATCTCGGTCTCCCGCACCCAGCAGTCTGGTTCCCTCTGCCCAGTCTCCTGGCCTCCCTCCCCCCATTCTCCCACCACCAACAGTCCAGCCCCCTCCGCCCGCTCTCCCGCCCCCAGCAGTCCTGACACCCTCAGCCCAGTCTCCCGCCCCCAGCAGTCTGCCCCCTCTTCTTGCTTTTCCCTCTGCCATGGTCTTACCGTGGTCCGTGGAGCAAGGATCTGTGTGACTTGGCAACACATGACTCCTGCCGCGTCACATGACCCTTGCCATGTCACGTGAGTAACTTATTTCTCCACTGCCAGCAGTAAAACCCTGGCGAAGGGGAGACTGTGTGTCTGTGTGTGGGTTTGAGTCTGTGTGAGTGTGTGAGTCGGTGTATGTCTGTGTGTGAATCTGTGTGTGTGAGTCTGTTTGTCTGTGTGTGAATCTGCGTGTGTGCGTCTGTGTGAGTGTCTGTGTGTGAGTCTGTGCCCTCCGGATGCGATAGCATTGGGCACCCATCTAGTATATATATATATATATATATATAACTAGAAAGAAATGCTCTGCAGCACTCGGTTACTACCAAAGATGTACATGTGCTAACAAGCTATATATATATGAGAAAAAAGTTAAAAACTTACGTTTTTTCAAAAAACTCAAAATCATATCTTTTTATTCTGAAGTTCTTGGTACATACATTGGCCAATGTCTGTTTGCTCGTCGACTGCGACAAAGTGACTTCAGGTCCGACGAGTCCTACTCTGATATCCCTATCCTCCTTGTCCACCCCCCACCTCTCAGTGGGCAGACCCCATCTCAACCTTAGATCACCTGCAGTCAACAAGGGTGCAATTGCAGCATGGAGCCAGCAACTCCATAAAATACAAAGCAGAAAAAAAACTGCATAGCACTCACAGACTAATGTGAACCGGTGCCAGCAGGGCTGCTGAATCAAACAACTAGAAAGAAATGCTCTGCAGCACTCGGTTACTACCAAAGATGTACATGTGCTAACAAGCTATATATATATGAGAAAAAAGTTAAAAACTTACGTTTTTTCAAAAAACTCAAAATCATATCTTTTTATTCTGAAGTTCTTGGTACATACATTGGCCAATGTCTGTTTGCTCGTCGACTGCGACAAAGTGACTTCAGGTCCGACGAGTCCTACTCTGATATCCCTATCCTCCTTGTCCACCCCCCACCTCTCAGTGGGCAGACCCCATCTCAACCTTAGATCACCTGCAGTCAACAAGGGTGCAATTGCAGCATGGAGCCAGCAACTCCATAAAATACAAAGCAGAAAAAAAACTGCATAGCACTCACAGACTAATGTGAACCGGTGCCAGCAGGGCTGCTGAATCAAACAACTAGAAAGAAATGCTCTGCAGCACTCGGTTACTACCAAAGATGTACATGTGCTAACAAGCTATATATATATGAGAAAAAAGTTAAAAACTTACGTTTTTTCAAAAAACTCAAAATCATATCTTTTTATTCTGAAGTTCTTGGTACATACATTGGCCAATGTCTGTTTGCTCGTCGACTGCGACAAAGTGACTTCAGGTCCGACGAGTCCTACTCTGATATCCCTATCCTCCTTGTCCACCCCCCACCTCTCAGTGGGCAGACCCCATCTCAACCTTAGATCACCTGCAGTCAACAAGGGTGCAATTGCAGCATGGAGCCAGCAACTCCATAAAATACAAAGCAGAAAAAAAACTGCATAGCACTCACAGACTAATGTGAACCGGTGCCAGCAGGGCTGCTGAATCAAACAACTAGAAAGAAATGCTCTGCAGCACTCGGTTACTACCAAAGATGTACATGTGCTAACAAGCTATATATATATATGAGAAAAAAGTTAAAAACTTACGTTTTTTTCAAAAAACTCAAAATCATATCTTTTTATTCTGAAGTTCTTGGTACATACATTGGCCAATGTCTGTTTGCTCGTCGACTGCGACAAAGTGACTTCAGGTCCGACGAGTCCTACTCTGATATCCCTATCCTCCTTGTCCACCCCCCACCTCTCAGTGGGCAGACCCCATCTCAACCTTAGATCACCTGCAGTCAACAAGGGTGCAATTGCAGCATGGAGCCAGCAACTCCATAAAATACAAAGCAGAAAAAAAAACTGCATAGCACTCACAGACTAATGTGAACCGGTGCCAGCAGGGCTGCTGAATCAAACAACTAGAAAGAAATGCTCTGCAGCACTCGGTTACTACCAAAGATGTACATGTGCTAACAAGCTATATATATATGAGAAAAAAGTTAAAAACTTACGTTTTTTCAAAAAACTCAAAATCATATCTTTTTATTCTGAAGTTCTTGGTACATACATTGGCCAATGTCTGTTTGCTCGTCGACTGCGACAAAGTGACTTCAGGTCCGACGAGTCCTACTCTGATATCCCTATCCTCCTTGTCCACCCCCCACCTCTCAGTGGTGGGGTGGACAAGTTGTTTGATTCAGCAGCCCTGCTGGCACCGGTTCACATTAGTCTGTGAGTGCTATGCAGTTTTTTTTCTGCTTTGTATTTTATGGAGTTGCTGGCTCCATGCTGCAATTGCACCCTTGTTGACTGCAGGTGATCTAAGGTTGAGATGGGGTCTGCCCACTGAGAGGTGGGGGGTGGACAAGGAGGATAGGGATATCAGAGTAGGACTCGTCGGACCTGAAGTCACTTTGTCGCAGTCGACGAGCAAACAGACATTGGCCAATGTATGTACCAAGAACTTCAGAATAAAAAGATATGATTTTGAGTTTTTTGAAAAAACGTAAGTTTTTAACTTTTTTCTCATATATATATAGCTTGTTAGCACATGTACATCTTTGGTAGTAACCGAGTGCTGCAGAGCATTTCTTTCTAGTTGTTTGATTCAGCAGCCCTGCTGGCACCGGTTCACATTAGTCTGTGAGTGCTATGCAGTTTTTTTTCTGCTTTGTATTTTATGGAGTTGCTGGCTCCATGCTGCAATTGCACCCTTGTTGACTGCAGGTGATCTAAGGTTGAGATGGGGTCTGCCCACTGAGAGGTGGGGGGTGGACAAGGAGGATAGGGATATCAGAGTAGGACTCGTCGGACCTGAAGTCACTTTGTCGCAGTCGACGAGCAAACAGACATTGGCCAATGTATGTACCAAGAACTTCAGAATAAAAAGATATGATTTTGAGTTTTTTGAAAAAACGTAAGTTTTTAACTTTTTTCTCATATATATATAGCTTGTTAGCACATGTACATCTTTGGTAGTAACCGAGTGCTGCAGAGCATTTCTTTCTAGTTGTTTGATTCAGCAGCCCTGCTGGCACCGGTTCACATTAGTCTGTGAGTGCTATGCAGTTTTTTTTCTGCTTTGTATTTTATGGAGTTGCTGGCTCCATGCTGCAATTGCACCCTTGTTGACTGCAGGTGATCTAAGGTTGAGATGGGGTCTGCCCACTGAGAGGTGGGGGGTGGACAAGGAGGATAGGGATATCAGAGTAGGACTCGTCGGACCTGAAGTCACTTTGTCGCAGTCGACGAGCAAACAGACATTGGCCAATGTATGTACCAAGAACTTCAGAATAAAAAGATATGATTTTGAGTTTTTTGAAAAAACGTACGTTTTTAACTTTTTTCTCATATATATATAGCTTGTTAGCACATGTACATCTTTGGTAGTAACCGAGTGCTGCAGAGCATTTCTTTCTAGTTGTTTGATTCAGCAGCCCTGCTGGCACCGGTTCACATTAGTCTGTGAGTGCTATGCAGTTTTTTTTCTGCTTTATATATATATATATATAACTAGAAAAAAGTTCTCTGCAGCACTCAGCTACTACCAATGATGTACAAATGCTAACAAGCTATATATATATATATTTGAGAAAAAAGAAAAAAGTTTAAAAACTTACGTTTTTTTCAAAAAACTCAACTTCTTATTTTTTTATTTCTGAAGTTCTTGGTACACACATTGAGTGCTGTGCAGTTTTTTTTCTGTTTTGTATCTTATGGAGTTGCTGGCTCCATGCTGCAATTTGCACGCTCATCACCTACAGGTGATCTAGGGTCGAGATGAAGTCTGCCCACTGAGAAGTGGGGGGTGGACAAGGAGGATAGGGATATCAGCGTTAGGACTCATCAGACCTGAAGTCACTTTGTCGCAGTTGATGAGCAAACAGACATTGGCCAATGTGTGTACCAAGAGCTTCAGAAATAAAAAAATAAGATTTTGAGTTTTTTGAAAAAAACGTACGTTTTTAAACTTTTTTCTCAAATATATATAGCTTGTTAGCATGTGTGCATCATTGGTAGTAACCGAGTGCTGCAGAGAACTTTTTTCTAGTCATTTGACCCAGAGTCCCTGCTGGCACCAGTTCACATTTTGTCTGTGAGTGCTGTGCAGTTTTTTTTCTGTGTTACATATACCTTATATATATATGTATATATATATATATATATTATATATATATAGAGAGAGAGAAGAGAGAGAGAGAGAGAGAGAGAGGTATCAAAATACAAAACGACCATATGTCTTATGCAACACAATTCAACATTTTATTATTAAAATCCAGATGATAGAGAGGGACAATACACAACAGAAAAAAGCAGCATCCCAGTTGCAAACACCAGAACCTGAGGTAGTTGTTGTAACAGAAATACAAAGTACAGAGCAGGACACCAAAGCACTATACACTGAACAGGGTTATAGTATATAGTTACATAGTATATGTACAAACCCATGCATAAATATGCATCATATCCTTACATATGTTCACATTGGATATGTAAAAAAAGTATATACAATACATATAGCAACAAATCATGATTATGATGTAGATCAGCACATTAGAGGTTAATTCACACACGCTAAGCAAAAGCATTATATATATATATATATAATCTCAGAAAAAAATATCAATATACATATATTTTGTTTTGGAGGGAGGAGCGACCAATTGGAATTTTGTTTCTTTGTATGCCCCTGGTAAACATATCTTTAGAAGTGTAGATATGTCTATAAATATTTTCTTTTATATTACTATCTAGTTTTAGGTCAATTAATCCTAATTTCTGGCTAAATAAAATTTCTACGATTTTATTAAACATTTTGTATACAATAAACATTTCAATCTATGCATTTGCCGAAAATAAATTAAATTACTATTTTTACATGTAAAGAGGACCTTACATGTCTTAGCATGTAATGCGGGCCACATGCTGTCATAGGGCTCTGGAGCAGGATAAATCATATTTTTGTTATCTGTTTTTTTAATCTCTCTTTTCCATCGTAGATGTATCATCTTGTAAAGATTAAATTCTAATTTCTCCTTCAATCAAGCGGGTGTCTGCCCTGAGATGAACGTTATAAAGGTTGATTATCGTGACACAAAGCTTGGTTCTGTTCCATACAGTAGCTGCGTATGAACTTCTTTGTGGAATGTGTTCCGTTATTATTTATTTATAACACCTCCTGCTTATAATTGAACAATTTCATGCATGGGAAAAAGTAACCTTCCCAAGAAACTAATTTAAGACCACGCCCCCTTGATTGAAGAGGACATTAGAATGTAATTTTTAAAAGCTAATATCTCATCAATAAAGATGAAAAAAATCCTATATTTTATTCAGCTATGCAGTCACTATTCCATCATGTGGTCAGTTTAATGTGCAGGAACTCATTTAAGGTCTTCTTTAAAGAACAAAGTAGTGTCCAATGGAATCCAATGGAAACAATTCTCCAGCACCACAGTGTGTAAAGATAAACCTTTACATTTATTAAGAAAGATAGCCTTGTCTGTTTTTATGGGTGGCTTAATATGAAGTTTTAGACTTTCTTAATAAATGTGAAGTTTTATATTTATACTCTATTGTGTTGGAGAATTTTTTCCATTGGATTCCATTGGACACTACTTTGTGCTTCTGGCTCCAGCTTGACCACTCTGGATGTCTCCTAGCATCTGAATGCCCAAGGTCTCTCTGATGCACTGCTCAACGGTAGGCTGAATATTTTCTTATTTTTACTTCTTCAAAGAAGTAATAGACAACCCCTTCTTAACAATTAATTTTCCATCATAAAAATGTAAAGAAAACATGTATTTTACTTCTGACCTGGCACTGTCACAGCAATGTTGGCACTGTGTCACTGTGTCTTCAAGTGTGCCAACTTTCAAGAATCATGCCTTTTAGGAAGGTAAGTACAGTATATATATTTCTTATTTTCTTACTATTACAAAGGTTTTTCAAGCACTGGAAAAACCCCAAGAGTAATGTAATTTACTGACTGCAAACATGTATTGAAGTATCTACACCAAACATATATTAAAAAACTGTAGAAATTTATGTTTATGAACAGAGTAAGGTTTATTAACCTAAAACCAGACATTTCACTTAAACCATGTTTATAGAAAAATATAAAAGTGATAACAATGATGTGTTGCTAATCACTACTTGCAAGTAATTCAGAAGGAAGAGTAGTAAGATAGGCTGAAGTCAGGTACCAGGAAGACTTATAGGGCATTCCAGAAGTCTACAGAGGTGTAGTCAAGTTCGAGTTTGGTTTACAGAAAGGCACATAGAATAAATGGAGTCAACTGAAACGTGGTCCAGTAATGATTCAGGGTCCGGCTTTCAGGAACATACGTAGAGATCAAAGGGAGTCAATGGTCAGGCAATGGTCTGAGGTCAAAATACCAGGGGATCGTGTCAAGAGCAGGAAGCAAGCAGAGCGGTAGTGAAGCAACAGTGCACAATGATCAGAACAGACATAGGTATGCAGGCCAACAGCACTACTCACACAGAATGCATGACTGGCAGAATCCTAGGAGAGGTTGCTAAGTAAATTAGCTGAGCGCAATCACTGGAAAGATGGAACACCTGCACCTCTCAGAACCAGAATGGAGGGCTGCACTGAAAATCAGCACATTGAAAGCTCAGCACACCCAGGTACCAGTCACAGCATAATATATATGGCGTCCTAAATGCACTGCATGGAGGGATCATAAACAGTGAAATGTTATAGTAATACATGATTAGAATGGATTTTTATGTTTCTTTTCCTCTTTTTCTTTGACAGATCCTTTACGTCCTCCCTTGTTCCTTTTAGATCCTCCTAGTGGTAGGATTCGGGATGGAGGCAATGTAACACTATACTGCGCAGCTCCTGAAGCTTATGAAAGAACTAAATTCCATTTTCTCAATACCACAGATGAAATAATAAGTGTATCCACTGACAACAATCGGAAAACAGCAGCAGTTACTATCAATATGAGGAAATCCAATAGCACTTTAGCCACCAAATATTTCTGCCAGTACACAGCAGTGATTAAAGGACGCTTATTGCTGTCACCCCAGAGTCCTCAGATTGAGATTATTGTGGTAGAAGGTAGGTAGTTCATAATAAATTCTAAACATTATTATTATGACTAAAGAAGATGAACAAAGAACAAGAAATTGTAAGACTTTATTCACTACTTTAACATTCTACTAAGCCTTTCATTTGTTTTTTTGATCCCCAGCAGGATCATTTTTGTGGTTGATCGCTATTGGAGTAGGAGCTGGGATAGTTGTATTGCTAATACTTCTAAGTTTAATCTACTGGGTGCTGCTGGCTAAGAAAGGTAAGATTTACCACTTAGGCTCCTGATGTACAGTATGTGACTGTAAACACTAAAAGTGTTGGCCATAAGATCATATTGTCACCAAAAATGTATACTCAAAGGCATTTATTTATTTATTTGTTTTTTTTTGTTGTGGCTCCAAGTAAATGAAAGTGCAGTCCTGGTCAGTTGAGAAAAATAATTATGTCTCAGTTGACCACCACTGTGCCGGGGTGTAATGGTGGCCAACTGTTACAGTAGTCTCTATGGCTGGCAAGCCGTCCTCAGCAGAATAAGAAGTGGTGTGGATGACGTGTAGGATCAGCTGCTCTCAATAAATAATGTCCAGACTTCAGGTGCAACGCAAAAAGACTCATGTTCACTGAGCAGTTTATGATGATAGTGATAATATGGCTTTCCACAGTTCAACATACAGACTCGCAGCCTCTGATGGTGTAAGGCACTCAGCTCTCCTTCTTGCAGTGTGCCACAGATCTCTTCATTCCTATTAATTATGGCTCTAGATTATGCCTTTAAACTTATCCTCATTGGCTTCCACGGTACCTTAGGTTTATTGGAAAGTATCTCAGCTCTCCTCCCACTGCTGACAACTTCAGGATCCTAACAAGACAGCTTTCCATACAGACTCTCACATTTTCACTGCTGATCCCTAACTGTAGATATTAAAGAGGTTGTTCACATCTATAATAGGGATGGGCGAATTCGTTAGGACTCATTACTCTGCGAGTAGTAAGGAACTCGCAGGAGTCGGTACTCTGCGAGTTTCCAAGCGCTTACTCGCACAGTAACGAGTCCAATGCAAATCAATGGCAATCCTAGTTTTGTCAGAGTTTGCATTTAGTATTTTTCTCAGTCGCTAAACTCGCTATCACATCGCTGTCTATGTAGCTGGATTGTCCCCAAATCGTTTAAACAATAGCACCGGTTCATGGATACCCGCTGTCAGCAGCGAGTCTTAGGGATGAGCGAGTCTACGACTCCTGTATACTGTATTCGGGACTCGCTTAATACAGAATATGTTAATGTTCCGAGACAGCCTAGCATGTTAGGTCAGAAAACTGTGAAGATGGACAAGCATGTTAGCCAATCATATTCAGTAATGCCGCAGCCTTATTGGTTGTGGCATTACTATGATTGGCTGCTGTTCATCGTGATGCCTATGTCATGTATGACAGGCAAGGCTGTATATAAGGCTTGCCCCACCATTTTGGGCACATTCCTGTGACGATCTGAGCTAGTGCAGGGCGAGTAGGGAGACTTGGAGCAGATCTTAGCTAGGGAGTGTCAGTGAGTGTAGGAAACCCAACTCAATATTCCTCACATTTAACCCAAACAGCTCTTCTGAGAGCTATCAGGATGGAGGAGTGCTGTGTACAGGACTGTAGGCAGGGAGACAGGCAGGCAGGAGCAGCCTTACAGTGCATACAGCACCGACCTCAGAGCTTAGCTTAGTCACTCAGCTTTCCTCAGAGCTGAAATCAGAGGCTTAGGTGAGCTAATATTTCATTTTTTCAGGGAGAGTGCGTTGCTTCTCTGCTAAGTGATAGCACGCACTTTACCTCACTGCCGTGACGCAGAGAGCACCAAAGTCCATCTTGGTGACTGCTTGTGCGCACTGCCTGCTGGATCCGGCTGGTTACAAAAATACGGCGAAGCCCCCGTCATTTTATTTATTTTTTTTAAATCATATAACAATCACAAAACATTGACTGCATCTTTACTAACCCCTCGACCATGGTCCAGGGGTTAATAAATATGCAGTCCCTTTTATTTATATTGTTTTATGGATTTTACAAAAAAAAAAATGACGTGGGCTTCGCCGTATTTTTGTAACCAGTCGTATCCAGCAGGCAGCGACGGGCTGCCCCCAACCCCCAGGTGCCTATTTGTACCTGGCTGGACAAAAGAATATAGGGGAGCCCCCTTTTTTTAAATTATTTCATGAATTTCATGAAATAATTAAAAAAAAAAATCTGTGGGGCTGCGCGCTATTTTTATGTCTAGCCTGGTACAGCTAAGCAGCTGGGGGCTGGAATCCGCAGCGCAGGAAGGCCCAAGCTTTCTGGGCCCCCCCACTGCAAATTGCAGCCCGCAGCCACCCCAGAAGATGGCCCGTTCATTGAAGTGCCATCCTCTGGCGCTGAACCCCGCTCTTCAAGGGCCCTGTTGCAGTGGCTCACTGGGTAATAAAGGGGTTTGGGCCAGCTTTGTGTTATTAGCTGGCCCTAAGCCCGAAATTTATGGCGGTCACGCCAATATTACACATGACCGCCATGAATTTCTATTAAATTGTTTAAAAAAAACCACAACACACATAAAAATTTTTTTTATTAGTAATAAAACAAAAAGCCATTAGGGACTCCATCTTTAATAAAAAAAATCTTCTTCCGTCCGACGTAGTCCCAAACGCGGTGTCAGCTCTGCTACATCCCTCTACATAGACACACATGTCTATACAGAGGGACAGCAGGCTGAAAAATTTCTTGGGGTTCACCTCAGGTGAACCTTGCTGTCAAAGCCCGAATCTCTGCTGCAGGCTCCGGAGATTACCGAGCGAGGACAGCAGTCAGTTTTTATAAAAAAATTTTTTTTTTTTAATATTCTTTAAAAGCCGGCGCCTTTTTGCTGCTGGCTTTTAAAGAATAAAATGGGGAATTTCAGGTTTTTCCTCTGCTGCCAGACCCCTTATAGGGTTCAGCAGCACAGGAATCGCTTCAATACTCGCTTCCCCATTCATTAACATTGGACTCGCTAGACTCGCAACTAGTAGGCAGTTTCCGACTCGGACTCGTTAGAGTCTAGCGATTCTGAGTATTTTAGGATTCGTCCATCTCTAATCTATAACATTGATAGCTTATCCTTAGGATGTCTGATTGGTAATGCACATCTGACACGCCCTGACACCTGGGCCGTGGGGTGCTCAGAACCGAGCCTTCAGATTCTCTTGGGGATGTCACGATGGCTCACCCGGCTCCGTGGTCCTGGCTGTGTCATAAAAAGAGGAGGAAAGTTTATATGGGGAATTCATTTGTGATGCCACCTATGGTTTTCGGCAAATAGATGAAGGGCCGATGCTGCAGTTCAGAGCCGCTGGGGCAGTTGTTATCGCTCTCCACTGGTAGAGTGTGGCCCCAGGGTAGTTATAAAGTCAATTAGAATGTAGTGCAGGGCAGGTGACGGAGTTATAATTTGAGGACAAGTGGGGTGCAATTTACACGCTTTACTCACAGTTTTCCAGATTTTCAACAACCAGCCAGGTGCTGTGTCCTCCGGGTCAGGGATCCAGCAAACTCTTGGATAACTTAGAGGCACTTTACCGGGACCCCCTTCTGGTGTACCTTCCCGGGGCGCCATCCTGCCCTGCGCCTCACACTCAGTGTCCCAAGCCAGCAGCCGCAGGTCCTGTCGGACGAGGTCCTCTCAGTCCCCTTGACCCTACGTGGCTGCCTTTTCAGTGATTAAGTGTGGATTTGGCTGCTTTTAAAGATACCACAGCCTCCAGTTAGCTAGCTGAGTCGTACAGTCTCTCCACTAGTCTGGGGCTGGTCCCATCTGCGGCCCGGTCCCTCCACCCGACTCCACGGTCAGCGTGGATACTGGCACCACAGGTGAATTCCTCCCTTCCTGTGCCCCTGGGACCCCTTCAATGTCTCTAGAGCCCCTCACTGGCTCCTCCATCCATTTTTACCTCTCCCTGTTCTGGGACGAGCTGCAACCGGCTCCAGTCCCCAGGACGACTCTCTCTGTCCTTCCACTCATGATTGACTCCTGTCACCAACTGCCTAGACTGTTCTGCATGTTTTTCTCATGTCCCTCACGTTCTCTGCGTCCTCTACGTTGTCACCACTCTCTTCACTACTTCATGGTGTGCTCTCCTATCTACTTCCTCCACCCACACCCTCTACCTAGTTCCCCCTCCAGCCTGAGATGGGGCCCTCCCTCAATAGGGTCTGACAAGATCCCCTGGCCTGGAGTGGTGTGGTGTTGGATGCTAGTGTGTAGGTACTGGTTAGTGTCCCCTCCTTACATGAGAGCAGGGTACCACACCTCTAGCTGAGGTGCAGTACCTCTGTGGCAACTGGATCCTCAGGGGAGCCACACATCCAGCCCCTATTGCTTAGAATATACAGTTTATAGCATGCTGAAAAGAATCACACCTTTCTGCCTCTTATTAGAAGCCTTGTTGTAGAGAAATCATCTATTAACACATTTTATATCAATGAGCTGTTTGAGACCATGGGGTGGATGCTGCCTGTAAGATAAGTCTGCCTCCAGAGCCTATTTTAAATAAAAATGGGCATTACCAGAGTGAGACAAGTAACTGACAGAACAGGAGAAATGAAATTTGATTTCTTGCAAACACATTTTTGCAGCTCATTGAGATCTGCTGTAATGTAACAATGTTTTACCCTGTCAGCTGTGAGATGGAAGCTGAAACCACTAAGAAGAATCTGCAGATGTGTCAGTTCACATACAGCTCTACAGTGAGATCAGGAGGGCAGAGGGCAGGCATCACACATCACAATGGTAACTACCCTTTTATTTAAAGCAAACCTGTCACCCCCCCAGGCATCTTAAAATATAATAGCCAGCTTCTTCAGCACTAAGGCTGCATTCTGAGAGGGTGGCTATAGTATTTATGCGCCCTAGATTCAATGCAAAAAAGAGTTTTATAAAACGTGTTCTAAACCTGACCTAATACAGGGAGGCAGGCTTTACCAGCGTCTATCTCCCTCTTTTGAGTGTCAGTCATCCCTCTCTGCTGTGCAGGCGCCGCCTCCTCTTCCAATATCGCCGAGAATCCGGCGCCTGCATAGTGCATCTAGGCCCCGGGCATGCGCAGTGCGTGCTGCTCAGAAACCTCCTGCCTCCCACTTCAGCTTTTCGCACCTGCGTGGTCAGCCTCACTGACTGATTGGCTGATTGGCCGCCCCACACTGTGAATACTTTATAACACAATGTGGGGCAGGCTAACCACGCAAGCGCAAAAAGCTGAAGTGGGAGGCAGGTTTCTGAGCAGCGCGCACTGCGCATGCCCTGGGTCCTAGAGGCACTACACAGACGCTGAATTCTTGGCGATATTGGAAGAGGAGGCGGCGCCTGCACAGCAGAGAGGGATGACTGACACCACAGAGGAGGGAGATAGTCGCTGGTAAAGCCCGCCTCCGTGTCTTGGGTCAGGTTTAGAACACATTTTATAACACTCTTTTTGCATTGAATCTAGGGCGCATAAATCCTATAGACACCTTCTCAGAATGCAGCCTCAGTGCTGCAGAAGCTGGCTATTATCTGGCTCCCCGTCTCCAAGAGATCCCAATTCAAAACACTAACCATGGCGTACAAAGCCATACACAACCTGGCCCCACCATACATCTCCGACCTGGTCTCCCGATACCTACCCTCACGCAACCTCCGCTCCTCCCAAGAACTCCTCCTCTGCTCCCCCCTCATCACCTCTTCGCACAACCGAGTCCAGGACTTCTCCCGGGCATCTGCCTTACTCTGGAACTCCCTACCCGAACACGTCAGACACTCTCCTACCCTGAGTAGCTTCAAGTGTCACCTGAAGACTCACTTGTTCCGTCAAGCCTACAACCTGCCATGAGACCCAGGCGAACGCCCCATACCTGGCATTCCCCCATCCTACTGTATCCTAACCCGCCCCTTTTAGACTGTGAGCCCTCGTGGACAGGGTCCCTGCCCCTCCTGTACCTGTACGTCCTGATCGCCTAGATTTAGTGTACTTGTTCTTGTCTCCCTCATCCTCATGTAAAGCGCCATGGAACCTAATGGCGCTAAATAAATAAATAATAATAATAATAATAATAATTATCTCTTTAGATGTCTGAGGAGGGGTGACAGGTTCGCTTTAAAATAATGTCTGGAGGCAGAGTTATCTTCTAGTCCCAGAGTCTGGAAGAGGTTATTTATATAAAGTGATAAAAGATGATTAGAGGCAGGAATGTATGATTATTTTGACCATTCTATAACCTGTATGCCTATATTATTGTTTAGAAAGGTGAAAGTGGTGGCAGATTCCTGTTAAGTAATGAGTAAGTTATGTTGATCATGCTTTCTTAGATATGTTAAGGTGTGTCAAAGCTTTTGGAAAACATGTAAAGCCCTCATATACAGTATATAGTAGGGATTTTTTGCATGGAAGAAAATTGAGAATAATATCATCCTTTACACAGTATTATATTATAATCAGTTCTTATAGATTGTAGAATATGCCTAATCTTACCAGAATGTGCAGACAATATTATAATACAATGCATACATAAAAGTGTAATATGGTTCTTAAATAATACCAAAATACAGAGCCACATGTTTAGGTTCTTCACAAGCACCCAGAAAAAATGTGTAAGTGGGAAGTGGTTGATTAGGATATAATAATGGAAGCCTACTAATGCATGAAGACAATGGTTGAGGTTTTCTGTACATTTGTAAGAAGGTGTACAGAGCTATACATTTCAGCTCTAACTATGAATATGGATCACACCTGTAATGATAACATCTGACCACTTGATGTCAATAACACTCGCTATTGTTCTAAATTTATTAAGCATTGAAAAAAACAAAGCTTGAATATTTTTTATATGGTGTGATGTAGTTATCAAAAGAATTGTGCAGTGAAAATGCAATTTTGTTGCTGGATGGCTAAAATACGTTTAATGCATCATCGCTCTGCCAATTAAGCTGAGGAGAGAAACAAGGCTTGGGTTGTGCGGTGCAGTTGGTCGTCACCCGCCACGGAGACAGAGCAGGGCTACACGTGCATTGTTTCAGGTCCTGTGAAAAAATAGAAAAGAAAAAAGGAAAGGAATTGAGCAAGTGAACCTAGTCCCCTGTGGAATGCAGCAGTTTTGTGCTCCTGTGAACGGTGACAGCCGGGAGAATAAACCCCTAACCCTGTTTGACGGAGAGAGTGGGGAAGCCCATCAGTGGGTTAGCAACGGAAGAAGGTGACCATCTTGTGAGCAGTGACGCAGTTTGTGTAGTGGGTAAAGTACCCTGAGTTACAACCAAGGATAGGTACCTTTTGTTCATCCGCTTATAATGAAGGCTATTTAGGGTGAGCCAGGTAATTGAACTAATCCGAATGACTTTTTGTTAACTGGCCTGTGTCAACAAAGCATGAAATGTGTTTACATTATCAATAACCGCAGGTAGCATGATGTGGAGATCCAAAAGACCACAGTCCGTGGTGAAGCTCCCAAGGCACTCATCTATCCGAATTGAATCGTCTCCAAAACTGATGATTAAATGAAATTGCTAGCAAACAGATTCCTGTGATTGGGAATGAAATACCCAAATGTTTTAAATGTTAAGGCCCCTTTACACGCAGATGTGGCACCCCAAGGGTTAATGTGCCACAGAAACAACACAAAGGGTTAGCTCACCACACCACACAACACTGGGCACTACACTAGGAAGTGGGGAAGAGCAGAGTGGTGGGTGGAGCTTAAGTGGCACCTGCAAGAGTGGGAGGAGCTAATGTTGTTTACCTCAGAGTGGTAGTGACAGTTAGTTTAGTTCAGTTGGAGAGAGAGTTGGAGTTGGAGTTCCTGAGAGGACTAAGGGAAGGACCTGGGAGCAGAGGAGCTGCCTTAAGCTCAACCCACGGTCCACTGTCAACTTCCAGGCCGGCCAGGGTCTGACGAAAGGTGTAGGAAAAGTAAAGGAACACACCCGGAAAAAGGAGTTACCTTGAACTCACCCCGGAGAAGCGCATAGGACGGATACCGGATCCGATGCTGTGCCTGAAACAGACAGCACAGTGAATACCGGAATGGTGAAGGTCCACCATCTTCACTGTACCATAACAAAGCAACACGGAGGGGTCAGTGACACGGAAGACTCAAGTTGCCTAGTAGATTGGTACCCGTGAGAGGAGACAGGGCCAGCAGTTCAGCTAAAGGCGGCAGCAGGACCTCACACAGAGCGCAGGAGTGGGAAGCCAAGGACCCGATCAGGGTGGGAGCAACCCGGCCCCGGTACAGACTCCGTGGACAATACTCTGCTTATATCATCTGCAAAGTAAAGACTTGGAAGACTACAAAAACCGTGAGTTTGTGTGATCCTTGCACTCCAGCCCTGATCACCCCCATAAGCAACACCATCTCCACTATCATCCTCTTTCCTGCAACATCTATAACAACCATCATAGACTTCAATTACACTGCCCCGGGGAACCAGGCTCTAACTGCGGGGAGCCGTTCCATCTAAAGCTTCCAAACATCATCCCCGGAGGTTCTGCAGCAGCGGTGGTCCCATTACTGACCACAACCCGTAGGTGGCTTCACAACAAACCAAATCACTTGTAAATACACCCCATTTTATTGTGCGAACCCGGGACACGGTCCGGACCAGGACTGCCGTGACATCCCCAGCAGCACCCCGATCCGGCACCGAGTACCCCGTCCCAGTGGGCTCCACACTGACACTTTCCAGTGATCCCACCAGCGATCTGACCTGGCCGGGATTGCTGGAAAGTCGCTATGCAGTCGCTGGTGAGGTGTCAAACAGGCAGACTCACCAGCGACCATTCAGCAGCGAGTTCACTGGTAACCAGGGTAAATATGGGGTTGCTAAGCAGCGCGCACTCCTTAGTTACCCGTTGTTTTCCCTGGTTATCAGCATCCTCCCGCTTACAGGCTGGGCTAAGCGGGAGGACGCTCGTAACCAGGGTAAACAATGGGTAACTAAGCAGAGCATGCTGCTTAGCTACCCCATATTTACCCTGGTTACCAGTGCCCAGCATGTAATGTGTGGTGCTGGGCATTGGCTGGGAGGTCACTGATCGTTGGTCTCTCGCTGTTACACACGCCGATGCATGCTGACCAGCGGGAGACCAAGGACCAAAAAATGGTCCTGAATGATTTGTAGCGATCAGTGACCTCACAGCAGGGGCCAGGTCACTGATGCGTGTCGCACACTGCAACATCGCTGGAGAGGTCGTTGTTACGTCACAAAACCTATGACATTTCAGTGACATCGCTAGCGATGTTGCAGTGTGTGAAGCACCTTTTAGACTTGTTATGTGAACTTGGTTTTAACTGGTCTAGCTGCACAGCTGTGAGAGCTAACACTAGGATCTCAGAGGGTTGATTGGTTAAGGTAGTATTGAGATTGTGAACCAGGAGAAAGGTCACATATCACAGCTTCTCCATAGAAACTAGCTCTGTTTAGGTCCAGACACATTTAGGAGAGGAAGTGCCATTTTTGGTCCAAAGGAGACACCCTCTCGTTGGGACCAGGGACATGTGCGTGATTTCCTTGTAGGGTCTTATTGTATAAGAGTTGCTGGGGTTAAGTTTATTGTTTATTTATTATTAAGTCCATGTACTGTTAGTCTTAGAAAGATTAATTTACTTTTTCCTCCCTATAAAACCGGGGCGAGTTTGACATCATAAATCTTATTATTATACCACCAGTTTGGGAGGTCATCTTTCCCGTAAGTGACATCATTGTATTGAAACAAGTCAAGATCTCTGCCTTTTCCTGGGGTCTTAGCACTTTGCCCAGAAGGGTCATGTTATCATCATTCACTACATATATTGATGAGACAGACTAAACACATTCAGGATATAATGCTTATGGCTTACTTTTCTATTGCAGATAAAAAGAAAGACCCAGAAGAGTCAAAACCAACTCATAATGTAAGCTAATTGCTTTCTTGATCCTTAAATCTATAACATAACATAACTGAGACACTTTCAGTTTTAAGTGAGCAGCATTTAAACAGCATAAAGCTTGGTCATAATGTATTGCCATGTGGCAACATTCATTCTTAGGGTACTTTTACACACGGCTACATTTCTAGGGTGGCTACAGGTAACTTACTGGTTGCAGTGAAATCATGGAGACATGGTTCTATCTTGTTGCTGTGTACAAATGGAATAATCTCTCCATGATTTCACTGCAACCAGTAAGTTACCTGTAGCCACCCTAGAAATGTAGCCGCATGTAAAGGTACCCTTAGTTTATCTTTTAAATGTATGTAACTAAAGATGAGCAAAATGGTTAGAAGCAAATTGAACTTTTCTGGAATTATACAAAATATTCAGATTCTCACTGATATGAGATATGTTTTGTTTGACAAATAGAAGGGAAAGCTTATCTGTCCCATCACTTTAGTCGTGTCAAGTCCTCTGCACAGGTCCTAAAATGAAACTCTGGGGAGAGTCCAAAAATGTGTACTGTCCCTGCGTTCCTACATGATGAACGTGAGCTTTCTTCTACAGTTCTAGGATCGCTTATCTATTATATAATCGCGAATTGCAAAAGCGCCCCTCTCGGCGCTACTTCCGGCGTGGTCATGTGGATACGCGCGAAGCATTGGCCGCGAAGCCGCCATTGCGAGAGCACACCTCCGCCGCCAGCCCCCATCCACAGTCTAGCACAGCCCCCCCGCAATGTCCACACAGCACATCCCCCAATGTCCGCACAGCACCCCCCCCAATGTCCGCACAGCCCCTCCCCCCCAATGTCCGCACAGCCCCTCCCCCCCAATGTCCCCCTCACTGCCCGCACACCTCCGCCGCCAGGCCCCATCCACAGTCTACCACAGCCCCCCCCCAATGTCCGCACGGCCCCTCCCCCCCAATGTCCGCACAGCCCCTCCCCCTCAATGTCCACACAGCCCCTCCCCCCCAATGTCCGCACAGACCCCCCCCGCCAATGTCCGCACAGTCCCCCCCCGCCAATGTCCGCACAGCCCCCCCGCTAATGTCCGCACAGCCCCCCCCGCCAATGTCCGCACAGCCCCCCCCGCCAATGTCCGCACAGCCCCTCCCCCCCAATGTCCGCACAGCCCCTCCCCCCCAATGTCCGCACAGCCCCTCCCCCCAATGTCCGCACAGCCCCTCCCCCCCAATGTCCGCACAGCCCCTCCCCGCCAATGTCCGCACAGCCCCCCGCCAATGTCCGCACAGCCCCCCCCCCGCCAATGTCCGCACAGCCCCCCGCGCCAATGTCCGCACAGCCCCCCCCGCCAATGTCCGCACAGCCCCTCCCCCCCAATGTCCGCCACCGCCCCTCCCCGCCAATATCCGCACAGCCCCCCCGCCAATGTCCGCACAGCCCCCCCCCGCCAATGTCCGCACAGCCCCCCCCGCCAATGTCCGCACAGCCCCTCCCCCCCAATGTCCGCACAGCCCCTCCCCCCCAATGTCCGCACAGCCCCTCCCCCCAATGTCCGCACAGCCCCTCCCCCCAATGTCCGCACAGCCCCTCCCCCCAATGTCCGCACAGCCCCTCCCCCCCATGTCCGCACAGCCCCCCCGCCAATGTCCGCACAGCCCCCCCCAATGTCCGCACAGCCCCCCCCAATGTCCGCACAGCCCCCCCCGCCAATGTCCGCACAGCCCCCCCGCCAATGTCCGCACAGCCCCCCCCGCCAATGTCTGCACAGCCCCTCCCCCCAATGTCCGCACAGCCCCCTCCCCCGCCAATGTACCGCATCAGCCCCCCCGCCAATGTCCCACAGCCCCCCCCCCGCCAATGTCCGCACCCGCACCCCCCCCGCCAATGTCCGCACAGCCCCCCCCAAAATGTCCGCACAGCCCCCCCCCAAAATGTCCGCACAGCCCCCCCCCAAAATGTCCGCACAGCCCCCCCCCCCAATGTCCTGCACAGCCCCTCCCCCCAATGTCCGCACAGCCCCCTCCCCGCCAATGTCCGCACAGCCCCCCCGCCAATGTCCACACAGCCCCCCCGCCAATGTCCGCACAGCCCCCCCCCCCGCCAAATGTCCGCACAGCCCCCCCCCCAAAATGTCTGCACAGCCCCCCCCCCAAAATGTCCGCACAGCCCCCCCCCCAAAATGTCCGCACAGCCCCCCCACCGACGCCGTAGATCACTTAACTGTCTTCATGACATCTGCTTCCTCAGGTCCACGTACACTCCTCCCTCCGGCTCAGGCATCCTGTTCCTTCAGCCCGGCTAACGACTCT
Organism: Allobates femoralis; assembly: GCA_033576535.1. Classification (NCBI taxonomy): domain Eukaryota; kingdom Metazoa; phylum Chordata; class Amphibia; order Anura; family Aromobatidae; genus Allobates; species Allobates femoralis. The sequence continues at coordinate 593,494,112 of JARQOC010000003.1, read as the reverse complement.
TCCATCCCCGCTCTTCTCTTTCTCCACCGAGCTCCGGCTCGCAGTCTCCATTCTGCTCCGCTGAAAGGCCTCATTGACTTACATCGTGGATAATCCTGGAGTGATTGGTCGCTTTTTCCATAGACAAACATGCCCATGTTTCTCTATGGAAGACGCGACCAATCAGCGTCAGGATTATCCGCATGTATCTCTATGAGAGGTTGGAGCGGACCTGAAGGAGAACTGTGTCTGCTCACTTAAAATAACAAATAATTAATTAATTTAATAATAAAAAATTAATAAAAAAATATTTAAAAAATAATAAAAAAATAATTAAAAAATAATTAAAAAAAAAATAAAAAATAATAATAAAAAATAAAATAATATGCTAAGAATATGAGCTCTTTGAGCGGACCTGAAGGAGAACTGTGTCTCAGGCTCAGGCTCACTTAAAATAACAAATAATAAATTAATTTAATAATAAAAAAATAATAAAAAAATAATTAAAAAATATATACAAAAATAAATAAAAAATAATAAAAAAATTTATAAAAAATATAATAAAAAAATACAAGTATGCTAATAATATGAGCCCTTTGAGCGGACCTGAAGGAGAACTGTGTCTCAGGCTCAGGCTCACTTAAAATAACAAATAATAAATTAATTTAATAATAAAAAAAATAATAAAAAAATAATTAAAAAATAATAAATAAAATAAATAAAAAATAATAAAAAAATAAATAAAAAATAATAATAAAAAAAAAAATATGCTAATATGAGCCCTTTGAGCGGACCTGAAGGAGAACTGTGTCTCAGGCTCAGGCTCACTTAAAATAACAAATAATAAATTAATTTAATAATAAAAAAAATAATTAAAAAATAATAAACAAACAAAAAAAAAAAATGATACATAATAACATAAAAAATAAGAATAAATAAAAAATGCTAATAATAATGATATTACTGCTAATAATAATGCTATTAATGCTAATAATTATGCTATTAATGCTAATAATAATGCTATTAATGCTAATAATTATGCTATTAATGCTAATAATTATGGTATTCATGGTAATAATAATGCTATTAATGCAAATAATATTGCTATTAATTCTATTATTAATGCTATTAATGCTAATAATAATGCTATTAATCCTAATAATTATGCTATTAATGCTAATAATAATGCTATTAATGCTAATAATTATGCTATTAATGCTAATATTTATGTTATTAATGCTAATAATTATGCTACCAATGCTAATAATTATGCTATTAATGGTAATAATAATGCTATTAATGCAAATAATATTGCTATTAATGCTATTATTAATGCTATTAATGCTAATAATTATGCTATTAATGCTAATAATTATGCTATTAATGGTAATAATAATGCTATTAATGCAAATAATGTTGCTATTAATGCTATTATTAATGCTATTAATGCTAATAATTATGCTATTAATGCTAATAATTATGCTATTAATGGTAATAATAATGCTATTAATGCAAATAATATTGCTATTAATGCTATTATTAATGCTATTAATGCTAATAATTATGCTATTAATGCTAATAATTATGCTATTAATGGTAATATTAATGCTATTAATGCAAATAATATTGCTATTAATGCTATTATTAATGCTATTAATGCTAATAATTATGCTATTAATGCTAATAATTATGTTATGAATGGTAATAATAATGCTATTAATGCAAATATTATTGCTATTAATGCTATTAATGCTAATAATTATGCTATTAATGCTAATAATTATGCTATTAATGGTAATATTATTGCTATTAATGCAAATAATATTGCTATTAATGCTATTATTAATGCTATTAATGCTAATAATTATGCTATTAATGCTAATATTAATGCTAATTATGCTAATAATAATCATATTAACGCTATTAATAATGCTATTAAGGCTAATAATCATGCTATTTATGCTATTCAAAATGCTATTAATGCTAATAATATTGCTAATAATGCTCTTTATGCTAATAGTAATGCTATTAATGCAATTATTTATGCTATTAATTCTATTATTTATGCTATTAATGCTATTAATAATGCTATTAATGCTATTAATAATGTTATTCATGCTATTAATATCACTATTAATACTATTAATGCTATTAATGCTAATATTAATGCTATTAATTGTATTATTAATGCTATTAATGCTATTAATAATGCTATTAATGGTAATAATAATGCTATTACTGCTAATAATAATGCAATTAATGCTAATAATTATGCTATTAATGCTACTATTAATGCTAATAATGCTATATAATAATCATATTAACGCTATTAATAATGCTATTAAGGCTAATAATCATGCTATTTATGCTATTCAAATGCTATTAATGCTAATAATATTGCTATTAATGCTTCTTTATGCTAATAGTAATGCTATTAATGCGATTAGTTATGCTATTAATTCTATTGTTTATGCTATTAATGCTATTAATAATGCTATTAATGCTATTAATGCTATTAATAATGTTATTCATGCTATTAATAATGCTATTAATGCTATTAATGCTAATTATTAATGCTATTAATTGTATTATTAATGCTATTAATGCTAATAATTATGTATTAATGCTAATATTAATGCTAATAATGCTATAATAATCATATTAACGCTATTAATAATGCTATTAAGGCTAATAATCATGCTATTTATGCTATTCAAAATTCTGTTAATGCTAATAATATTGCTATTAATGCTCTTTATGCTAATACTCATGCTATTAATGCGATTATTTATGCTATTAATTCTATTATTTAGGCTATTAATGCTATTGATAATGGTATTAATGTTATTAATAATGCTATTAATGCTATTATGCTAATATTAATGCTATTAATTCTAATAATCATGCTATTAATCTATTAATAATGCTATTAATGCTATTTTTAATTCTATTAATGCTATTAATAATTTTATTAATGCTAATAATGCTATTACTCCTCATAATAATGCTATTAACGCTATTATTAATGCTATTTATGGTAATAATGCTATTAATACTAATAACAATACTATTAATAGTACTATTATTGCTGTTAATAATGCTATTAATGCTAATAATAATGCTGTTAATGCTAATAATTATGCTATTAATGGTAATAATAATGCTATTAATGCAAATAATATTGCCACGTTCTAGAATCCCGATGCATTTGCATCGGGCTCACAGCTAGTAAATAAATAAAATCGTATCTGCACCTCAGCTCTCACCCCTCCCTCAGGGGACAATACATCACAGAGCAGATTCAACAGGGGGGCATGGACACCGGCCCCATGCTCCACTACAAATCAGCCCCATTATATGCCACCAATATGCTTGCTATATGTATCACTGTACTCTCCTGAGCTGACAGTGACAGCTGCACAAACATAAATACACACTGTCACTCAGCTCAGGAGAGTTGTGTGGCCACATCCCCTGTTCTTACACTAGCTAGAAAGTAAGATGAGAATGGAGACCCCCGGCGGCCATGCCCCGGCACTCCCCTGCTCTCAGAAGCAGCCTGAAGCTGAGTCTGCTCTGTGACCTATTGTACTATAAGGGAGGGGTGAGGGCTGAGGAGCAGATTCAATTTTATTGATTTATAAATGATCTAAATATCTTACAATTGTACAACCCAGCTCAGCTTCATCATGTAGGAGGGCAGGGACAGTACAAAAAAATTCTTTCTCTGAAGATCACCTTTAAAGCCTCTTCTTTACTTCTCCATGGCATGCAATATCCTTTTCGTTTTTCTTTTCCAGGGAATAGGATTTTGACTGAATTATTTTCAACTTATAATTTAACAAGAACTATTTTTTGTATGTGGTAAAGATATTGTGATTCTATTATTTATATCTTGTCTTTGTCAACTGTATTTACTCTGTTCTCTTTAGGGTGGATGCAAAGTCACCTCACTGTAAGGAAATGGTTTGAGGTTTGAAAGTGAACAGATAAGAAAAGCTTTCCATAATATCAGCCATCATGGTCGGAAACCCAGCTTCCCAATATATGTGTGTTGGGAAACAGCGGCCATGGTTGTCGTTTTCTGATGTAAACACGTAAGCAAGGGACAACCTGGGCCTGATGATATGTACAGGCTCTCTACCTCCGATGAGAAATGAATCACAGGTGTCACTACCTTACTTACAAGAATATATGGACAATTTAACTGACATAGTCACTTCCATTTGACCAGATTTTACAATACAAAGGATGGCACAGTGACTCGGTGGTAAGCACTGCAGTCTTGCAGCACTGAGGTTCTGGTTTCAAATTCCACCAAGAACAATGTCTGCAAGGAGTTTGTATGTCTCCCTTTGTTTCCACAGGTTTCCTTTGGGTTCTCTGGTTTCCTCCCACACTACAAAGGCATTCTGAAAGGGAATTTACATTGTGAACCCCAATGGGGGCAGAGTTTCTGATGTATATAAAACACAATGGAATTAATGGTGGTGTACAAGTGAATAAATAATATTACTATACAATCTTAAATTGATTCTCTTGCCCTCTTGCTGGGGTGTACTTACTTTGCATACATATATATTCAAGAAAAGAAAAAATAGCCGCACTCACCAAGGCAGGGTTTTTCAGTCTTTATTCTCCTTATCAATCGTGGCAGTACACCGACATAGCAGGGAGGGGGAGCGGGGAGGTGGACGACGGTTCACCGTTTCGCGGCCGTCTGCCGCTTCTACGGGTCCTACCGTAGGTAGAGGACCCGTAGAAGCGGCAGACGGCCGCGAAACGGTGAACCGTCGTCCACCTCCCCGCTCCCCTCCCTGCTATGTCGGTGTACTGCCACGATTGATAAGGAGAATAAAGACTGAAAAACCCTGCCTTGGTGAGTGCGGCTATTTTTTCTTTTCTTGGCTACACATTGTGGACTTACATGCTAGCACCGCTAGGCAGCCTGCAGCTGATTACTCACGAGAGTGAGTACAGCCTTATACACAGTTGTTAGTGCCCGGCTTTTTCTACTTTATATGATACATATATATTCATATATATATATATACACATACAACCCAGTGGCGGACCGTGCCACCGGGGGGCCCTGGTGCAGACGGTGAGGAAACTGAGGACCGTGGGGGGTGTAATCTATCGATCGCGGCCGCGGGCGAGGACCGGGGGAAGTCTCCGCTGCCACGGCCGCCGGCGAGGATGGGGGGGTTGTGATGCATCGTGCGAGCCCCTGGGAGCCGGAGCAGCAGCAGCAGAGGAGAGGAGGGGCGGGCTCAGCCGGGGGAAGCAGGAAGCTTCCCTTGGTTAACCCCCCCTCCTCTGGCACACTGGCACAGGGTCAAAGGGGGCAGCTGGGGGCCCCCCTACAGGCTCAAAGGGCCCCCTAGCAGGTCGGGGCCCTGGTGCAGATGCACAGGCTGCACCACAGTAGTTCCGCCCCTGATACAACCCCTGGCAAAAATCATGGAATGACCTGGCTTGGAGGATGTCCATTCAATTGTTTAATTTTATAGACAAAAAGCAGATCCCAGACTTGGCACGAAACTAAAGTAATTTCAAATGGCAACTCTCTGCCTTGAAGAAACACTATGTCACGTCCTACTGACGGACCCCACACGTGGACCCACTGGACCGCGTAGAGCGGATGCTGATACCGGGTGATAGAGAGGCGGACAAGTACCGTAGAGTCAACAGGTTTATTAACAACAACACAAGACCCCACGCCCCTGGGGAGAGCCACAAGGTCGCAGCACTGGAAACCCACCGAAGGAGGCCCCGGGGCGCTTAACCCCTATACAGGGATCCCGCCGGTACCAACCTCGGAGGGGCCAATGCAGCGGACACGAGTGTTCAACCGACCCAAGGCGACGTGGTAACAAAACAGCAACCGGGTATACAATAAGAAACGGGAAACTGGGAACACGGGGACCAAGAATACAGGGAACCAGGAACACGGGGAACCAGGAACACGGGGAACCAGGAACACGGGGTCCAGGAACACGGGGAACAAGGAACACAGGGGATCCGGAGCCAGGCTTGAGACAGCGATCAGCTTGGAGAGATCCGGGAAACCAGCCAGGAACACGGAGGTCAGCAAGGAGCCGGCAGGGCAGGAATCTGTAGGAAGTAACACAGAGAAATCAGGTAACAGGCCAAATAAGGAGCGACCTGACCAGACCAGTAATGGCAGCTCCACTAGGGAGAAGTTGCCCTGGCCCCGACTGATTGGAAACAGGAGGTTTATATCAGAGCAGGGCAGTCCTGATTGGCAGGACACAGAGGCATGGTGATTGGCTGGGGAGAGGAGCCAGATCCCTGCAGTCTCTCCAGCAGATACTGATTAGGAGACAGTTTCATGTGCTCAAGCAGTGGTACCGGAAGTGAGAGGAGCAGTGTTGCTCAAGCAGAGGGTCCTGGACCCTTGCGGCTGGAGACAGGTGCGCGTACCCGGGGAGCATACGGTAAGGAAGACGCTACCCCGACCGATCCGCGGGCGGCGGCTGCCAGCGCCCCGGAGCCGTCGGCGGACGGACGACACCCGGAATCCTTGAGGCCGGACAGGAGCGATAGGAGCCGAGGGAATAAGGGCAGCAGGCCGCGGGGCACGGGCGGCAGACCCCCGGATGGTAACACACTAAAAGAAATCTTGAAAAAAAAAGTGCTAGCCAGTAACGGTTACTTTTGTAGACCAAGCAGGGGGAAATGTTATGGAATCACTCAATTCTGAGGAAAAAAATTATGGAATCACGACAAATAAACAAAACAACACTCAAATACATTACTAGTATTTTGTTGCACCACCTCTGGCTTTTATAACAGCTTGCAGTCTCTGAGGCATGGACTTAAGGCCCAGCTACACACACAGATAATTGTGCAGAGATTGTTCGCAGATCTCTGGTTGCAGTGTAATCATGGACAATGTTCCATTTGGTGGCCGTATACAAATGGAACAATGTGTCCATGACTTCACGGCAACCAGAGATCTGCGAACAATGTCTGCACAATTATCTGTGTGTGTAACTGGGCCTTTAATGAGTGACAAACAGTACTCAACATCAATCTGGCTCTAACTTTCTCTGATTGCTGTTGCCAGATCAGCTTTGCAGTTTGGAGCCTTGTCATGGACTATTTCTTCAACTTCCACCAAAGATTTTCAATTGGATTGAGATCCGGGCTATTTGCAGGCCATGACATTGATCTTATGTGTCTTCTTTCTAGGAATGTTTTCACAGTTTTTACTCTATGGCAGGATGCATTATCATCTTGATAAATGATTTCATCATCCCCAAACATCCTTTCAATTGATAGGATAAGAAAAGTGTCCAAAACATCAATGTAAACTTGGGCATTTATTGAAGATGTAATGACAGCCATCTCCCCAGTGCCTTTACCTGACATGAAGCCCCATATCATCAATGACTGTGGAAATTTCCATGTTCTCTTCATGCAATCATCTTTATAAATATCAATGGAACGACACCAAACAAAATTCCAGCATCACCACCTTGCCTAATGCAGATTCGCGATTCATCACCTAATATGAGTTTCATCCAGTTATCTACAGTCCATGATTGCTTTTCCTTAGCCTATTGTAAATTTGTTTTTTTCTGTTTAGGAGTTAATTATGGCTTTTGTTTAGCTTTTCTGTATGTAAATCCCACTTCCCTTAGGCAGTTTCTTACAGTTCAGTCACAGACATTGACTCCAGTTCCTCCCATTCGCTCCTCAGTTGTTTTGTCATGCATTTCCTGTTTTGGAGACATATTGCTTTAAGTTTCCGGTCTTGGCGCTTTGATGTCTTCCTTGGTCTACTAGTATGTTTCCCTTTAACAACCTTCCCATGTTGTTTGTATTTGGTTCAGATTTTAGATACAGCTGACTGTGAACAACCAACATCTTTTGCAACATTGAGTGTTGATTTACCCTCTTTTAAGAGTTTGATAATCCTCTCCTTTCTTTCAATTGACATCTCTCGTATTGGAGCCATGATTCATGTCAGTTCACTTGGTGCAACAGCTCTCCAAGGTGTGATCACTCCTTTTTAGATGCAGACTAACAAGCAGATCTTATTTGATGCAGGTGTTAGTTTTGGCAATGAAAATTTACAGGGTGATTCCATAAGGTAGATAGCAAGTTCCCAGACCTTGTCTCAGCCCACTTACACAGCCAGATCAGAATATCCCACACATTACACTGATGAGGGGTAGTTACCCCGAAACGCAGCATCTGTAGTTTGGGGTTCTGATCTGGCACAAATCCCTTAGTCATATTAAAAAGCTTGTTGGAAAGCGATTATGACTTTGAGGAGCTACTTAAAGGTGGCACTGGAGTTCTTCCACTTCCTTACCGAAGTGCAAATTTGCAGGGTGATACCTTCATTTCTCCCCCTGCTTGGTCTACAAAAGTAACCCTTACTGGCTAGTATTTTTTTTTTTCAAGATTTCTTTCAGTGTTTCTTCAAGACAGAGAGTTGCCATTTGAAATTACTTTAATTTTGTAGAAAAAAGCAGATCACACACATGGCACAAAACTAAACAACTAAATGGACATCGTCCGAGCCAGGTGATTCCATAATTTTTGCCAGGGGTTGTATATATGTATATACATCTATATATAATATACCGTATATACTCGTGTATAAGCCGACCCGTGTATAAGCCGACCCCCCTACTTTTGCCCCCAAAACCTGGGAAAATCTATTGACTCGTGTATAAGCCGAGGGTGGACCCTAGCACAAGTATACAGCCCCCAGCAGTGTGGTATACACCAGTCCCAGAGGTAGATACAGCAGCCCCAGTGGTAGTATACACGCAGCCCCAGTAGTATATACAGCCCCAGTGGTATATACAGCTCCAGTGGTAGTATAGACGCAGCCCTAGTAGTATATACAGCCCCAGTGGTAGTATATACAGCCCCAGTGGTAGTATACAGGGCCCCAGCAGTATATACAGCCCCAGTGGTTTATACAGCCCCAGTGGTAGTATGCAGGGCCCCAGAGGTATATACAGCCCCAGTGGTAGTATATACAGGGCCCCAGCAGTATATACAGCCCCAGTGGTTTATACAGCCCCAGTGGTAGTATAGACGCAGCCCTAGTAGTATATACAGCACCAGTGGTAGTATATACAGCCCCAGTGGTAGTATATACAGCCCCAGTGGTAGTATATACAGCCCCAGTGGTAGTATACAGGGCCCCAGCAGTATATACAGCCCCAGTGGTAGTATACAGGGCCCCAGAGGTATATACAGCCCCAGTGGTAGTATATACAGCCCCAGTGGTAGTATATAAAGCCCAGTGGTAGTATACAGGGCCCCAGCAGTATATACAGCCCCAGTGGTTTATACAGCCCCAGTGGTAGTATACAGGGCCCCAGAGGTATATACAGGGCCCCAGAGGTAGTATATACAGCCCCAGTGGTAGTATATACAGCCCCAGTGGTAGTATACAGGGCCCCAGCAGTATATACAGCCCCAGTGGTTTATACAGCCCCAGTGGTAGTATACAGGGCCCCAGAGGTATATACAGGGCCCCAGAGGTAGTATATACAGCCCCAGTGGTAGTATATACAGCCCCAGTGGTAGTATACAGGGCCCCAGCAGTATATACAGCCCCAGTGGTTTATACAGCCCCAGTGGTAGTATACAGGGCCCCAGAGGTATATACAGGGCCCCAGAGGTAGTATATACAGCCCCAGTGGTAGTATATACAGCCCCAGTGGTAGTATACAGGGCCCCAGCAGTATATACAGCCCCAGTGGTTTATACAGCCCCAGTGGTAGTATATACAGCCCCAGTGGTAGTATACAGGGCCCCAGAGGTATATAGCAGCCCCAGCGGTAGTATAAAGGCATCACCAGTAATACAGGGCCCCCCCAGCGTCTCTCCGGTCACCTGTAAAGGAAGCTATACTTATCACAGTGCTCTGTCCGCGCCCGCACCCGCTGTCAGCAGCCGACCGGATCCTCCATCTTGCGTCTTCTTTCTTCCTGTTTCCTGTGCTCGTCGCAGGGAATGACGTCATTGCCCGCGACGAGCACAGAAACAGGAAGAAAGAAGACGCAAGATGGAGGATCCGGTCGGCTGCTGACAGCGGGTGCGAGCGGGCGCGGACAGAGCACTGTGATAAGTATAGCTTCCTTTACAGGTGACCGGAGAGACGCTGGGGGGGCCCTGCATTACTGGGGATGCGGGGGCTGCTGTATACCGATGTATACATCGGTATGTACCGATGTATACATCGGTATACAGCACTGACTCGCGTATAAGCCGAGGGGGGTACTTTTCAGCCCAATTTTTGGGCTGAAAAACTCAGCTTATACGCGAGTATATATGGTACATTGATTTAAATTATTATTTAATCTCTTGCTGATTTTGCTAGATTGCCCACTTACAAAGACATGAAGAGTCTATAATTTTATGGGCAGGTTAATTTTAACAGTGAGAGATAGAATATCAAAAATAAAATCCAGAAAATCACATTGTCTAAATTATATAAATGTATTTGCATTTTGAAAAGATATAAGTATTTGATCCCCTACCAACCATTAAGAAGTATAGTTAGACGTTCCTAATCAACTCATTTCCAGCATTAAAGACAGCTGTCTTAAATTGTCATGTGTATAAAAGACTCAATTAATCAATCAGACTCTCATGGTGGGTTTACACGTCCCGATATCGGGCCGATATCGGGACCAACGACGCGGGAGCGCGCTTTTTGAGCGTGCTTTTCCCGCTATCGCATCGCTGTTTTACACAGCCCGATATCGGGATACAACGTCCCGACGATGTGTACGCCCCCCAACCCAGGAACGACCATTTAACATGGGAGTGAATGGGTGACGTGGGCATACACATCGTAGTTGGGCTGTCAGACGGGACGATGCTACAATTACATATAAGACTGGCATCAACCTTATGTCTAGGTGCAAGCAAGAAAAAAAAACGACATTTAAAGTGAAAATCCGCTGCAACACCAGACAGTATATGTGTGGGAAATAGCATAATGGCTGCATGTGAATAGCAGGGCTGTCTGCACAGCTAACAAAGACAAGGGAAAAAAACATGGCAGAAACTGCTTATGAATCTATGAAAAATTCACATGCAGCCATTATGCTATTTCCCACACATATACTGTCTAGTGTTGCAGCGGATTTTCACTTTAAATGTCGTTTTTTTTCTTGCTTGCACCTAGACATAAGGTTGATGCCAGTCTTATATTATGTAATTGTAGTACTGACTTTTTGACTGAGCTCCCTTCCCCCGCCCGGTGGCCATGTTTGGTATCCATTTTATTGTAGTCATGTCCATTATAACCCCTCACAGCTGGTTTTAATTGTAGATAGAGGCATATAAACCCACACATACAGCAGTATACCATGAGAGAGGCACACGGTTAGGACCCGGTATAATGAGAAAAACCGTGACGAGGTTACCGGGCTCTTGAACGCAGCGGCCGCTGCTTTAAGCTAAGATTTCTCAAATTTTTCATAGATTCATAAGCAGTTTCTGCCATGTTTTTTTCCCTTGTCTTTGTTAGCTGTGCAGACAGCCCTGCTATTCACATGCAGCCATTATGCTATTTCCCACACATATACTGTCTAGTGTTGCAGCGGATTTTCACTTTAGACGGGACGATGCGGCTACAACGGCCATCCGATATCGGGCGGTTGAATAGCACGCTCATTCAACCCATATATCGTTTTGGCATCGTTCCAGCATCGCGTTGTACGTTCAAACCGTACAACGCGCGAACGATATCGGGTCCAACTCCCGAACCGCGTGACTTTTGGTCGGAGTTGGATCGGAGTTGGAAGCCGATATCGCGGCGTGTAAACCCACCATCACCTCTACAACATGGGCAAGACCAAAGAGCTTTCTAAGGATGTCAGGGAAAAGATTCTAGGCCTGCACAAGGCTGGAACGGGCTATAAAACCATAAGTAAGACGATGGGTGAGAAAACTGTTGGTGCAAAAGTAAAGAAATGAAAGAAATACAAAATGAGTGTCAATCGACATTGATCTGGGGCTCCATGCAAAATCTCATTTTGTGGGGCATCAAGGACGATGAGGAAGGTGAGAGATCAGCCTAAAATTACACGGTGGGAACTTGTTAATGATCTCAAGGCAGCTGGGACCACTGTGACCAAGAAAACCATTTATAACACATTACACCATAATGGATTAAAATCCTGCAGTGTTCGCAAAGTCCCACTGCTCAAGAAGGCACATGTGCAGGCCCATCTGAAGTCCAATGAACACATTGGTGATTCTGAGAGTGATTGGGAGGAGGTGCTGTGGTCAGATGAGAGAAAAATTGAGCTCTTTGGCATTAACTCAACTTGCCATGTTTGGAGGAAGAGAAATGATAGCTACAGTATGACCCAAAATACACCATCTCCACTGTCAAGCATGGCAGTGAAAACATTATGTTTTGGGGGTGTTTCTCTGCTAAGCACACAGGACTACTTCACTGTATCAATGGGACAATGGATGGAGTCATGTATCGTGAAATCCTAAGTGACCACCTCCTTCCCTCTACCAGGACATTAGAAACAGGTCTTGGCTGAGTCTTCAAGCATGACAATGACCCAAAACATACAGCCACAGCAACAAAGGATGGCCTAGCTAGTCTCCAGACCTTAATCCCATAGAAACCTTATGGAGGGAGTTGGAGGTCTGAGTTGCCAAGCGAAAGCCTCAAAATCTTAATGATTTAGAGATGATCTATATAGAGTAGTGGCCCAAAATTCCTCCTGACATGTGCAAAAACCTCATCATTAATTACCAAAAATGTCTGGCAGCTTTAAGTATTAAGTCTTGTTTGACAGAGAGATCTAATATTTATTTATTTCTTCAAAATGCAAATACATTTATATAATTAAGATAATGTAATCTTCTGGATTTTATTTTTGATATTCTATCTCTCACTGTTAAAAGTAATCTACTCCTAAAATTATAGACTGTTCATGTCAGTGGGCAAACTTACAAAATCAGCAAGGGATCAAATAATTATGTCCTTCACTGTATGCTTGATCAAAATGTATTGATGTCAGACAACCTACTGAGCATCATCTGAGGGCCTTCAGGTGTCAGGAAACCTAAGTTTGGTGATGGCCCTGAGGTGGCCCTGTAAATTATTTTGACAGGGACCTCTCTTACTTATATTCTTAGGTGGTCCCTCCCTCATTGAGACTCAGATAAAATAATACATATTCAGCAGCAGTTTACAATGCCTTTTCCAATGTGCCCGTTGGGGTTTTGTCAGGTATCAGGATATAGGTGTCCACGGTCCGCGCTGCTATCACCAGGTGATTATCCCTGTATGCTTCAGTTGGTCCCCAAAAAAGACAGGAGTCCTAGGGGTGATGTGATGGTTCCTTTATTCCACTTCCACCAATGCGTTTCGGCGCCCCTCTTGGCACCTTCCTCAAGTACTAGGTCCAGTTCAAAAATGTTCATCGGATTTCCAAAAATTATCACCGGGGGCTTTGTCATAGACTTAGGAAGACACCATGACAAGGGCCTCCCATGACAAACATTATCTACATAGGAGTAGTAGTTATTGCCCTCTATTTAAGTTTTCTGAGGGCCATCAGTTGGTAATCAACAGTCAGTGTAAATTGCTATCAAATATGTATCCCCTATCTCAGTCACAATGCAGAACAACTCAGGGATGTTTTTCTGCCAACAATGGTGACTGATTATAGATTTCTATAGAATATGTATGCCCTATACCAGTCACAATGTGGGACAATCCAAAGTTGTTATTCTGCCAACAATGATGACTGTAAATTGCTATTGAATATGTATTCTCTATCTCCGTCACAATGTGGGACAACCCAGGTATATTTTTCTGCTAACTATGGTGACTGTACATTTATATCGAATGTGTATCCTCTATATAAGTCACAATGTGTGACAACCCATGACAAGGGTCTTCAATGACAAATATTTTTTAGATATGACTATTGTTGTGCCTTGGTTGGACCAGTGCACAATTTGCATTGTCTTTCAAAAAATTAGTCCTAGGGAATGTGTCAAAGTTGGTGCAGGTAGACACCATGACAAGGGCCTCCAATAACAAATATTAGTTTGGTAGGACGAGTAGTGTCCTAGTTGGTTCATTACACAATGTGCATTGTGTGTCCAAAAATTAGCCCTAGGGGCTGTGTCATGGCTGATGCAGAAAGCTGCCATGGCAAATGCCTCTAATGACAAATATTACTGAATGTAACATTGTTAGGATCTTGTTGACCATGAAGTACATGTGGCAAAAGCAGTCGTAGGATAGAAATGTTAGAAGAAGGAAACAGGTTTGTATGGGAAGGAATGGACAATAACACCAGTGGCATAAATTTAAATTTTTGGTGAATTTAGGTTGGCTTGCTGCCATCTCCAGGGATTACAAACTGTGGAGAAATCCAATCCTTATTGAATTTAATCAGAGTAAGTTCACATGTATTTTCCTTAGAGAGCCATGTGAACCTATCTGTGATGATAACCTACGCGTAACTGAAAACAAATTCTGACATCACACTAGCAGCAGGGCAGGCTAGCACCTCCAAGACTTATAAGGAGTAGTCGGGCCAAGTGTGCAGCCAGGATACCAAATAATTCAAGATAATGGAATCATCAGGAAAGACGCAGGTATGGTCACTTAAGTACTCTCTGACTATGTTGTTCAACTTCTCCCTAATTGGCATTGTAACAGGCACAGATAGCCTTTGGTGATGTGCTGGTATATTGAAAATGGACCAGTTTGTGCACATTTTTCCCCCACCTCTGTTAGATCTGGCGTGTGTGTGAGGCACACGAAGATGTAAGTGTGGAGATGTGGATCCACTAGACCACCGAAGTGGAGGTGGACACCTAGGCAGGAACAGGCAGGAAATGAAAATAAGGTAAACCAAAGTCATTAATAAGGTAAATTCACCAATAAAGTCTGGTCGGTGCACAAGACTACATAACAGTCATTAAGGAGCAAGCACAAAGCTCAGAGTAATAAGGCAACTGCAAGGTTGTCCAGGAGTCGAGATGCAGGTGCAGGAGTAGCGGAAGAGTGGCTGATGAGATAGGCACACTGGACATGGTTAACATCAGGACTGGTAAGTACAGGTGTAGCGAGCTTCGGATGAATGTGGCAGGTGTATCACAGGTAGAACAAGTAATGTACAGGAGAGTCCGTCCTCTGGCAGACGTAGCAGGTTCTAGGTGAGACAAGGAGTATAGGTAAGGACATAATACTAAGGATAAGAGCATAGGCAGAGAACGGGATAGAAACCTGAGGGAAAGCAACACAACTAGTGACATGCGACGTTGCTCAGGCACCTCCCTTAAGGGGAAGGTGCCTCAAATAAAAGTATCAACAAACTGGAAAAGAAAAGTGCAATAGGGTCTTACTCAGGGAGAGGAAGGATTAACAGAGAAGCGATATGCTGCTCACCTTGTATGGTTGTGACCCACAATTAAATGAAAGCGTTAGAGGCAGCTGCCGCAGGAATCACATGCACCAAGGCAAATCGATTATGCAGGATATCAGAAAAAATAGTATTAAATCTGTGCAGCTGCCAAATAATCCAGTTCACAGTGATCATTTTATAGCATATATGGTTTATTTTACACGTTTTGAATTGTAGCCTCGCTTCTTCATCAGCAAATCTACACTAGTGTAAATTTCCTGATGAAAAAGCAGGGGTTACACTTTAAAACCACCACATGCAACAATGAACGCTTTGAACAGGATTATTTGGCAGCAGCATGTATTTGATGCCTTTTTCCTGATATCTCTTAAATAAAAGTAGTCACTCAGTGATAGGTTGAGAGGTGGTTAAGAGGAGTAAGTGGGCTGGGAGCGTGACTTAAGTGTGTTCTTGGGGGCTCTGCAGGAAGGATGCAGACCTTGAGAGAAAGAGGATGATGGAGTTCTGGAGGCAGCGCAGGATTGTCAGCTGGGTAAATAACCCGAGAGTGACTATAAACAGACCAAGCGGGACCACGTGATGGGCACCGGTTTTCCTGCTTAGTGGAGGCTGGCCCAGCGGGGACCATAGGGCAGTCATTGTGCTCAGATCTGTATGATGGTCACCGGCCCACCGGCTCAATGCCACTGGATATCTAAAATTGCTACATGATTCAGATATCCAGTGGCATTGAGGTTTCTATTGATGAAGAATAGCCCCACTATCTTTGCATCTGTCAGAGAATAGAATCCACCATTTTGTGTAGCATCAATTTTACGTCATGGTTGGAGCCTCTGATGTCACAGTGACTCATAACACTGAGTGGGCTGGAGAAGGTCACATTAAGTTTCAAACCCCTATTGTTTCTATTGGCTAATGGTTTGAAGCCAACCCCTCTCTTTGTATCACTAGTTAAGTGCCAGAATAAGCTAATTAAGGCAGAAGTCAATGATACAACCAAAGCATTTTGTGCTGGATTGATTCTCCATGAGCGCTGTTTGAATACATTAGTTTGGAGTTTGTATGGCATAGAAGGAGTGTATTTACCTCACAAATGGTGCCTTGACCCAGGAAAGATCAGAAGCGCATTATATCATCTGATCTGGCCATAGTAGGTTTGCGTGAAGTGCAAAGGCCTCATCCCCCACAAAGGCAAAGTTGAGATGTTCAGTGGTGTCTTCATTTGGGGGTAAGTTCAGCCGCCCGCTCACAAGGTCTCGACCAAAGGAGGTCTGGGTCAAAACCCCCCCATCAGACACACGCCCGTTCATCCCCACATCCACAAGGAGGAACTCATAGTTGGCATTGATGAGGGCTATGAGGACAACAGTGAAATAACCTTTGTAGTTAAAATAATACGACCTGCTGTTGGGGGGTTGTGTGATCCTCACATGCTGGCCATCCAATGCCCCCCCACAGTTTGGGAATTGCCACCTCTCCTTGAAGCCAGTGGCAACTTCTAACCATTCCGCGGGGTTTGTTGGAAACCGCATATAGGTTGGGAAGAGACACCTCACAATGGCCTCACACGTCTCAGGCATTAGGCGGCTCAGCAGTGGGCATGAGACTGCAGCAGAGTACTGCAGGTCAGTCATCGTGTGCCCTGTTGCCAAGAAACAAAGAGTCATAGCCAACCGCTCCTTGGCTAGAACAGCTCGACGAATTACAGTGTCCTCACGGGCAATAAGTGGTGTAATCAAGTCCAAGAGGAATTTGAAAGAGTCCTCTGACATCCTGAGATAGTTCCTGAAGTCCTGTGGATTCCTGTCCTCCAGCTGACGGGGAAGGCCCATGTGACTCAGTTGGTGCCTTTACAGGAGCCAATACCGAGACCACACACGCCGTCGTCTACGCCTCCGCAGTCTCTCAGCCCTCTCATCTGTCAACAAGGCATCCTCAACCATGCACACAGCCACTACTGCCATTGCGGAACGATTAAACAGAGAAATTCCATAAGGCTATATGAGAAAAACCGTACCAGTATTTCTACTGGTGTCCAGTTCAGCGGCTCAACACAATTACATAATATAACAAGAGAAATCGTGGAGCCATAAATTGCTTGAAAACATATAAATATTTTTATTAAGAGACAACAAGGTATATAAATGGTGATTTGTAAAAAGCACAGCACAATATACTGGTACAGTAAATATGTATATATACTGTATAGAGATGCTCACAGAGCTCAGCAAATTACATTACAAAGGATACATCAAGAATATATGAAAATAGTGTGAGAAAGTGGCTGGTAATAACAGATTACAAATTAACACCAATGTGGTCATCTATTTCTGCCCAGATCCACTATCAAACACACAGGGTTGAAAAACCTCCCATGTACCCAGTCATATCAACATTGCTGATCTAGTACATAGTAAATAGCATACCAAATAAAGTGCTAAAGTGCTAAGAGATGGGGGACCCCTTCTGTGCTGGACTCCAACGCACGTTTCGCGTATTGATGGTAACAGTGCTTCTTCTTGGGAGTACCGGACCCTCTGTGTGGCGCCTATATATATTGATAGCACACCTGTGGTGCTTTATCTCATTAGAAGCTCTTTTCAGCGGCGCATGTATGCATCGCGCCGGACCCGATACGTCACATCCGGCGCTCAAACAGCCGCGTCATTGCCGCCGCCGGAAGAAGTATCCAGGCAACGGCGATGAGCGGCGGTCATAACAACGCCGTCATGACGACCGGGAACCAGCGATACGCGGACATGCGCACAGAGCATCCAAAGATAGCGATTTCAAACAGAACCCATAACACAGCCTTTTAACACACAATATATCACATGCAATACATTCTTTTATATATACATAATCCGGAGTATTTCAATAGGAGTTCTCTCATGTTGTTATAAGGGGGTCTGTGCATCCAATGTACTTCATCTTTACATATAAGTGCTGCCAAACAGAGGAAAAGACCAGTGAATTAAAATCATAAAAATAAGCACATAAACATGAGTGACACAGAAGGAGAAGGGGAAAGGAATTATAAAATCTGTGGATGCCAAAAAATATATGTTGGTCTGACGTCACGTGAGCTAAGAGTGAGGATTGGTGAGCATATTAGAGAGATTAGTGGGGCGCACAAAGTTAAGGACACCACCAAGCTGAAAACCTTGCCCCGTCATTTCTTAAAATACCATAACTCCAACCCTGGTGGTTTGAGAGTGAAGGGAATAGACGTGATTCAAGGGGGGATCAGGGGTGGTGACATGAGAAAGATACTAGCCCAGAGGGAATTAAAGTGGATCATTTTGCTGGACACTGCCTCGCCAAAGGGTCTGAATGAGTCCATCAGTTTCTCTCCCTACTTATAATCTATAATTTATTATGATTTGTTGATCCTTAGTCTTGTATATATACTTGTCCCTGGACTGTTCCTCTTTTTTAATCCCCCACCATTTTCTTGTAACATAGGAGATTTTATAATTCCTTTCCCCTTCTCCTTCTGTGTCACTCATGTTTATGTGCTTATTTTTATGATTTTAATTCACTGGTCTTTTCCTCTGTTTGGCAGCACTTATATGTAAAGATGAAGTACATTGGATGCACTGACCCCCTTATAACAATGTAAGAGAACTCCTATTGAAATACTCCAGATTATGTATACCGTATATGCTCGTGTATAAGCCGACCCGTGTATAAGCCGACCCCCCTACTTTTGCCCCCAAAATCTGGGAAAACCTATTGACTCGTGTATAAGCCGAGGGTGGACCCCAGCACAGGTATACAGCCCCCAGCAGTGTGGTATACAGGCCCCTCCAGTGGTATACAGGCCTCCCCAGTGGTAGTATACAGCCCCCAGCAGTGTGGTATACAGCAGCCTCCCCAGTGGTATATACAGGCCCCAGCAGTGTTACAGCAGCCTCCCCAGTGTTATATACAGCAGCAGCTCCAGTGGTAGTATACAGCAGCCCCAGTGGTAGTATACAGCAGCCCCAGTGGTAGTATACAGCAGCCCCAGAGGTATATACAGCCCCACTGGTAGTATACAGCAGCCCCAGAGGTATATACAGCAGCCCCAGTGGTAGTATACAGCAGCCCCAGTGGTAGTATACAGCAGTCCCAGAGGTATATACAGCCCCAGTGGTAGTATACAGCAGCCCCAGAGATATATACAGCAGCCCCAGTGGTAGTATACAGCAGCCCCAGTGGTAGTATACAGCAGCCCCAGAGGTATAAACAGCCCCAGTGGTAGTATACAGCAGCCCCAGAGGTATATACAGCCCCAGTGGTAGTATACAGCAGCCCCAGTGGTAGTATACAGCAGCCCCAGACGTATAAACAGCCCCAGTGGTAGTATACAGCAGCCCCAGAGGTATATACAGCCCCAGTGGTAGTATACAGCAGCCCCAGTGGTAGTATACAGCAGCCCAGTGGTAGTATACAGCAGCCCCAGAGGTATATACAGCCCCACTGGTAGTATACAGCAGCCCCAGAGGTATATACAGCAGCCCCAGTGGTAGTATACAGCAGCCCCAGTGGTAGTATACAGCAGCCCCAGAGGTATATACAGCCCCAGTGGTAGTATACAGCAGCCCCAGAGATATATACAGCAGCCCCAGTGGTAGTATACAGCAGCCCCAGTGGTAGTATACAGCAGCCCCAGAGGTATAAACAGCCCCAGTGGTAGTATACAGCAGCCCCAGAGGTATATACAGCCCCAGTGGTAGTATACAGCAGCCCCAGTGGTAGTATACAGCAGCCCCAGAGGTATAAACAGCCCCAGTGGTAGTATACAGCAGCCCCAGAGGTATATACAGCCCCAGTGGTAGTATACAGCAGCCCCAGTGGTAGTATACAGCAGCCCCAGACGTATAAACAGCCCCAGTGGTAGTATACAGCAGCCCCAGAGGTATATACAGCTCCAGTGGTAGTATACAGCAGCCCGCCTGCCACCCCCATCAGTATACAGGCCCCCCCATCCAGGGCCCCCCCTTGCTCCACAAAACCTGCAAAGTAAAATCATTATACTTATCACTGTCCTGTCGCCGCCGTCCCCGCAGCTGCCATCGCGCTCCTCCGTCTTCATCCAGCGTCTTCCGGCTTCCTGTGGTCGGCGCAGGCAATGACGTCATTGCCTGCGCCGACCACAGGAAGCCGGACGAAGACGAATGAAGCTGGGGAGCGTGATGGCAGCGGCGGGGGACGGCGGTGACAGGACAGTGATAAGTATAATGACTTTACTTTGCAGGTTTTGCGGAGCAAGGGGGGGGGCCCTGGATACTGATGGGGGGGCCTGTATACTGATGGGGGTGGCGGGCGGGCGGGTGGCTGTATACTACCACTGGGGCTGTATATGACTCGCGTATAAGCCGAGGGGGGGACTTTTCAGCCCAATTTTTGGGCTGAAAAACTCGGCTTATACGCGAGTATATACGGTATATAAAAGAATGTATTGTATGTGATATATATGTGTGTTAAAGGGCTGTGTTATGGGTTCTGTTTGAAATCGCTATCTTTGGATGCTCTGTGCGCATGTCCGCGTATCGCTGGTTCCCGGTCGTCATGGCGGCATTCTTACGACCGCCGCGCGTCGCCGTTGCCTTGATACTTCTTCCAGCGGCGGCAATGACGCGGCTGTTTGAGCGCCGGATGTGACGTATCGGGTCTGGCGCGATGCATACATGCGCCGCTGAAAAGAGCTTCTAATGAGATAAAGCACCACAGGTGTGCTATCAATATATATAGGCGCCACACAGAGGGTCCGGTACTCCCAAGAAGAAGCACTGTTACCATCAATATGCGAAACGTGCGTTGGAGCCCGGCACAGAAGGGGTCCCCCCATCTCTTAGCACTTTAGCACTTTATTTGGTATGCTATTTACTATGTACTAGATCAGCAATGTTGATATGACTGGGTACATGGGAGGTTTTTCAACCCTGTGTGTTTGATAGTGGATCTGGGCAGAAATAGATGACCACATTGGTGTTAATTTATAATCTGTTATTACCAGCCACTTTCTCACACTATTTTCATATATTCTTGATGTATCCTTTGTAATGTAATTTGCTGAGCTCTGTGAGTATCTCTATACAGTATATATACATATTTACTGTACCAGTATATTGTGCTGTGCTTTTTACAAATCACCATTTATATACCTTGTTGTCCCTCAATAAAAATATTTATATGTTTTCAAGCAATTTATGGCTCCACGATTTCTCTTGTTATACTATGTAATTGTGTTGAGCCGCTGAACTGGACACCAGTAGAAATACTGGTACGGTTTTTCTCATATAGCCTTATGGAATTTCTCTGTTTAATCGTTCCGCAATGGCAGTAATGGCTGTGTCCATGGTTAAGGATGCCTTGTTGACGGATGAGAGGGCTGAGAGACTGCGGAGGCATAGACGACGGCGTGTGTGGTCTCGGGATTGGCTCCTGTAAAGGCACCAACTGAGTCACATGGGCCTTCCCCGTCAGCTGGAGGACAGGAATCCGCAGGACTTCAGGAACTATCTCAGGATGTCAGAGGACTCTTTCAAATTCCTCTTGGACATGATTACACCACATATTGCCCGTGAGGACACTATAATTCGTCGAGCTGTTTTAGCCAAGGAGCGGTTGGCTATGACTCTGTGTTTTTTGGCAACAGGGCGCACAATGACTGACCTGCAGTACTCTGCTGCAGTCTCATGCCCACTGCTGAGCCGCCTAATGCCTGAGATGTGTGAGGCCATTGTGAGGTGTCTCTTGCCAACCTATATGCGGTTTCCAACAAACCCCACGGAATGGTTAGAAGTTGCCACTGGCTTCAAGGAGAGGTGGCAATTCCCAAACTGTGGGGGGGCATTAGATGGCCAGCCTGTGAGGATCACACAACCCCCCAACAGCGGGTCGTATTATTTTAACTACAAAGGTTATTTCACTGTGGTCCTCATGGCCCTCATCAATGCCAACTATGAGTTCCTCCTTGTGGATGTGGGGATGAACGGGCGTGTGTCTGATGGGGGGGTTTTGACCCAGACCTCCTTTGGTCGAGACCTTGTGAGCGGGCGGCTGAACTTACCCCCAAATGAAGACACCACTGAACATCTCAACTTTGCCTTTGTGGGGGATGAGCATCTCTATATATATACATATTTACTGTACCAGTATATTGTGCTGTGCTTTTTACAAATCACCATTTATATACCTTGTTGTCCTTCAATAAAAATATTTATATGTTTTCAAGCAATTTATGGCTCCACCATTTCTCTTGTTATACATTGCGGAACGATGCATGACGTCCAATCTCTGTTAGCCAGGGTCTGCGAACGAAAAAGGAAAAATAACAAGTATAAGCACAGGGAGGCCTAACAACAACAACATTCATCAACTAGCACATGTACATAGTCGTGTCATACCCTCCAATACACACTTACATAGTTGGCCTGTTGCGTTACACACCATCTAATGCTTGTCGACCTTGCTTATTGTAAACACTACAGTATGACATTTCACATAACATATACTACACATATGTGAACCCATACTACATGTACAGCCCTGACATAGGCAGTACAAGACCAAGATGTGTCCCTTGGCTGCCAACAATCAGTATGTATGTAAATTAAAAGTATTTTGCACGCCACAAAAACACTGAATTGTGCCAACTACATTACACATCACAAGAGGGTAATGCTTGCAGATGCATTATTGTGTCTTCATCTAACTGACAGATGTTCAATCCACAAGGCTGCATGTCCTGGAATCAGTTAGCATGCAATGTGTGTGGCCAACTGGTGCTCCGACATTTCCTGCCATTTGGATATAGTCCATATTTTACCTTACCAACAATCTTCTTGTCAAGACCGTGTTACCCACAGCAAATGGATGATCACTGACTATGCATAAAACAGCATGTGGCAACCACCCACACAGTACCGAATATGTAGACTATAGCCTAAAACAAAGTGGTAACAGTGGGCGAATGGCCCAGGAGCTCCTGGTGCTCATTAGCGCAAAGTATTCATGCAGGAATCTTTTCAACACGCAGTTAAGATGCCAGAATATCCCCAAACTGCTGTGCACATGACTACTTACTCAATGGCTCTGGGCAGCAAACACAATATCGTTCTGCCATTCCCCATTTTTATGTGTGAAGCCACCAATCACAACCTTCTTGCGTCATCCATTTGTATTTTGCCTTGCCATTACCATGCCCGACATCGCCGATTGGATAACTCTTCTGCGATGTCATTGGTTGAGTGCCCTTTAAAAGATGGATGTGGGACATCCGGTCTGTTGCACATGGAAACATAACGTGGTAGCATCTCCTCTTCTGGCACTGCAGGGCTGATGGTATGTATAGATGACTCTGGTTCGTCTTCATCTTTTTTTTGGTATGGGCTGCGATTTGCACTCACTCCTCTACGCATGTGGTAATGTTGTTGGTGTTAGCTTATACTACGTATGTGTCCTAATGGGCCATGTAGCATTCATAGGTGCTATGAGCATCCCTTTAATTGCTTATTCATCAGAATGTACATTACCAGAGTAAACATCACATAGGTTGTGGCCCACACTATTGATGCATATACTTATAATGGGCATGTGCTTCTAAAGTATCTCAACCCCAATCATGGTTCAGTTTGTTTTAAATTATACATCATACCTACAAGAATGTCCTTGGCCTGTGAGCCTTTGCTAAAGTAAACCGAAGTTCTCATTATCCTCCTCCATTACCATACAGGGCTATGTAGGGACTGTAGAGGCATTTAGCTTAATATGTGTTTTCTATCCTGGGTACGGTGTTTAATGTGTAACAGAAATTTGTGGTAGCTAATTGATATGTCGACAGGACCACATGTATCCCGTTTTCCACACATGAAACAACATGATACATACATGTGTGTGTGTTCATGTCATACTTTTCATTTTGCAGATGGCAGAGAACCAGGATTTCGTCCGGGCCTTCATAGCCAAGTACCAGGAGCTAGAGTGCTTGTGGCAAACCACATCACCTGATTACAAGAACCTTCAGGTGAAGAGAGTGGCGTATGACCAGCTCATCACCCTCTCCCAGCAGCACCAGCCTGAGGAGAGGGTGCATAAGGACTTTGTGCTCAAGAAGATCAGGAACCTGTGCACAGTGTATAAGAGGGAGCTGAATGAAGTGGAAAGATCTACGCAGTCTAGGAGTGGAATGGGGGAGGTGTATGTGCCACGCTTGTGGTACTTTAACCACCTCCATTTCCTCCAGGACCAGCATCTCCCTCCGACTACACTGTGCAGCAGGGACCTAGCACACTCCTCCTCCGCCACTCTCCAAGACCCGGCTCCGCCACAAGAGGTACTTCCTAATGTCTTTGTGTCATCGCACTCTTCAATGGTGGTTGGATACACTTGTGCTGTGTTTAACTTGACAAACATATCAGCGTGTGGTGTTTGGCACAGTGCACAGTATGCTTAGGAGTTGTAGCACCCATTTGTGATATCGGAAAGATTGTGTGCTTGTGTGAACACATACATATGCATGTCCATGGTGGTTACTTAGGTGAGTAGAGTAATCACTGTGTCATGTTACACATAGCCATATCTTTAGGACAGTCTAATGGGCACACCTTTAACTCATCATTTCACACAGAAACACTGCAAATAGCTGCTTGGTAGTAATGTACTGATGATATGTCAATGGTTAAATTATGTAGTAAATGTTTAGTTTTTTTTTCACAGGGCCCTCAAGAGGTCGGGTCCAGCCTGGTGGGGGAGCACCCATTGGCGACCGTCCCCCAAACAACATCTGGGGGGATTGTGGAGCCTGATCCCAGTGTGGCCATGCAGCACCCTCGGCCCCATGAAGGGGTGAGGCGAGAAGACCTTTGCCACCCTCTACCCAGCTGGGCGATTGGGTTAAGAGGGTGCTGCTTAACATGGAGCGGATCCCTTGCACTGGGATTGGGCAGCTAGTTAGTGAGCGGGTGTCCCAGCTGGGCCATAAACAACGTATGGACCTCGAGAGGGTGATCTACCTAGCCCTGGAGGCGTCAGAGAATGGGACACTGAACTCACAGACCATCTTGGCTCAGCCCCTCCAGCAGCCGTCAGTGTCCCATCAGGCGCTGCCGGTGGCTATGTTTGTGCCTGGACTTAATCCTGAGGTGCTGAGGGATCCTGGAAGACCTTTCCCTCGGCATTGACCACACCCACTTCCCGCGAGGGATATGGGTGAAGCAGCCACGTCAGATCCTGCAGCTGCATATCAACACTATTGGGGACCCTACCACCAATCATGATGTGCCAGTTTTGTTTTGCCCTGTGTTTTCTTTGGGTAGAGGGCCTTTTTTTGGCTATAGTTTTGTTATGTTTTCAGAATAAAATGTTGGATACAAATAATACTGTGTGCTATTGGCCATCTAATAATGGGTAATTCTTCTCCACAATTTAACAGTGTTTTGAATGGAAGAGACAGATGTCTCACACGTATTGCATGCACAAACACATTACTACATGGTGAGGTATATGAATGATGTTACATTTGTAATTCATGTGTGCCATTCACAGGTTAAGGGATATGTTATGTACAAAATCCAAGGGTCAAGCAATTGCAAACACAACCACGTGGCAATGAGTATTATTTAGGGCTTGTGCATTGGTTAACTGTGGTGTACACGTAGGTTTGGTCATTAGGCGGCATGAAAGCAGAATGACCATTGGGTATGTGTGACTGCAGGCAGCCAGTGTGTTGTATTTTTCCTGTGTGTATTTTGAGGGATGCACAACACATATGTTCATTTTGGGGACCCAAGACAGACAGTTCACTCCTTTTTGGGTGCTACATGGTGTTAACATATACTTTGCTACAATGAAGTAGTGTCAGTATAGTAAATAACACAAACACAACATGTTGTGGGATTGTTGCATCTTTTTGTCCTGCAACATCCCTTGTTTTGTCTTTTTTCCATGTGCCTAAAGGCGTAACTATTTTTTTTTTTTTTCTTTTTTGTGGCAAACGTATAAGGCCAGAGCGTAACACAGGGTTTGTCTCCCCTTTAACATGGATACATTGTGTCCCTAACCTAAAACCAGGCTGTGAAACAAGACAGCATCAAGTAAATTGTCAACATGACAAAGACACATAACTTGAATGCCAACAGTACACATTTTAGTCCCGCCAAATCACTAATGTTGGCCCCCAGGCCCATGACCTTGCTGGTGCTCAAGGACCCTCTGGATTATGGCACCAAGCACCTGTAGCTGTGCTGTGGCCTGACGAACCTGGCGGTGGGCCTCTTGGTGGGCGTGCATCAGGTCACCTTATGATGGAACACTTATAGTGATGAAAGAAAGCCATCATTCTAAAAACCTACCACATGTGTGTTGGTGGCTTTTTTGATGTGACACAGCATAATTTACCCACTACAGCAGAGCCACCATTCTCCGGGGAGTGGCTTAGGGACCAACCCAGGGCTCGAGCTGTTGTGCCTACACAGACAGAATAGCACAACATAGATGTGATGTATATATTATTTGACACATTGGTGATCCAAAAACAAACATCACAAGCAATTTTTGTAGGCCTCGCACACTCACCAGACAGAGCCAAGCCAGCATGCTCAATGGGAGACTCTGTGGGTGATGGAGTGTCTGGAAGCATCACTGAGTCTAAGCCAGAGGGTGAGGCCAGTGTTGAGACTGCTTGGGCTGGTGCAGGGGAGGCCGGTGGTGAAGCCGGTGTTGAGGCTGCTTGCGCTGGTGCAGGGGAGGCCGGTGGTGAGGCCGATCTTGACCCTGCTTGGGCTGGTGCAGGGGAGGCCGGTGGTGAGGTCGATCTTGACCCTGCTTGGGCTGGAGCAGGGGAGGCTGGTGGTGAGGCCGATCTTGACCCTGCTTGGGCTGTGCTGGTGAATCCGGTGGGGAGGCCTCAGCTTGCTCATCTCCATCTGTTGGTTAAAAAGGGAGCATTATTGTGGCAGGTATGAAGTGATATGCACATACACTGATGTGTGGCTAATGGCCTTTGTGTACCTATGACATCATGTGCCTGACATTTGAAGCTGGGGTACAAGAGAACTGCAACATCATCTGCACAATGGTAGCAACGTCATATATGTATATGTAGAAAGAATCAAGGTGTCCTTGGCGTGCAGCAAACACAGGTTTGTAATATTGCCAAACTACGTTGTTGGGCCACACAATAGTGTCAGGAAGGTTTTTCCACAGCACTTTTGGCCATTCCCTTTACCATACACATGGGCCGACAAGCACAGCCCCACACTGACAGGATGTTTGGCAACATATAGGAATGCATCATTCCTTAGTGTACCACAACATGTTAACAACATGACGTTACAGTGAGTGTGTGTTTAGTTGGCACAAAGGCACACAACCGGGGAGTTATGGGGTGTAGACTTATGTGTCAAATAACCAGAAGGGTATGTGCTGTGAGATATAGGGGTTGTGGGACAATGTGACATTTTGTGGGCTGTGGTCCATAACATCACTAACAATGTGCACATGCTGAGTTCAAGGTTTGAGTCACACCTATGTGTGTTGTTAGTGAATTGGCCACAACAATCTTGAGTGTATGGCATGCTATTTTATTTAGGTGCATCCATATAAATGGCCCACTCTGTAGTACTGATAATTGATTTTAGAAGTAGTCTAGGACCGTACTAATTTGTGAGCTTTTGACAGCACAAGTCAATTTACCTGTCTTCACAAAAATTACAGGGGGAAAAATGCGTGCTTTCTGGCAGGCTGCACAAAAGGATAAGACTAAATATGTGTTGGGGAAAAGAGCTCCAACAAGAACTTTTCTAAGAAGGAAAAACTGGAAAAAGAGTTTAGCCTCCCCCTACTCCACAAACTCCCTTCGTCTACACTAAAGACACCTAGTTCACTGTGGTTGGAGCTCTGAAAAGAGCTGTGGTATTCTGGTAATATGCTGCTACTAGAACGCTACTTTAAACACTCTCCCTACTCCACAAACTCTCCCTCTCTACTCTACACTGACCTAGTATACACTGCAGGTAGCTCTGAAAAGCTAGCAGCTGCTTGCTCTCTCCCTACACTACTACTGCACTGGTTCTGGACTGACTGAATGCAAGATGGCAGCGTCCAGGCTTATGATGTTCGGCAGCCAGCCAATCAGAGTAGTGCCACAGCCAAGATAGCTATAGCATTACTGTGATTGGCCTAGCATGTTTAGTGGCTGCAAATCAGGCACCAAACATAATGGGCGGGACGTTCGAATATCGTGAGGCAAGCACACAAATACAATGTAACAAATAGCACAAATACCGCAATATCCTTGTGACTAGTAACAATTGCACTCACTCATCATTAATCATCCACTTTCTTATCTCCATAATACAATATTTACAGTGGGTGCGGAAAGTATTCAAACCCCTCAAAATTTTTCACTCATTGTTTCATTGTAGCCAATTGGTAAATTCAAAAAAGGTCATTTTATTCTCATTAATGTACACTCTGCACCCTACCTTGACTGAAAAAACAGAAATGTAGAAATTTTTGCAAATTTAGTAATAAAGAAAAACTGAAATATCACATGGTCATAAGTATTGAGTAGAAGCACCCTTTTGAGCTAGTGCAGTCAAGAGTCTACTTGGGAATGATGCAACAAGTTTTCCACACCTAGATTTGGGGATCCTCTACCATTCTTCCTTGCAGATTCTCTTCAATTCCGTCAGGTTGGATGGTGAATGTTGGTGAACAGCCATTTTCAGGTCTCTGCAGAGATGCTCAATTGGGTTTAGGTCAGGACTCTGGCTGGACCAGTCAAAAATGGTCACAGTGGTGTTCTGAAGCCACTCCTTTGTTATGTTAGCTGTGTACTTAGGGTCATTGTCTTATTGGAAGGTGAACCTTTGGCCAAGTCTGAGGTCCAGAGCATTCTGGAAGAGGTTTTCATCCAGGATATCTCTGTACATGGCAGCATTCATAATTTCTTCAATTTAAACCAGTCATCCTGTCCCTGCAGCTGAAAAACACCCCCATAGCATGATGCTGCCACCACCATGTTTTACTATTTGGATTGTATTGGGCAGGTGATGAGTGGTGTCTGGTTTTCTCCACATATACCGCTTAGAATTATCACCAAAAAGTTCTATTTTCGTCTCATCAGACTAGAGAATCTTATTTCTCATAGTCTAGGAGTCCTTCATGTGTTTTTTGTAAACTCTATGTGAGCTTTCATATGTCTTGCACTGAGGAGAGGCTTCCATTTGGCCACTCTGCCATAAAGGTCTGACTGTTGGAGGGCTGTAGTGATAGTTGTGGAGCTTTCTCCCTTCTCCCTACTGCATCTCTGGAGCTCAGCCACATTGATCTTAGGATTCTTCTTTACCTCTCTACACCAAAACTCTTTTCTCACGGTTGCTCAGTTTGGCTGGACGGCCAGGTCTAAGAAGACTTCTGGTAGTCCCAAACATCTGTCATTTAAGGATTATGGACACCACTGTGCTCTTAGGAACCTTGAGTACTGCAGAAATTATTTTGTAAGGGCAAAAAAATATGAGTCTGCACACATTGGAAGCAGCAGTGTGAACTGCAACCAATCCCCACCAAAAACATGATAAACAGGTGCAAAAACAGTATATGAATCACACAAAAGGCGCTCTGCTGTAAAAATATAAATAAATAGCAAGTGCTGTAACAAAAACAGGGCCTTTTGGTTTATACGTTTCTGCAAGAAAACGTACAATAAGCTGTCTCACCCACTCCAAGGTAGGCCCTGATAGAGACAGTCCTAACTCTGTCCCTAGTGCTACGGTAAAAACCTGCCAGTGTGTACATACCTCAGCTGGACAGGGTGAGGGAGAGCACAGGACTATCTCACCTTGTAGGGCTGTGTGGGTGGCAGCTCTGTGTGCAGACTTCATATGGGAGGGGCAGGTGCCTCCAATCTGCTGTTACCAGCAGTGGTGAATACAAGGGCAAAAAAATATGAGTCTGCACACATTGGAAGCAGCAGTGTGAACTGCAACCAATCCCCACCAAAAACATGATAAACAGGTGCAAAAACAGTATATGAATCACACAAAAGGCGCTCTGCTGTAAAAATATAAATAAATAGCAAGTGCTGTAACAAAAACAGGGCCTTTTGGTTTATACGTTTCTGCAAGAAAACGTACAATAAGCTGTCTCACCCACTCCAAGGTAGGCCCTGATAGAGACAGTCCTAACTCTGTCCCTAGTGCTACGGTAAAAACCTGCCAGTGTGTACATACCTCAGCTGGACAGGGTGAGGGAGAGCACAGGACTATCTCACCTTGTAGGGCTGTGTGGGTGGCAGCTCTGTGTGCAGACTTCATATGGGAGGGGCAGGTGCCTCCAATCTGCTGTTACCAGCAGTGGTGAATACAAGGGCAAAAAAATATGAGTCTGCACACATTGGAAGCAGCAGTGTGAACTGCAACCAATCCCCACCAAAAACATTGGCTGGACGGCCAGGTCTAAGAAGACTTCTGGTAGTCCCAAACATCTGTCATTTAAGGATTATGGACACCACTGTGCTCTTAGGAACCTTGAGTACTGCAGAAATTATTTTGTAACCTTGACCAGATCTGTGCCTTGCCACAATTCTGTCTGAGCTCCTTGGGCAGTTCCTTTGACCTCATGAGTCTCATTTGGTCTGACATGCACTGTGAGCTCTGAGATCTTATATAGACAGGTGTGTGTCTTTCCAAATCAAGTCCTATCAGTTTGATTAAACACAGCTGGACTCCAATAAAGGTGTAGAACCATCTCAAGGAGGATCACAAGGAAGTGGATAGCATGTAACTTGAACATGAGTGTCTGAATAAAGGGTCTGCATACTTATGCCCATGTGATATTTAAGTTTTCTTGTTTTGATAAATTTGCAAACATTTCTACATTTCTGCTTTTTTTCAGTCAAGATGAGGTGCAGAGTGTACATTAATGAGAAAAATTAACTTTATTGAATCTACCAAATGGCTGCAATTAAACAAAGAATGAAAAATTTAAAGAGGTCTGAATACTTTACTTACCCACTGTATTGTATATGCATGATGTGTTAATAACAATCTGATTAATTTATCTATGTTATCCCATGTAAAAATGTGTATATTGTGCAAACAGGAACTCCACCTAATAACTCCCATGACTATAAACAATACAATTTTTTGAAGTCTTCATAACAAGCCCTTCAGGAGTTTAACATCTGTGCAGCAATTGCCTACTCTACAGGGAAAACTGAGAAATAAGCCATAAATATTAAGCTCATAAAAAGACAGCAAAGGTGTTATGAAAATTTGGAGAATCTTATCTATAAAGTTCATTATTCCCAATCCATTTTCAATGTCCTTATTGTACTATATTACATTATGCGGTCCAATTTTCATTTTAGTCATCAAATGAATTTAGATTCTGCAGATGGCATCTCACAATCAGACCTGGTTTAGTCTTGTTGGCTTTAGGGTTATTCCCCCTGTACAATTATGTGTTTTTTCACTTTTATTCCTAATTTATATGTTCACCCTTTTGGGTAATATGTTGACCATAACAATCATAACCTTACATCATCATCTTCAAACGCCAATGTATTTTTTCATAAGAAATTTGGCAATCCTAGACATATGTCTTTCTTCTTGTACGGTTCCTAAACAGCTATAAATCTTTATGAGTGGTGATGAATCTATATCATTTGGTGTCTGCATGTTCCAGCTATATTTCTATTTCTCTGTTGGATGCACAGCATTCTATATGTTGGCATTTATGTCAATTTACCGCTACATTGCCATCTGTCACCCTCTCCGGTATAACATTCTCCTGCCTATCCACCTTTGCAGGATACTTATTATTAGTGCATGGGTATTAGGGTTTTCGGAGTTTGTCCCAGTAATTCATCTAATTTCCCAGCTAGACTGGTGCAGTAACAATGTTGATATCGACCACTTCTTTTGTGATGGCTCTACAATATTACATTTATCCTGCTCTAATACTAATGTGATTGAGAACATTTATCTTTCTCTTGCATCTGTCGCTATTTTAGGTTCATTTCTTCCTACATTCATCTCCTATTGCTTTATCATTTCAACAGTTTTACGTATCTCATCATCTACTGGTCAACGCAAAATGTTCTCTACTTGCTCTTCACACTTAATTGTTGTGTTAACTTCTTATGGATATTGTATCTTCATTTATGTTCATCAGGCAGGAAATGTCTCTACCAGTTATGAGAAAACTGTAGCTATCTTCAATAGTATGTTAGGTCCTCTCTTACAACCAATAATATATAGCCTGAGAAATGAAGCAGTTAGACATGGCTTTAAGCAAATCATAGCACTATATTGTTGAAGATAAACTGAATTATTTTTTCAATTTGATTTATTTAATCTTATTGTTTATTGGCACAATCAGTACAGGAAATATGGCATAGTAAATGTGGTTAGTATGGGAAAATAATTACAGATAACATGCTTGCTCATCTTACTAACATAAAATAAAGTTTTGTTTTCAACATAGTTTTGATGCATGTGGTATCCAGGTATTTAATGTTATATATCAACCGACATTTTAGACCCCCATTATCCTAAAAGTTCCTTTTCCTTTATGCTGAATCTCGTTCTGAATGACATTGGTTGTATGTGTGGTGTCCGTTTCCTCCTGTAGAATAAATATAGAGCTAATCAAATGCTTCTCTAATAGTATTGAATACTAGAAAATTAGCATTGAGGAAACTATTACCCTTAATCAGACCTTTAACACTGTTTGCTAAAATTAAGACCCAAATTTTCAAGGATCCTCTACCAGGCGTTACATTTGTCAGTTGGCACGCATCAGTTTACATCTCTCCAGCTCTTTGGTGAAAACACTGCCTTCCATTACAGTGAAATATGGTACATCCAAAGCACCTACTGTTTATTGTGATGTACAGGTAAATCACTTGGCCTTTTTTTCAAATCGGAGTGTGGCTCTTTTTCTGCAATTCGTCCATGAAGAAAATAAAAGTAGATGAGTGTAATAGGGTTTCATTGGTTGCTGCCAGTTCTGAGTTGATGGCACTGCTGAAGCGATTTAGAAAGGATTTAAGTATTACATGTATTTCATTTGCTGCACTTTTTCCATGACAACTACTCTATCTATGGTCCTCGGCATTGCTGATTTATTGGTGTTTCTTCTAAAAAGCTTGGGCAGCAAATTTTTAAACTTTATTCTGCTTTGAAATCTTTGACTAAAGAGACCTTCATGATGCAGTATAAATGCCTAATGTCTTACAGGAGCCAGTATAAAGCTGTGGACAATGCTCTATACACAAAGAATTCCAATTCATCTTTTTACAGCAGCGCAGATTAACTAATCTGCGCTGCTGTAAAAAGATGAAGGTTCAAAGTGATGGGTAATAAAATGTAGGTGGTTTATTTTAACGCTTTTGTGTATCCTCACATCTTCCTCAGGAAACCCACCAATTAACAAACAATGTCAATAATGTTGTTTATATAAAGCATTGAGCAGAAAGAAGATAAAGATGTGTGTCAACTCATCTCACTCCCTTGTTTCTCCACTCCTTCAATATAGAACGGACAGCACCTAGTTCAGTGCACTCAATTCAAAGAAGTCCCATTCTGTCCAGCGGCCCCTCCCAGACTTCAGCATATCACATGGAGATATAGTATAAAACATCCCATTTATTCTTACAAAAATGTATTAAAGTGGACATAGGCTGATCTTCCATGATGCTGTTAACATTGGGGGTATGAACTTTTGCATTTCTGCTGTCACCCAGCATGATTAAAGGTGAAGCTGAACAGAATTGGAATTCTTTGTGTATTGAGCATTGGCGTTTCAAAAATGAGTGCCAAAGGGACACATGTCCAAGACAGAGTTTAAAGGATTAAAGGTAGCTCTGAGGCAGTGATTGCACCAAACATAAAATAATTTAATTGATAAAAGAAGGAATCCTCTGTGCAAAATGAGAGAATGAGGAGCAAGTAAAGAACAAAGCAAGAAGAAAACAAGAAAAGAGAGAAAACAGAAAATCGAGAGGTCAAAAAGAATTCTGTGCATAGTATGATGGACTAAAACTCACAAATGATATTCATTAATGTGAACATTAGACACTTGCTGCGTTGTGTGCTATATATGAAATTCTGAGAGAGTGTTGTCCCAATTATGCAGTGACAAATGATGAAGAAAGAAGTGATGGTCCAGCTCCTGATGAATAATGCTCAAATAAAGATTTATTTATCAAATCATTTTCCAGTTGTCGGTACAGCCGGTGTTAGTGCTCATAGTACATGGATATTAGATATACAGAGAGCATCGCATTTAGTTGAGCATTATTCATCGGGAGCTGGACCATCACTTCATTCTTCACATTTCTACGTGCGCTCCCAGGACGCAGGTCCGTGCATACCGAACATTCGAGGGGTGAGCTGATTACCTTTAACCTTATTAAGTGACAAATGATGAAAAAAAATCAGTTTTGCAGACAAAGGGTGGTTTAATTTTTAGCTTTAATTTTTTCATCCCCTGTGCCCTTCATTAATTCATACAAATAAACTATTTAAACTTCTATTTTCGAAAGTATTCTTACTTCACAGCATTTCTCCGCCTGCCTAAAACTTGAAAAATGCTTTTTTTTGATTAGTACATTGGAACTTTACTTTTTAATAACATGAAACAACCTATTTAAAAAGTATGTACACATTTTGCACAAAATTTATTTTACAGTTTATTTCCAACATACAAAGCAGCTTCTTAAACAGTCTTCATTAAAGAAATCTTACATTCTCCTAATGTAGAGTATCTGAAAGGCCCTTATCTATTTCAGTGCTTTGGCAAACATATTTCAAATTCATCAGTTTCTGATTCTCATTTCTCTATCTTCCTTCACTTATTGTTAGAAATAGCAGGAGATAAGTCAAGGGGTTGTACACAGATCTGCTCTGAGCAATTACAGTCACTGCTCACAGCAGTGACAGTGGCAGCAGTAAACATGCCCTGAAACTGATTGACCACTGGCACTGCAGTCCATCAGTATAGAGCTGACTGCCAGTCAGTGTCTACAGCTGTCGGTTTTATGGGATGTCACTGAAATTGCTGCATTGTGGTCTACATGAATGCAAGCTAGTGGTTCCCATAAGATACAAAGTTAATTTTCTCCTAGGTGCCGCTCTTTCAGTACTGTAGCCAAACACTGTCATAATGCTATTAACCTGCAAACTAACTTTACATCTACATGTAAATAGTGTTATCGGACATGACAGGTTCCCTTTAGAGTTGCTTTAACTTTAAAGGCTATGAACATTGCTCTTGACGTGCCTGCATGACTGAAAGCTGGCGGCACCTGGGAAAAAAGTTAACTTTCTCCCACGTGCCACATGTTCAGTTCTGCAGCTGGGCAGTTTGATAATGCTATTAACCTGCAGATTTTCCCTATGTCCACAGAAAAATAACATTATCGGCCCTGACAGGTTCCCTTTAAAGTGGTTCTGTGGCCTCAACACAAGCTATAAATACAGCATAGATGGATTAAAAATAAGAAAATCAGGCAGACATGGTCTGTGCTCAGGGCCAGAAGTGATGACTTCATGCTTACATCATGGGGTTCCAGATACATGACCAAACACAGGTCTCAGTGACCAGAGGACAATCCCTCAAAACAGCTTTTGCTTTATTCATTGGGGATACAGCTAGAGATGAGCGAACTTTCCCTGAACATGTTCGCCAATTTCAAATTTGGCAAGAACATTGCAGATTTGGTTCGGGATCGGAAACCTGAGCAATTTAACATAAAACTGGTGAATGCTGCTTTGTTTGTAAACTGATCGAATAAAAAAAGCATTACTGCGTTTAAATGATGCTATCCTTCTACCTTTTGACATTGTAGGATAGTGGGCAGGACGTGTTTGATGAGGGTTGGTGTTGGGAGAGATCAGAGTAGTGTCTGACTCCATTCAATTCTTTTCCCGACACTTTCTGTGTGAATGTTCTGGGCCGGCAGTCAATCTGGACACATAAAACATGTACAAGTTAAACACACAAGGGCTTGTGTCCATGGGTTGGCTTGTTTCATTGGCTGCCAAAATAAAAAGACCCTCAGGATATAACAAGCAGCCATTTGCCATCATCTCCATTTTCAGAGTGTTACTGCTAGGGACAATGCTGCTGCCATTCAGTGCAAATAGATAACTAGCTACTCCATCGCTTTTTAGATAGAATAAGACAGTGAGAGTGTCCATCCGGACATAGGCATTTTTTGCAGAGAAAAAGTGTAATTACTAAATCTGTGTCCATTGCCAAAGCCAAGTTTTTTTGCTATAGCAATTGATTGTCATATCTTAGTATTTTCCCTAAAAAGGCTATGTTTGGCCTCTAACCAGTGATTGTCAAATTCTTCAGTTTGTACTAAAAATGAAATTTTTAATGCATCAAAGCAGTGATTGTCATATCAGTCAGTTTCCCCTAAAAAGGCTGTGTTTGGCCTCTCAACAGTGATTGTCACATCTTTCAGTTTGTACTAAAATGCATATTTTTGCCTAAAGGCAGTGATTGCCAAAGTCTTCAATGTCTCCTATAAAAGTTGTGCTTGGACTCAAAGCAGTGATTGCAAAATCATGCAGTTTGTACTAAAAAGGCTGTGTTTGGCCTCTAACCTGTGATTGTCAAATCTTTCAGTTTGTACTAAAAAAGCATTTTTTTTGCCTCAAAGCAGTGGTTGCAAAATCCTATGGGTTCCCCAAAAAGGCTGCATTTTCCCTCAAAACAGTGGTTGCAAAATCATTTAATTTCCCATAAAAAAGCTGTGTTTGGCCTCAAAGCAGTGATTGCAAAATCCTTCATTTTCCACTAAAAAGGCTGGGTTTGGCCCTCAACAATTGATTATCAAATCCTTCAGTTTGTACTAAAAAGGCTGTGTATTATAAGAAAAGGGGAGGGAGAAGGCAGCTTCAACCACGATTAGCTCACCGAACTCCCAGGCATCCAGGCGTGGCGGTTTGGCTTCCACCTGGACAAGCAATATAAAGAATTCCCAGTGCTACTTTTCAATCCATGAATTCAAAGTTTATTGGTAATATGAAGTTTAAAACATCACTGATCCACACAGGGGACTAAACGCACCAGACGCATTTCAAGATAACTCTCTTAGGCCCCTTTCACGTCAGCGTTTTTGTTAAATTGCGGCAGATGCGGTGAAAAAAACGCATCTGCCGCGATTACCGCATACCGGCTGCACTTGCGGCACGGTTGCGGCACAGTTGCGGCAAGCCCCATACAATGTATAGGTGGGCTTGCGGCAGATGCGGCAAGTGCGGTTTTGGCACTTGCCGCAGGTTCGGCCGCGAAAAAACCACGGCTGACCGCGGTTTTTTTCGCGGCCGCACCTGCCGCAAGTGCCAAAACCGCACTTGCCGCACCTGCCGCAAGCCCGCCTATACATTGTATGGGGCTTGCCGCAACCGTGCCGCAAGTGCAGCCGGTATGCGGTAATCGCGGCAGATGCGTTTTTTTCACCGCATCTGTCGCGATTTACAAAAAAACGCTGATGTGAAAGGGGCCTAAGACGTTGGTGTACATGAATACATTTGTAACACATATACACAAAAACTTCTAAAAAACATTCACCTGTAGTAAATCATGATTAGTACCTGTAACCCCTACATTGCCACACACCCCTAACACAGAAACATATGTCTAGTGATAGAATCTGCACAGATAGGTAGATCATTTATATTCATATTACTATCAACAATGGCATGTATTAACATACTTCTCCTAAAATAGGAAATTGATACATGGATTTAGAAAAAAAAAAAAATTAATTTATGCTCTGTTAACAAAATATAAATTAATAAAAATATAACAGGTCAGATCTAAAATTTTAACCCTTTAGGGTTACGTGCATCTAGTTTCAGTATCCAGTACATTTCTCGACTATGCAAAAGCCTCTCCCAGTCTCCTCCTCTATATGGATGAAACACCCTCTCTATACCTTTGATTTTTAATGCTGAGAGATTGCCTTTATGTATGTCTTTGAAATGTCTGGAGAAACCTGACATATTGGTTCGCATTGTGCAGTAAATAGTATTTGCTAGAGAGATGTGGTCTGCCATTTGCTTCTTTGATGTGCGAGCAGTGCATCCTATATACAGTAATATTTATTGCATCCCACGCATGTTGACATATAGACAACATGTCTGGTATTGCAATTTATATAGGATTTTATGAGAAATTTGTTACGTTGTGTTATGACAAAAAGAATTGTTCTGATCCACATATTGTCAGAGGTTGCATTTATTTCCTCTACACCTAAATGAACCTTTATAGTTCAACCACGTAGGTGTTATCACTGACTCACTATTGAATACGCTTGGAGAAATAATGCTCGCTATGTCCCTGGATTTTTTGGGCACAGGACTACATTACCACATCAATCGGCCAACGGATGGAGCCATGTACCGTAGAAACCTGAGTGACAACCTCTTTTTCTCAGCCAGGACATTAAAAATGGATTGTGGCTTGGTCTCACAGCACAACAATGATCCAAAACATAGACCCACGGCTACAAAGGGGTGGCTCAAAAAGAAGCACATTAAGGTCATAGAGTGGCCTAGCCAGTCTCCAGACCTTAATCCCATAGAAAACGTATGGAGCAAACTAAAGCTCCGAGTTGCCAAGTGACAGCGTCAAAATCTTAATGATTTAGAGATGATATGCAAAGAGAAGTAGACTAAAATTCCTCCTGAAATGAGCACAAACCTCATAAAAAGTTTGACTTTTGTGCTTACCAAGAAGGGTTTTGACATGAAGTATTAAGTCTTGTTTACCAGAGGGAACAAATACATATTTCCCTCTGCAAAATGCAAATACAGTGCCTTGTGAAAGTATTTGGCCCCCTTGAACTTTTCAACTTTTTGCCACATTTCAGGCTTCAAACATAAAGATATAAATTTTAATTTTTTTTTGAAGAATCAGCAACAAGTGGGACACAATCGTGAAGTGGAACGAAATTTATTGCAGATTTTAAACTTTTAAACTCCACAAGTTCAGTGAGGATCTCTAAATGATCCAATGTTGTCCTAAATGACTGGTAATGATAAATAGAATCCATCTGTGTGTAATCAAGTCTCCGTATAAATACACCTGCTCTGTGATAGTCTCAGGGTACTGTTTGAAGTGCAGAGAGCATCATGAGACCAAGGAACACACCAGGCAGGTCCGAGATACTGTTGTGGTGCAGTTTAAAGCTGGATTTGGATACAAAAAGATTTCTCAAGTTTTAAACATCTCACTGTGCAAGCGATCATATTGAAATTGAAGGAGAATCAGACAACTGCAAATCTAACAAGACCCGGCCGTCCCTCTAAACTTTCATCTCGAACAAGGAGAAGACTGATCAGAGATGCAGCCAAAAGGCCAATGATCACTCTGGATGAACTGCAGAGATCTACAGCTGAGGTGGGAAAGTCTGTCCATAGGACAACAATCAGTCGTTCATTGCACAAATCTAGCCTTTATGGAAGAGTGGCAAGAAGAAAGCCACTTCTCTAAGATATCCATAAAAAGTCTCGTTTGAAGTTTGCCACAAGACACCTGGGAGACACACCAAAAATGTGGAATAAGGTGCTCTGTTCAAATGAAACAAAAATCGAACTTTTTGGCAACAATGCAAAATGATATGTTTGGCGTAAAAGAAACACAGCTCATCACCCTCACACCACCATCCCCACTGTCAAACATGGTGGTGGCAGCATCATGGTTTGGGCCTGCTTTTCTTCAGCAGGGACAGAGAAGATGGTTAAAATTGATGGGAAGATGAATGGAGCCAAATACAGGACCATTCTAGAAGAAAATCTGTTGGAGTCTGCAAAAGACCTGAGATTGGGATGGACATTTATCTTCCTACAAGACAATGATCCACAACAAAGCAAAATCTACAATGGAATGGTTCAAAAATAAACGTATCCAGGTGTTAGAATGGCCAAGTCAAAGTCCAGACCTGAATCCAATCGAGAATCTGTGGAAAGAGCTGAAAACTGCTGTTCACAAACGCTCTCCATCCAACCTCACTGAGCTCCAGCTGTGTTGCAAGGAAGACTGGGCAAGAATTTCAGTATATCGATGTGCAAACTGATAGAGACATGCCCCAAGGGACTTACAGCTGTAATCACAGCAATAGGTGGCACAACAAAGTATTAACTCAAGGGTCGAATAATATTGCACATCCCACTTTTCAGTTTTTTATTTGTTAAAAAAGATTAAAATATGCAATAAATTTCGTTCCACTTCACGATTGTGTCCCATTTGTTGTTGATTCTTCAAAATAAATTTAGAATTTATATCTTTATGTTTGAAGCCTGAAATGTGCAGAAGGTTGAAAAGTTCAAGGGGGCCAAATACTTTCACAAGGCACTTTATATTTATGCAATTTAGACAATGTGATTTTCTAGATTTTTTTTTTTATATTCTATCTGACTGTTAAAATTAACCTACTCTTAAAATGATAGACTGTTCATGTCTTTGTCAGTGGGCAAACTTACTAAATCAGCAAGGGATAAAAACTTATTTCCCCCCCACTGTATATCAGGATAAGGTTGGCTAGCGAATTAAAGAATTCCAAAAACCAGGTAAAAAAGACAAAGTCCTAATCATCCCTGTCAGGAAAATATGAATTCTTGTCATTGTTTTAAAATGTTTGAAAAGACAGCCAGAGATGGCTTACTTCTCCACCCCTTGTTCATTCATAAGGGAGATACATAGATCTCCGCTTTGCTTCCCTCCAGTCAGAAATTTTTACGACAAGCCATAAACTCTGAGCTAAGAGGAACTCAGCTAACTCAGTTAGCTTGATCGGGTTTGGTCCATACTGAATTCCTTTGTCTTAACTTACCGTCAAATTTCATAAGACCCGTTCATACCACAAACACATAAATCATATTTTTGGAATGTTTAACTTTGTTCAGTTATGATGGTACCGTATTTTCCGTCGTATAAGACGACATTTTAACCCCTAAAATTCTCCTCCCAAGTCGGGGGCCATCTTATACGCCGGGTACAGGTTGAGGCTGAGGAAAAAAATGCCGGCATCGGCCCGCCGTGCATAATATAAGGCCCCCCCCCCCGAAAATGAGCGGTGGCAGGTGGCAGGAAAGAAAAAAAAAATGATACTCACCTGCCTCTGCCATCCATGTCTTCCGGAGCTTCCCGCTGCCACCACCGCTGTGTACATAGCCGCCGGGCGCCATAGATGTACGATAATAAGCCATCATCCAATCAGGAGGCTGCTGGTGTCTGATTGGCTGAGGCATTACCGTACATCTCCTGAACGGAGGTAACTGCGCCGCTCAGTGTGTATGTACGGTAATGCCAGGGCCAATCAGATGCCAGCAGCTGCCTGATTGGCTGCTGGCTTATTATGGTACATCTACGGTGCCCAGCTACGTACAGCGGCGGTGGCGGTGGCGGTGGTAAGCTCCGACAGGGTCCGGTGGCACAGCAGTGGCACAGTGTGTCTGGCTGTGTGTATGTCTGACTGTGTGTGTGTGTCTTACTGTGTGTGTGTGACTGTGTGTGTCTGACTGTGTGTGTGTGTCTGTGTCTGACTGTGTGTGTCTGTGTCTGACTGTGTGTGTGTTGTGTGTCTGTCTGACTGTGTGTGTGTGACTGTGTGTGTCTGTGTGTGACTGTGTGTGTGTCTTACTGTGTGTGTGTGTCTGTGTCTGACTGTGTGTGTGT
Source organism: Allobates femoralis (assembly GCA_033576535.1). Classification (NCBI taxonomy): domain Eukaryota; kingdom Metazoa; phylum Chordata; class Amphibia; order Anura; family Aromobatidae; genus Allobates; species Allobates femoralis. The sequence continues at coordinate 593,452,020 of JARQOC010000003.1, read as the reverse complement.
GACTGTGTGTGTCTGTGTCTGGCTGTGTGTGTGTCTTACTGTGTGTGTGTCTGTGTCTGACTGTGTGTGTGACTGCAGAGGAATATTGGGGGTTCATGGAGGCTGTCCTCCCCCACCACCACTGTAATACTATAATATATGGAGGACTACGGGGGGCATTACACTATATGGAGCACAATGGGGTGCATTATATTATCTAGAGGGCTATGGCATGCATTGCACTATATGGAGGACTACGGGGGAGCTTTACACTATATGGAGCACAATGGGGTGCATTATATTATCTAGAGGGCTATGGCGTGCATTGCACTATATGGAGGACTACGGGGGTGCATTACACTATATGGAGCACAATGGGGTGCATTATATTATCTAGAGGACTATGGCGTGCATTGCACTATATGGAGGACTACGGGGGTGCATTACACTATATGGAGCACAATGGGGTGCATTATATTATTTAGAGGACTATGGCTTGCATTGCACTATATGGAGGACTACGGGGGTGCATTACACTATATGGAGCACTATGGGGTGCATTATATTATCTAGGGGACTATGGCATGCATTACACTATATGGAGGACTACGGGGTGCATTATCATATATTGAGGACTTTGATGATGCATTATAATTTATGGAGACAATTATACTATATGGAAGCCATTATAATACTTAGAGGGCTCTGTGGGAGCATGATAATACTTGAAGGGGTATGAGGGAGCCTCTATACTTTATGCAGGGCTATTTTAGGGCTGTGTGGTGGCCATAATACAGTGTGAAGAGATGTAGGGGTCATTATTCTATATGTGGGTCCATTATATTGTGTGGGGGTCATAGTGGGAATCATACCGTAGAAGAGGGGGTAGTCTTATACGGCGAGTATATCCCAAACTCCATACTTTAAGTGGAAAAGTTGGGGGTCGTCTTATACGCCCAGTCGTCTTATACGCCGGAAAATATGGTATATCTTTTATATCTATGTAACAATCAGAAACCTGGAAAATGTGTTCTGACCTTCTGAACATCATAGATATATCATATTTGGTATCCAGCATCATGTAAATCAGTGAATGTAAACATGATGTACATATCTTGGATTTGGGAGTGTTACCCCTCGGGGGTCTGCCGCCCGTGCCCGCGGCCTGCTGCCCTTATACCCTCTGTTTGAGCAACATTGCTCCTCTCACTTCCGGTACCACTGCTTGTGCTCCTGAAACCGTCTCCTATTCAGTTTCTGCTGGAGAGGCTGCAGGGTTCTGGCTCCTCCCCTCAGCCAATCACCAAGTCTCTGTGTCCTGCCAATCAGGACTGCCCTGTTCTGATTTAAACCTCCTGTTTTCAATCAGTCGGGGCCAGGGCAACTTCGACCTTCACCTTCCCCTGGGTGAAGTTGCCACTTCTGGTCTGTCAGGTCGCTCTCCGTTTGGTCTGTTACCTGATCGCTCTGTGTTACCTCCCCAGATCTCGTTCCTGCCGGTTCCTGGCTGATCACCGTGTTCCTGGATGGTCTCCTGATTCCCTCCAAGCTGATCGCTGGTTCTCGCCCGGCTCCGGATCCCCCGTGGTCCTGGATTCTCCGTGTTCCTGGATCTCTCCGTGTTCCTGGATCTCTCCGTGTTCCTGGATCTCTCCGTGTTCCTGGATCTCTCCGTGTTCCTGGATCTCTCCGTGTTCCTGGATCTCTCCGTGTTCCTGGATCTCTCTGTGTTCCTGGATCTCTCTGTGTTCCTGGATCTCTCTGTGTTCCTGGATCTCTCTGTGTTCCTGGATCTCTCTGTGTTCCTGGATCTCTCTGTGTTCCTGGATCTCTCTGTGTTCCTGGATCTCTCTGTGTTCCTGGATCTCTCTGTGTTCCTGGATCTCTCTGTGTTCCTGGATCTCTCTGTGTTCCTGGATCTCTCTGTGTTCCTGGATCTCTCCGTGTCCCTGGATCTCTCCTGTGTTCCTGGTTCCCCGTGTTCCTGGTGCTCTGTATTCACGGTTCTCGTTTCGTATTGCATTCCCGGGTGCTGTTTCATTACCACGTCGCCTGGGGTCGGTTGAACACTTGTGTCCGTAGCATTGGCCCCTTCGAGGCTGATCCCGGCGGTATCCCTGTATAGGGGTCAAGCGCTCCGGGGTCTCCCTCGCTGGGCTCCCGGTGTTGCGACCTTGTGGCCCTCTCCAGGGGCGTGTGGTTCTGTGTTATAGTTCTGTTTAATAAACCCGTTGACTCTACGGTACGTGTCTGCCTCTCTATCACCCGGTATCAGCATCCGCTTTACGCGGTCCAGTGGGTCCACGTGTGAGTCCGTCAGTAGGACGTGACAGATTTTGCCCTGGCCATGGACCCCGCTGATACCAGGTTCGATGCCCAAAGAGAGCTGACCGCACTCCGCCAGAGCCACGACCGGGTTGTGGCGATTATCCAGTCTTTAGAGGCCCGCTTGGGGGCGCCCTCTACTGTTGATCCCACTCTCCTTTTTCAGGTGCTGAGTCTCCACCAGGAGTGGGACCTTCTGCGTGAGCTACAGACTCAGATGGCTTCCCAGGTGTCCTCTATGGATGATCGGCTTGCCAGCCTACCGAGCACAACAGGAAGCCCAGGTACCGTCCCATCGTGTCTTGTTCCTGGACCGGCTCCTCCTCCGTGTTCCTGGGGAGTCTCCAGCCTTGATCCGGTGGGTGTCCCTGATGACGTCCTGCCGGTCGGTGTCCCTGATGACGCCCTGCCTGTCGATGTCCCATCGTGTCTTGTTCCTGGACCGGCTCCTCCTCCGTGTTCCTGGGGAGTCTCCAGCCTTGATCCGGTGGGTGTCCCTGATGACGTCCTGCCGGTCGGTGTCCCTGATGACGCCCTGCCTGTCGATGTCCCATCGTGTCTTGTTCCTGGACGGACTCTTCCTCCGTGTTCCTGGGGAGTCTCCAGCCTTGATCCGGTGGGTGTCCCTGATGGCGTCCTGCCGCCTGCCGGTGTCCCTGATGACGTCTTGCCGCCTGCCGGTGTCCCTGATGACGTCTTGCCGCCTGCCGGTGCCCCTGGTGACGTCCTGCCTGTCGGTGTTGGACGGGCTCCTCCTCCGTGTTCCTGGGGAGTCTCCAGCCTTGATCCGGTGGGGGTCCCTGATGGCGTCCCGCCGCCTGCCGGTGTCCCTGATGGCGTCCCGCCGCCTGCCGGTGTCCCTGATGGCGTCCCGCCGCCTGCCGGTGTCCCTGATGGCGTCCTGCCGCCTGTCGGTGTCCCTACCGACGTCCTGTTCCTCCTGTGCTCGTCACATGACCCCCTTGTCACTGCCCTCGGGCCCCCTCTGCCCCGGCCGGTGCCCCTGGACCTAGGAGGCGGAGGTCCATGCCCCGCGCCTTCTGCGCAGGTTCCTGGCCGGTTTCCGTCTGGGGAGGGGGGCGTAGGGGGGGGGGTACTGTTACCCCTCGGGGTCTGCCGCCCGTGCCCGCGGGCCTGCTGCCCTTATACCCTCTGTTTGAGCAACATTGCTCCTCTCACTTCCGGTACCACTGCTTGTGCTCCTGAAACCGTCTCCTATTCAGTTTCTGCTGGAGAGGCTGCAGGGTTCTGGCTCCTCCCCTCAGCCAATCACCAAGTCTCTGTGTCCTGCCAATCAGGACTGCCCTGTTCTGATTTAAACCTCCTGTTTTCAATCAGTCGGGGCCAGGGCAACTTCGACCTTCACCTTCCCCTGGGTGAAGTTGCCACTTCTGGTCTGTCAGGTCGCTCTCCGTTTGGTCTGTTACCTGATCGCTCTGTGTTACCTCCCCCAGATCTCGTTCCTGCCGGTTCCTGGCTGATCACCGTGTTCCTGGATGGTCTCCTGATTCCCTCCAAGCTGATCGCTGGTTCTCGCCCGGCTCCGGATCCCCCGTGTTCCTGGATCTCTCCGTGTTCCTGGATCTCTCCGTGTTCCTGGATCTCTCCGTGTTCCTGGATCTCTCCGTGTTCCTGGATCTCTCCGTGTTCCTGGATCTCTCCGTGTTCCTGGATCTCTCCGTATTCCTGGATCTCTCCGTGTTCCTGGATCTCTCCGTGTTCCTGGATCTCTCCGTGTTCCTGGATCTCTCCGTGTTCCTGGATCTCTCCGTGTCCCTGGATCTCTCCTGTGTTCCTGGTTCCCCGTGTTCCTGGTGCTCTGTATTCACGGTTCTCGTTTCGTATTGCATTCCCGGGTGCTGTTTCATTACCACGTCGCCTGGGGTCGGTTGAACACTTGTGTCCGTAGCATTGGCCCCTTCGAGGCTGATCCCGGCGGTATCCCTGTATAGGGGTCAAGCGCTCCGGGGTCTCCCTCGCTGGGCTCCCGATGTTGCGACCTTGTGGCCCTCTCCAGGGGCGTGTGGTTCTGTGTTATAGTTCTGTTTAATAAACCCGTTGACTCTACGGTACGTGTCTGCCTCTCTATCACCCGGTATCAGCATCCGCTTTACGCGGTCCAGTGGGTCCACGTGTGAGTCCGTCAGTAGGACGTGACAGGGAGCATCCAATCCAAAGATATGAAATGCAGATTTTAATGCAGCTAGTGATTCTTTTATTCTGGGTAATGCATCCTTGTGTAATCTGCCTATAATCTACGCACATTCTCATGTTCCCATCCTTTTTTTTAACTAATACTAGAGGGGCTGCCCAGGTGCTACAACTGTCTCATATTACCTCTGCTTTCTTCATTTCTTTGAACATATCTTTTGCACATTGGTAGTGAGCGGGTGGTACGGGTCTATACCTCTCCTTAATAGGTGGATGATCACCTGTGGGTATGTTGTGTTCTACCCTGTTTATCTGCCCAAAGTCTGGAGGGTGTTTGCTGAAAACCTGCTCGTATTCTCTCACTACCCGGTATACTCCATGCTTTTGATGGGAGGGTGTAGAACTGGTACCTACATGTAGCTTTTGGCACCAATCCTCCAGCTTTCCCTCTGAGCCATTGCCCACCGCCTGGTTTGATGGGTTCAAGGGTTCAACTGTTGTGATGGCATTGTTATCAACAGTGTACAATTTAGCCATGGTAGCATACTTTGGTAGGATCACCTCCTCTTCTCCACAATTCAAAAGGTGTATTGGTACCCTCCCCTGTGTAGCTCAAATACTCCTCTGGCCGTCAGTACAGTGGGCCTACACCAGATCAACATTTCAGTTTTGGGAGGTATCACAATGGGTATCGGGTCACTTACCATTGCACTGCCAATTTCTCCTCCAGGCAACTCTACCTGCTGCCTCAACATCAACGCTTTGATTTCCTTCCACAGAACTTGCTGTTGTCTGGAATTGGCAGTCTCGGCCATCTGGATAAAGCAGATTTTTGTTCCCCTAACAATGTCTAATATGGCTGTAAGCCACTAGGGGCCTGTCCAACACAACTTTAATACATACAAGAGAAAAAGAGTAGAGTTTCTGCCCCCAATTTTGTCACATGTGATATAATGAATCATGCTACACCTTTACTTTGAATACAAAAAGATTTTAATGTTTTTTACTTTAAAAACACAGATTGATCAAATCCATCCAACACAGCATAGACCATTTCCTTACACATCATATAAACAACAATTTTGTACATATAAAGTGACCAAGTGCACAATCAAAAAACATAGAGCCAGATTATTTTTTCCCTAAGGAAATAATCCCCACCTATATCTGATACACAATGGGTTATAGGTATTGTTGATAGGAAATACCAACTTATAATGTTAAAAAATCTCTTTATTTGTATCAAAGATTAAAACGTGGTAAACAAACCAAGGGGAATTAGACAAACATATACAGATTTATATACATTCCTGGGGTTCAGCATATATTAATTACTCTAGTAATAACATAGAAGGTCTTAGACTTTTGCCAAACGAGATAACAAATCAGTCGTCCATAGGGTATGGCTTTGTAAGTATAGAAGTTTATACTCTAGTGTCTCGTGCTAATAGCAGGAGAGGGACAACTTATAAGAGGGAAATAAACAAATTTCAAACCCCTATATGAATTTCGAACAATGTTCTGAAACATCAACTAATGAAGACCTTCCATTAGATTACTGAGCTCCCAGTATACATATAGATTAAACCTCAACGCTTGACGCGTTTCGCCTTCTCAGATGTCAGAAGGCTCATCAGAAGACTTTGGGTTTACTTTGGGTTTACAGAATTAATGTTCCGTCTTATAACCGTGCCATTCAGAGACACAGGATGACTACATAGGGGTTTATCTATGCCCTAGTATGTCCAACTCTTTGGTTGCCCTATTGATGACCATACAACAGATACCTTAGAAAAATTACGTGGTCTCTCTATCTATTGCTTATTGACCCTTTTGGGTATTCTTGCCCTATCGAAGAACTTGTTTATTTGGCATGTACGGTTATAAGACGGAACATTAATTCTGTAAACCCAAAGTCTTCTGATGAGCCTTCTGACATCTGAGAAGGCGAAACGCGTCAAGCGTTGAGGTTTAATCTATATGTATACTGGGAGCTCAGTAATCTAATGGAAGGTCTTCATTAGTTGATGTTTCAGAACATTGTTCGAAATTCATATAGGGGTTTGAAATTTGTTTATTTCCCTCTTATAAGTTGTCCCTCTCCTGCTATTAGCACGAGACTCTAGAGTATAAACTTCTATACTTACAAAGCCATACCCTATGGACGACTGATTTGTTATCTCGTTTGGCAAAAGTCTAAGACCTTCTATGTTATTACTAGAGTAATTATATATGCTGAACCCCAGGAATGTATATAAATCTGTATATGTTTGTCTAATTCCCCTTGGTTTGTTTACCACGTTTTAATCTTTGATACAAATAAAGAGATTTTTTAACATTATAAGTTGGTATTTCCTAGTTTGAAAAATATAATATTTGGTACCTCCTAATATAACTAGTCAATTGACTGATAAACTAAGTATTGTTGATAGGGCCAAAAGTAGTGAGCTACCACATATGATCAAGTTAATTTTAAAATGCCAGTGTCCAGACCCAGCTATATCTATTTGATATTCTCAGTGTTTAGCACCATGTGCTTGCAGGCATCCAGACAAATCAGGCTTGTAATTCTGATCATACAGTGAACTAATGGTAGTTTTACCCCACTCAATGATTTTATTGCTTACCCATCTGATGTTACAGGTGAGATGTGGAGTCTGGGTGTCCCCCCCCCACGGAGAACCTCTGGGTATGATGAGCTTAGATAGTCTCGCTCCTCGCAGGTGGGGCATATTTATTAGGGCAGTGGAGTGGTTTCCCCTCGGCAGTTGGTCACTCGATTTGCAGTACCCTCGATGTTCCAGGTGGCCTCCGCGGCCGATGGTCGCCGCTAATAAAGGTCTCACACATCACAGCTGCAATTCTGTTACTTTTACTTAGGTGTTAAACATGGCCGCCGGGTACGCTCCATGCCAGTCTCCGATACTTTTACTCTTTCCCCAGAGCCGGGTCGGTACAGTCAAGCCATGGTTGGTGCCCTTTACTCTACTTTCTCGGTTTTACAGTCTCTGGTAGGTCTCATCTATCGGCATTATAAGGGGTAACCTTCATCTGAGGCAAGTGGGTCGTTGATCTGCCCCCAGGCTCTCAATGCCCTCCGCTTCACAGAGCTCAGGTACCGGTAGCCACGGGTGCTTCTGTGTGTCCTGGACACCATTAGGATCCCTCCCGGGCACTGCTCCCTAGTTCGGCCACCTTCCCCAAGATGTGTCGGGCATTTGGCCTCAGCTCCCGTTAGAAGTCTGAGGCCTCCAGTTTCGGCTTGGGCTTGAAGCTTCAGCACCGTCTGCAGGGCCGGTCCCTGTTCTCCACCAACTCTTCTGTCTTGTCAGATTCAGGCGTACGAGGGTCGATGCCTCATCCGTACCCTTAGTGCTCTTCTCTCCGTCTCTACCGGTCAGTTCTATCCCTCCTGCGGGCGAGCATGGGGGTATAGCTTCAACCCACGGTAGTCGGCACCACACTTCCTCTACACTCCCGATTCCCACTCCTCAGTCAGTTGATGATACTCACCCCTCTGCTGAACTAAACTAACTGCTCCTCTAACAATGTCCTGTCCCCTTTTGTGGCCTCCCTCAGGGTCCACCCATTGTCCCAGGGGCACACTACATGTGTGTTGTGTTGTGTTGTCGTGGCTCAACCATACCATCCCAATGTTGAGGAGAGCCATAGGATCAAATACTTAATTAACCTTAAGACATAAGGCATGGGAGAAACGATCCATAGAGTGTAATATTTTACATTGCATAATCTTAATTGTGACTTAAGCATGGCTGCCATTTCCTGTTCATCACACCATGCCATGGTGTGTAAGATGGAACCTGGACCTATGACTACATCCTGTTACTGGAAGAAGCTGGAGTCCAGAGGAAGACTGACCAATCACAGAAATCAGAGAATGCCACATTACCTGGAGACCCTCGATCAAGACCACACCCCCTGATGACCTCATGAATCCGCCCATGGACTAACCCACTGACCAATGAATACATCTGAGTAGGGCTGGCCGAACCTCTTACTGAGGAAAAACCTCATGCCTCTTAAAATAAAACACACTTGGAGTCACACTGGGGGCCGACCAAGGAAGAGTGTACATCTGACTCTGTGCGTCTGGTGTTTTAATTTTCACACAAGACAGAGCACACAGACTCCCTAAATCGACGCGTCTATCAGATGACATTCCTCGTGACGCCATTGTAAAATTTAGTGATGGGCGAATCCTAAATTACTCGGAATCGCTTGACTCTAGCGAGTCCGAGCCCAGGACTCGCTACTCGTTGCGAGTCTAGCGAGTCCAATGTTAATGAATGGGGAAGCGAGTAATAGCGAGTAGTGTGAGATTTACAACTCGCAGATGTGTCTCGGAAGCTTCAGCCTGAAGCAATCCTAGTTTTGTCATTTATTTGCATTGCTCGTTTACTTTGTAAGTAATCGCTGACTCGCACAGATAAGATCCTGTCTTCTCTGTGTTGGCTGCCAGCTCCAGGGTCCTAGAGCCCGCCTGCTGCCTGATGTAGCAGAGCTGAAATTGTTCTCAGTCTGCTCATTCCCTGTGTACAGACATGAATGTCTGTGCACAGAGATGATGTAGCAGAGCTGAGATTGTTCTCAGTCTGCTCATTCCCTGTGCATAGAGATCTATATCTATACACAGGGGATGTAGCAGAGAGGACATCGCGTTTTGGACTGCGTCGGACGGAAGAGGATTTTTTTAATTAAAGATGGAGTCCCTAATGGCTTTTTTTTTTATTTCTAATAAAAAATTTTCTTTGTGTTGTGTTTTTTTTAAAACAATTTAATAGAAATTCATGGCGGTCATGTCTAATATTGGCGTGACCACCATAAATTTCGGGCTTAGGGCCAGCTGATAATACAAAGCTGGCCCTAACCTCTTTATTACCCAGCGTGCCACCGCTACCAGGGCCGCTGGAAGAGCGGGGTTCAGCGTCAGAGGATGGCACTTCAATGAACGCGCCATCTTCTGGGGCGGCTGCGGGCTGCAATTTGCAGCGGGGGGTGCCCAGAAAGCTTGGGCATCCCTGCGCTGCGGATTCCAGCCCCCAGCTGCTTAGCTGTACCTGGCTAGACATAGAAATTGCGCGGAGCCCCACGCATTTTTTTTAAATTATTTCATGAAATTCTGAGATTCTGACTCTGAGACTCTGACTCTGAAATTCATTAAATAATTTTAAAAAAATGCGTGGGGCTCCGCGCAATTTCTATGTCTAGCCAGGTACAGCTAAGCAGCTGAGGGCTGGAATCCGCAGCGCAGGGATGCCCAAGCTTTCTGGGCACCCCCCGCTGCAAATTGCAGCCCGCAGCCGCCCCAGAAGATGGCGCGTTCATTGAAGCGCCATCCTCTGGCGCTGAACCCCGCTCTTCCAGCGGCCCTGGTGGCGGTAGCACGCTGGGTAATAAAGGGGTTAATACCAGCTTTGTTATACAAGCTGGTATTAAGCCCGAGATTCTTAATGTCAGGCCACGTTTGACCCAGCCACTAAGAATCTCCAATAAAGGGTTAAAAAAACACAGAGAAAATTTTTTATTTGAAATAAAAAAAAAAGCCATTAGGGACTCCATCTTTAATTAAAAAAATCCTCTTCCGTCCGACGTAGTCCAAAACGCGATGTCCTCTCTGCTACATGCACAGGGAATGAGCAGACTGAGAATAATCTCAGCACTGCTACATCATCTCTGTGAGCAGGCAGGTTCTAGGACCCTGGAGCTGCACAGAGAAGACAGCTGGACTCGGCTCGCAAAGAAACAGCAGTTACTTTGCGAGTTTCCCTGCTATCACTGGCACAGTAGCCAGTGATGACTCGCACGAGTCCAATGCAAACAATGGCAATCCTAGTTTTGTCAGCGTTTCTGACAAAACTAGGATTGATATTGATTTGCATTGGACTCGTGCGAGTCATCACTGGGAAACTCGCCGAGTACCGAGTCCTGCGAGTCCCTTACTACTCGCCGAGTAACGAGTCCTAGCGAGTAGATTCGCCCATCCCTAGTAAAATTCACATTCTTTCAGACAAAGGATAAAATTAACAATTTCTCCTACCTGCTCCATGTGACAACTTGAAAATTTTCTCAGATATCTCCAAAGACACTGGCAAGAAAAGGAAAACCTTTAGACCAATTACGGAGATCCTGAGGAAAAAACAGATTACCTATAGATGGGGTCACCCATCCACCTGCGTCCTATTCACTTACAAGCAGAAGCAAATCTCAATTACTGATCATTCCGAAGGTCTCAAAACCCTCAAACTTCTACATATTAGTGAGTAGCCTCATCTCCCAATCCACAAGATAGGTCCAGAAACCACACAGGCACCAAAGGCCTCACCATTAGCCATAGAGGAAATTTACCAGCAGTTCTCCTGAACTTTTCCTCCTTCTATAGACCTAATTGGTCATGATTGCATGTTTGTAAACTTTGTTTGCTGTTAACCTTGAAACACAAGTTCACAGTTTTCTCCATTCACCCCCCCCCTGCACCCAACCTATTCCCCCTGTTATTGCTTACAAAAAAAAAATCAAAAAACAATTGCTTATTCTAGACAATAAAAATGCAGAAATTAATGTCACTTAATTCCAATGGCCTGAACTCCCCTCAGAAACGTTTCCACACCTCGAAAGAAATTAAATCCAATGAGATAGATATAGCTGGAATTCAAGAGACCAGATTCTCGCAAGAAAATCCACCCAAATTCAGCAATAAAAAATTTCCCTAAGTCTATCTCTCATCGAACTGAAAAAAAAAGGCAAAAGTAGCAATTCTAATAAAGGAAACCCTAAAATTCGAAGAGCTTGAGCTCATTAAGGATAGCGAAGGCAGATTTATCATCCTAATCTGCAAAATTAATGAAGTCACGTATACACTAGCAAATATGTATGCCCCTAACAGAGGCCAAATTACCTTCCTCAGACGATTCTTCAAAACTGTACATGAGACCCCAAAAGTTATTTTACTAATATTTGGGGATTTTAATGCCGTTCCCAACCCCCTTCTTGACTCCTCAAACAAAACGAGGAACATTAATACACAACTAGACCCTCTACTACAAAATGAAGAACTCTTTGATGCATTTAGGTGCTCTTCAATTGAATTCTCCCACTATTCTAATGTACATAAATCTTTCTCAAGAATTGACTTGATCTTAGCAGACATCCATTCGTTATAAAAAATCAAATCCATAACTATCCTTCTGAGAATTTGGTCCGACCACTCTCCCGTCATCTTTGAGGTAGTCAATAGCTCTCCATTTAATGTCCACTCTCCGTGGAGAGCAAACTCTTATCTATTTACACATCCTCAATACAAGGCAAAAATTCAAGAAAAACTCAGATTATATTTCAAAGAAAATGGTAACTCAGAAGTCTCCATTGTCACATTATAGTCGGCCCATAAGGCAGTACTAAGAGGCAGTCTAATTCACCTAAACTCCAGACATAAAAAATCTTACAAGCCAACACCAAACTTTTGATCCAACAAATTTCTAATCTAGAGTCGGACATTTCCCTAAATCCTACGGAAGGAAAACATCGAGACCTCCTTAAACTCCGAATTCAGCTCAAATCTCTCCTTACATCCAAATACGATAAAATTGCCCGAATCTCCAAGTCGAACTTCTACTCTAGTATGAACAAGCCCTCAAAATAATTCGCAAATCTGATAAAAATCTGCAGGTCAAAATCTAAAATATACCAAATTAAAAAAAAACACAACTCACCGATTGCAGCCAAATGAAATCAAACAATGCACTTGGCAGGATGTGGTCAGACCCCATTATACACTGCAGACACAGGTGCACAGAACCACCCTCAACCTGCCACATATGGGGGTGGTAGTTTTGCTATGCACGAGAAGATCTGCACATAGGACGCCATTCACACTGATGTCAGTGGTTCAGAGTGTTTGTATGCCACCCACTGGTCCCTGCCACCAGACCAAATGGGAAGCCAGATGATGCATCCACACCACTTGATGAATGACAACCTATTGGGCCCAGCCACACCCTGCAAAAAGATAAAAAAGTGCAAACAAAAAAATTTTTTTGATAAAAATTTTTTTTGATGTGAGGTATTGGTTGATGCATTGGCCAAGACACGTTAAGCTCGTAATTCCCGTCATGGATCCTCACGCCTACGAGTCCTATCAAAATTGTTGAAAAAAAATAAAAAAGCAGATAGAATAAGGCAGTATTTCATTTGGCTGCAATCGGTGAGTTGTCTGAACACTGCCTTATTCTATCTGCTTTTTTATTAGTTTTTTAATAATTTTGATAGGACTCGTAAGCGTGAGGATCCGTGACGGGGATTACGAGCTTAACGTGTCTTGGCCAATGCATCAACCAATACCTCACATCAAAAATTTTTTTTAGCAAAATATTTTTATTTTTTTTGCACTTTTTTATCTTTTTGCGGGGTGTAGCTGGGCCCCATAGGTTGTCATTCATCAAGTGGTGTGGATGCATCGTCTGGCTTCCCATTTGGTCTGGTGGCAGGGACCAGTGGGTGGCATACAGACACTCTGCACCGCTGACATTAGATTAGATTAGATAGATTAGATAAACTTTATTGATCCCGGAGGAAATTACAGTATTACAGCAGCAGAACAAAGATCAAGAACATTACACACTTTACAAAATAAGTTTATATGGACAGCAGATGCGGGTAGGCTGGTACATGTACCTCACCTATTTCCCCCATACACTTAGAACCTCACTTAGTCTTGGGATGCTTTACACTTATACATTTGTTAAACATCCCCACAGCTGTCGGAACAAATGATTTTCTGTATCTTTCCTTTTTACACATTAGTTGTATTAGACGCTTGCTGAATGTGCTCTTTTGCTTCGCAAACAGTTCATAAAGCGGGTGTGTATTGTTGCTCATTATAGCCTTGCATTTCTTATTAATTCTATCCTCTAATACCTCCTCGAAAGTCCTGAGTTGTAGACCTACCGCCGCACTAGCCTTCTTGATAAGCTTATTCAGCTTATGAGCGTCAGCTGTACGCACACTACTACCCCAGCATATTATTGCAGCAAAGATTGCACTCGCCACAATAGATTGGTAGAACATTTCAAGCATTTTGCTACACACATTCAACGACCTTAACTTCCTTAGGAAGTAAAGTCTACTCATCCCTTTCTTGCAAACCTTCTCCATATGGCACCTCCAATCAAGCTTGCTGTCCAGGTGAACCCCCAAATATTCGAAATTCTCCACCATCTCCACATCCTGATCATCAATAGTCATAGGTAAGCAATCCTTCATGCACCTTCCATAACTCAACACCAACTCCCTGGTTTTCTTTACGTTGAGTTCTAAATGGTTAGCCTGGCACCAGTCAACAAAGTCCAAAACCACCCTTCTGTATTCCTCCTCCCCCCGGCCTCTCTCAATACCTCCGACTATCACTGAGTCATCAGAGTACTTCTGAAGGTGACAAAGGACTGATTTATACTGAAAATCATCTGTGTATAACGTAAAAAGGAATGGCGACAGCACAGTTCCCTGAGGGGCTCCAACACTGCTCCGCACACTATCCGATACGGCCGCCCCCAACCTTACGTACTGTGGCCTGTCCGACAGGTAATCAATGATCCAATTCACTAGTCCCTCATCATCCGCCATTTCAACCAGCTTTTTACGTAATAATAGTGGCTGTAAGGTGTTGAATGCACTGGAGAAATCGAAGAACATGGCACGCACAGTGGTTCCATCATTGTCCAAAAAGGAATGTACTGTTTGTAGCAGATACGCTACAGCATCGTCCACCCCCAGACTCTGCCGATACGCAAACTGAAGGAGGTCCGTAAAAGCAGACACCCTCGGACACAAGTAGGCAAGTACAATTCTCTCCAAGGACTTCATCGCATGCGATGTTAAGGCCACCGGTCTATAGTCATTATGGGAGCTCGGGAAGGTAGTCTTGGGAACCGGCACCAGGCAAGAAGTCTTCCATAGAACTGGTACTCTCTGTGATTGTAAGCTCCAGTTAAACAGGTGCTGGAAGACAGTGCACAACTGATTTGCACACACTCTGAGGACACGTGGACAGATACCATCAGGCCCTGCTGCTTTACCAATGACCAGCTTACTAAACTGTTCCCTCACATCATTTTCGGAGATCAAGAAAGTCTCTAACTTCCTCCCCCCAGTTGATATTGCTTGTCGCTCCCCGGCCCTCTCCCCTGTTGACATCGCACATTTGTTGTTGAATCTGTTGAAAAACTCATTCATTTCATTAGCCATGATCAGCCCTCTACCCCCCTGATCTGACCTTGCCTTAAACCCAGTCAATAGCTTCATTCCAGCCCACACTTCTCTGGAGTTGTTGTGTGACAATTTATTTTCCAATTTAATTCTGAATGCTTCACGGGCAATCTTAATTTTCCCCTTTAAGTCTCGCTGTACAATTTTCATTTCCTCCTTGTCCTTCATTTTAAAAGCTTTTTTTTTCCTGTTTAGTAGATGTTTCAATTCTTTTGTAATCCAAGGCTTATTGTTTGCAAAACACCGAATCTCATGAATAGGTACAATATTGTCAGTACAAAAGTTGATGTAATCAGTAACTCTCCTGGTAACCTCATTAACATCATCATTAGGTTCCCTGGCACATAACACCTCCCAGTCTGTGCAATCAAAGCAGTCTTGTAACCCCTTCTCTGCTGCCAGAGACCACTTCCTTATCTGTTTAATTGTTGCTGGTTGTTTGCAGACAACTGGTTGATAGGCTGGAGACAATAGTATGAGGTTGTGGTCAGATTTCCCCAGGGGGGGCAATGCAGATGATGAGTAAGCATCCTTAACACTGGCATAGAGGAGATCCAATATATAATTGTCCCGTGTAGAGCATTTGACATATTGATAGAACTTTGGTAATGAGATCTTGGCTCGATTAAAATTCCCAGAAATGACAATTAGAGAGTTAGGGTGCTTCGTCTGAAGCGGGCAATCACCCCAGACAGTACTTCCCCTGCTGCCTCTGGATTTGCAGATGGTGGTATATACGACACCACTGCAATAACAAGAGAGAATTCTCTAGGCAGATAGTAAGGCCTGAGGCCCACTGCTAATAGTTCAATGTTTGGGCAACAATGTCTCTCCTTTACTGTAACATGCCCCTGATTACACCATCTGTTGTTAATGTACAGTATCACTCCTCCACCCTTCTTCTTACCGCACTTCACTCTGTCCCTGTCAGCCCGAACCATTTGAAACCCTGGTACCGATACACTTGAATCTGGGACGACCTCATGCAACCAGGTTTCTGTAAAGCAGATGAGACTGCATTCCCTGAACTCCTTCTGGGTCTTACTCAGAGCCAGCAGTTCATCCGACTTCTTACCAAGCGATCGTACATTACCCATGATGATGGATGGGACCGCAGGTTTAAACCTTCTCCTCCAGGACTTGATCTTCTTGCCCGCTCTGCAACCTCTGAAAGGTCTCCTCATTTCCCGTGGAACATGTGGTATTGCAACTGCTGGAGAAGACTTTGTCCTGCGCAGTTCCAGAAGACGACTCCTTGAATACACTACTCGTTTAGCGACAGACCAAGGGACAACCATCTGATCAGTGATTCCATCCATCCCACGAGACCTCTCCGTGGCATATTGTATACGGTGCTCTCCACCGAGCACATATGGCTGTATCACTGACACAGGCTGTGGGCAACAGCATACATCCATCGGTAGTATTAGCTGAGATGGACCATATTGCGTACCCCAAAGTGGCCATGCCAGCAGGGGACTTGTGAGTGGTAGTGGAGGATCCAGGTGAAAAACATATGCAGTGTGCCCAGCGGCAGTAGAAAGTGTGGGGGTGTGCTGCATTTTCCATCCCACAGCAGACCAGCGTGCAGGAACGTCGCAATCCACGAGATGAAAACATTGCATAGATCCAAGGTTGAAATTAGAGGTCCAAAAAGACATCAGGAAAGGTACAAAGACTGTAGCAAAACTGTAACAAACAAAATAAAATAAAATAATAGCTGCTGCAATGGGCTGCCACTAGCAAGGCGCCCTATTGTCTCCACAGTCTGGCAGAGAGCAGACAGGCACGTCTGCACATCAGTGTGAATGGCGTCCTATATGCAGATCATCTCGTGCATAGCAAAACTACCTCCCCCATATGTGGCAGGTTGAGGGTGGTTCTGTGCACCTGTGTCTGCAGTGTATAATGGGGTCTGACCACATCCTGCCAAGTGCATTGTTTGATTTAATTTGGCTGCAATCGGTGAGTTGTCTGAACACTGCCTTATTCTATCTGCTTTTTTATTAGTTTTTTAACAATTTTGATAGGATTCGTAAGCGTGAGGATCCGTGACGGGGATTACGAGCTTAACGTGTCTTGGCCAATGCATCAACCAATACCTCACATCAAAAAAAACAAAACCATTTTTATGAAAAAAAATTTTTTTTTTGAACTTTTTTATCTTTTTTGCGGGGTGTGGCTGGGCCCAATAGGTTGTCATTCATCAAGTGGTGTGGATGCATCGTATGGCTTCCCATTTGGTCTGGTGGCAGGGACCAGTGGGTGGCATACAGACAATCTGCATCGCTGACATCAGTGTGAATGGCGTCCTATGTGCAGATCATCTCGTGCATAGCAAAACTACCTCCCCCATATGCGGCAGGTTGAGGGTGGTTCTGTGCACCTGTGTCTGCAGTGTATAATGGGGTCTGACCACATCCTGCCAAGTGCATTGTTTGATTTCATTTGGCTGCAATCGGTGAGTTGTCTGAACACTGCCTTATTCTATCTGCTTTTTTATTAGTTTTTTAAAAATAAACACAACCAAATTCTTAAAACTCCACTAGAAATATCTAATGCCTTCGTAGACTTCTATAAAAATGTATACAACCTTAAAGAAGATCAATCTGAACCCCAACCAACACCACAAAAAATGAAACACTTCCTAGATTCCATTAAACTCCCGACTCTTTCGGAAGTAGATCTCTCCATCATTAACCAGCCTTATTCAGAACAAGAAATCAAGCAAACCATCAACTCCCTCAAAAAATGCAAATCCCCAGGACCAGATGGTTTGCAAACCAAATACTTCATTACAAATGAAAATATCCTTACCCCTTACCTTACAAAATTAATCAATTCCCTAACAAACAAAGATCACGAAATCCTTAAGAAATGCTACAAGCCATAATCTCGATGATCCCCAAGAACAAAGGAGACATAGACCTTGTATCAAATTATAGACCCATATCCCTCCTCAACACAGATTTAAAAATTATTTCCAAAACTATTAATTCCAGAATCCAGAAAATAATCCCAGACCTAATTCATGGAGACCAGGTGGGATTGTTGCAAAACAGGAATTCAACAGATGCTACGAGGAGAATCCTTAATCTTATATCTCATGCCGAACTTTCAAAATCTCCAATGATAGTGGTCTCTGTCGCTGAAAAGGAGTTTGACAGAGTCCACTGGGGATATCTTTTTGAGGTTCTTCGGAAGTTTGGTTTTAAAAACAAGATTTTTAAATATTAGCCAAGCTCTTTATACCAGACCCTCTGCCAGACTT
The DNA here is from genome assembly GCA_033576535.1 of Allobates femoralis. NCBI lineage: Eukaryota > Metazoa > Chordata > Amphibia > Anura > Aromobatidae > Allobates > Allobates femoralis. The sequence continues at coordinate 593,434,013 of JARQOC010000003.1, read as the reverse complement.
CTTATTAATAACCACCTCTCTGACCCTTTTCCACTAACAAATGGTACAAGACAAGGGTGCCCCCTCTCACCCTCCCTTTTCAATCTTTTTATAGAACTTCTTGCCGAGATGATCCGTGTCAACTCCCAAATCAGAGGAATCTCAATTAATCAAAATATCTATAAAATTAGTCTCTTCGCAGATGACATTATCTTAACCCTTACTGATCCCGACAGCTCTATCAAAAATATTCTCCTACTAATTCATGAATTCACAGCTATTTCACATTACAAAATAACTATTGACAAAATGCAAACTCTTAGTTATAACTTAACATCCCAGATTACTAGAGACCTCCAACAAGTAACCGACTTGGTCTGGGAGAATGATACTCTAAACTATTTAGGTATTATCTTGACTACCCATCTCTAAAGTATATGAAAAAAATCTAAAAGCTATACATAAAATCATCCAATTAGACCTAAACCACATCTCGACGACTGAGTTATCATGCCTAGGTAAGATAGAATCATACAAACTTTTTATTTTACCCAAAATTCTGTATATATTTCAATCCATAACACTTCATGCCAACCAAACTTGGTGCAAAAAACTCCAATCTCAACTATCTACCTTTATATGGGGAGGAAAAAAAACTAGAATCTCCCTCACTACTCTTGAAAAAAGTAGACTAAATGGAGGACTTGCCCTCCCTAATATTTCCGCATACTGCTACTCAACCCTAATCAAACCTAGCCAAAAATTCTGACTAACTGAGCACAAACCTAGATGGATAGACCTTGAAGAAGCTAATAACCCTAGAAATAATCTTAAATGGGTTCTTCTCTCATTCCTATGCAACAAATACAAAACGTTACCCAAAGAACCTATTGCCAAAGCAACTATACGTTCTTGGAAAGCCTTTGTAGTCAAATCATCCATCTCTCACTCTACTTCTACACCACACTGGATCTCAATTGAACTCCTTCCGATACTTTCAGTAAACATCAATATTCGCACATGGATAAAAAGTGGAATTAAAAACCTTACAGACATACTAGACAAAGATCTTCAACTCCTACCATTCCCACAACTCCAAACCAATTACGCACTTCCAAATGAAGAACAACTTAATTGGAACAAAATCACTTACTTCCTCTCTAAGAGTAAAATCAAGTTTAACCTGCCTCAGAATGTCGCTCAGTTGTTTCTAAGTTCCTCAAACCTCGAGACTTGGAGCAAAGAACTACAAGTCCCACTCCCCACCAATATAGTAGAAGATACCATCAGAATAGTCTACAAAAGTCTTTCTTGTTCAACATTGATCGAATCATATTATAAAACTCTCAACAGATGGTACTTTACACCCACTAGACTTCATCAATTTTTGAGTGATCACTCCCAATTATGCTGGAGGAACTGTGGCCATCCAGGTACGATGATCAACATCTTTTGGGAATGTCCTTTATTGAGTACATTCTGGGGGGAAGTACGCTTCCTCATCTGTGACATTACTAACCTATATCTTGACTTGACTCCAGAACTAGCACTATTAATGATAGGGATCAACAACATTCAAACACAATTCAGATCTCTTATGGTACATATACTATTAACGGCCAAGAACTGCATCGCAGCAAGATGGAGAGGCCCCACTCCTCCTACTCTGGAATCTTTATTGGGTATTATTACAACGCACAACTCATATGAACTCTCGTTTTCCAGGAGACATAACTTGCAAAGATCTTATAGCAAAAAATGTTTACACTTAAACTTACACTTCACCCCTTCTGATTTATGATATCTCTTCAAGTAATAGTTTTAAAGAATAAGAACTAGATAAGCATTCCATCGACATCCTTTCACTCTGCTCTTCTTCTTTTTCCCTTCCTTTCACCCCCCTCCCCTCCCTCGCTATTTTTTTAAAAACACGATAAATATTAATGTTAATGACAAATGTTTTAACATGATTTTCTTACCGAAACGTATCCAATTTCAAGTACTCAATCAAATTTTGCATGTATATTGTTTTACATAAAAATTAATAAAAATGTTGAACAAGGAATGGTTTGAATGATACAACATCATTCAACCCTCCTGGCTTGATGGTCTTCAGCATGGTGATCCATTTTACCTCTTTTTGGGCTAAAACCCGCTTTTTATCTCCACCTCTCACTCCTAGATGCACTTTAGCAATACCTCTAAATTTTAGTAACTGCCAATTACAGTTGTGCACCTCTCTGAAGTATTTTGGGATATTTTTTAGAGCTGATATCTCATCAATCGTAACAGCATCCACTACCTTGCTGATATCTCTCATGTGTTCTAAGATTCTCACTCTGAGTTCACGGGAAGTTAACCCCACATATATCAGTTGGCATGGGCATTTCGCCCAGTAAATCACCCCACTTGTGCGGCAATTTATTGAGTGGACAATTTTGAAATCTCTGCTCCCATCAAAATTGTGAAAATTGAAAGCACGCTCCACTTGGGTGCATATCCCACAATCACCACAGGGAAAAGACCCTCATCTTGGACCCCTCCCACTTCCCAAAAAGATGGACGTTGGTGGCACATATAGACTCCGAACCAACAGATCTTTCCACTTCGGGGAGTAATTGCAGGATATTTCGAGAGTAGCCCAATCAGATCTCTATGCAAAATGGGCCAGTATCGTTTCATCACCTCAGTCATGTCTCTCCATTCTGAATGATATGGTTTGATCAACCTCACCTTGTCATCTGTCTTCTTTTTCAAAGGTTTCAATAGATGATCACGTGTTGTCCCCTTTGCTCTTTCATATCCTTTCTCTATCGGGCCTGTCCTGTAATAACGAGATACAAAACAGTTCTTTAGTTTCCTAGCCTCTTTTTCAAACAGCTCATCTGTAGAGCATATCCTCCGGTCTAGTAGAAACTGACCTGTAGGAAATGACCTTATCACTTGCGCTGGGAGGGAGGATCTCGCACTAAGGACTGAATTCACCACTGTGTTCTTTCGCTATATATCCGTGGATATTGACCCATCACCATCTCTCTTTACTCTGACATCCAGGAAGTCTATAGATTCAGTGCTGTGAACATAGGTGAGTTTTATATTACGCCTGTTTTCATTCAAAGACACCATAAATGTTTCCAATTCCTTCAGACCCCCCACCAACAAAGATGTCATAGATAAACCTGACCCACATCAGCACTGAGCATGCTGTATTATCTGGGTAATTGATGACCGCATCCCAGAGTTCATATGAGGGCACCCAAGACGCACCCATAGCAGTACCTGTTTCCTGGAGATAGAAGCGGTCTTTGAATACAAAATAATTGTGGGTCAGGCTAAACACACTAGTGTGACAAGAAGGTCCCTCAGGTCGGTCTCTAGATCAGTTGTTCTCAGGAAGAACTCAATTGCCTCTATGCCATCCTCATGCCCAATAGATGTATATTGTGATTCTACATCCGCCGTTACCATCACTACATCAGTCTCCAGCCAAGTCCTGTAGCTGGGCAGTGTGGCGTGATAGATAGACAATTCATGGGGTCATGTAAATCCTTATCTGGGCAAATGTGCAATAAGATGTATATTGGGAATCTTCACAGTGTATCTCCCATATCGCTGGTCCTCAAGTGAGGACATTGTAGGGGAAAAGGGGAGTCACAGGAGTCATTGGATATTATATACTTATCTCATGCTGCATAACTTTGATTGTACTGCGTTATGTATCCAAGCCTGTAATGTAATTATGAAGCTGTAACCACACTGTCTTGGGTTGTTTTATGGGATGGTTTTAAAAGCCTGTGTGATCTGATATGTACAATAAAATTGATATGCATTTACAAACCAGTTTGGTGTTAAATTTGCGTCTAAAATGATGTATTTGAGATTGTGCGGCTAGTGAATTAAAATGGGATAATGGATCCTAGAATTTTGTTAGTGACCGACAGAAGCACCAGAGTTAGTGGAGTGGAACTTCTTGTGCTATACGTGCCAATGTCTGCTATATACCCTGCCTGCCTATATACACTGCCTGTATACAGCTGGATTAATCCGAAAAGGACGTTTTTTTAGAGATGGATCTGTGTAAAAGGCTAGCAAGAGCACCAGAGTGAGTTGAATGGGGCCTCCTGTGCTATATGCACCGCAGTCTGCTATGTACGATGCCTACCTTTATACACTGCCTGTATACAGCTGTATTAATCCTGAAAAGGACAGTTGTTTTTTAATGATGGATCTGTATACAGGCAACAGAAGCACCAGAGTGGGTGGAATGGAGCCTACTGTGCTATACGCTCCAAAGTCTGCTATATACCTGCCTATATATACTGCCTGTATACAGCTGGATTAATCCTGAAAGTGACTGTTTTTTTAAGAGATAGATTTGTGTAAAAGGCTATAGAAACAGCAGAGTGAGTGGAAAGGAGCCTCCTGTGCTATACGCACAGAAGTCTGCTATATAGCCTGCCTATATACACTGCTTGTATATGATGCAAACCAGTGCCGTGGGGTACTTGGAACCGGCTATTAGGCAGCTCTGGGGAGTCACAGGGGTCGAGACCCAGCTTCCTTGACCCTGGGTTCAGTTGAAAAGGGGAGCTTTCTGGCTTGTTAGGGGAAAAGGGAATGATGAATGGGAATTTATTTGTGACGCACCCGTGGTATGTGACTACAGATGGCCACAGCTGCTGCAGAACCTCCAGGGTGAAGGACAGGCAGCTGAGATGGAGCTGCTCCCCACAGGCGGAGCGGATCCCTGGGGCAGTAGATGTAGTAAGGGGTTGGGGTGCAGGACGATGGGCATAAGCAACAGGCAGACTCACTGTTTTGTAGTTACTCAGTCTTTTACTGGAGCATCTGCATTCCGGGCGGTTGTCAGGGAGTCCTTGCTTGAGAGCAACTCAGGGTTCTCCTCACTCAGCGAGTCGTTGGCCTCCTTATTGTGCTCTGTGTTTTGGCTCCTGCTGCTGCATGAGTTAAGCTACCACCCTGTCTCTCCTGCGAAGTGCTGGTATGACAGGCAACTCGAGTACTTTCTTAACCCTCATCTCAGGTACCAGTTCCTGAACTCTCTGTTTTGCTTTGCCTCCGGACACTGTGTGGCTGGGGAACCTAGGGAATTCCCCACCTTCTGGTACTGACTGCCAGGACGTTGGCCATGCACAGTCTCAGACTCCAGTGTCCGTTGTCTGCGTGGTTTCTCTGGGGTGAGCACAGTGCCTCTCAGCTCCCCAGTGCTCCGTTAACTCTCCTCAGACCCCAGCCTTAGGGCTATAACCGAGTCAGCGATCCTGAGATGAGCTCAAGCAGCCTCCAGTCCACCAGGATGTCTTCCTGAGTCCTCCTAGGAACTGACCTAACTGGCTCTGCCCCAGACCAGAATTTATAGGGGAGCTCACCCTAACCTGGATTGGTTACCCTTCCTAGTACCTACACTACCTAAGACACACAGTAAATCTGTCCCTAGCTCAGCAGCACTTCTTACTACACAGATGACTGTGGAGCATAGTGACAAGCACAGCGCCTTCAGGTTTATATTGAACTGATGACGCTGTGGGGCCAGCCAATCACTGTAATGCCACAACCCACATGGCTGTGGCATTACAGTGTATGGCAGTCCAATCGCTCTGTAAAGAGTGCCAACATGCAGGGAGGGGGAGCCAAACATGTGCCCGAGCATCTCGCTGGTACTCGGTGAGCTCCGAGCATCCTGAGTACTGAGATCCTCAGACAACCACCAAGTAACGGAGAGCATGCTCGCTCATCCCTATGTCTTACAATAACTCTTAACTATTTGTAACTCTATTAAGCCTAACCAGGCAATATAGCAAAAAATCTACCTACATGTAGCCTGTCGTAGCTGACTTTAGCTAGGCCAGCTAACTCTCTTAATGACATTATACTTAAAACATAATTTTTTTTATAACACAACCTAAAACAACAGTGCAACATTTTTGCTAACAGTCATTAGTTAGTCAATCTTACTGATAGTTTCCTCGTTCTTAGGCTTGATCTTGGTCACCGCCAGTTAGGCTGTGAATGCTACTAGCAGGCAACACTATTGGAGTCTGAGGGCACTACATGATAACCTTGCAGCGGGTCATCGTGGCTGCAATAGCAGGCATGGATGGAATGTGCCAACTGTCGTTGGCACAGCCTAATGGCTATACTGGTGCATACTCAATTTGTAGGTCAAGTCCATCCCTTGTTCACAGGGGTCCTGCTACATCACTTGGGTATGCCGGGATGGGGAAACTCACATCTGATAAGCTGCGTGGTCCTGTACCATGAGTGCTAGTGTCAGTAACATTATCATTATCTGGTGTATGCCAACCCAGGCCTTGGGGTGAGATGGAGGTTACCCTCTTTGCTTCACTGGAAAACCACCTTTTGTTGGCCCACAGTACAACATATTCTATCAGGTTGCTGGAGTATAAGTTGCGTTCCTTTTTAGTACCTCCTTTTGGGATTACATCCTTGAGGGACACATAATTATCCTACTCAAACCCATTGTCTTTAATGAACCCGGACCCCTTGTGCCGGCTAAACTCTATTACAGTCCCAGTTCTCTGGACTTAGGAGCTATTAGCTACCCAGTGTCAGGCCACTTCTCTTGCAGCAGCATCCCGTGCACGGGTCTTTGATTCCTCCCGCACCTCCTGTCAGGTAGTGGGCCTTATGTGGGGCTTCCAAGCAGGGCCGACTCCAGGTTTCTGTGGGCCCCGGGCGAAAAGGTCTCAGTGGGCCCCCTTTAAGTACATATCGCGGACTATATATATATATATATATATATATATATATATTGCCGCACACTTACCGCAAGCCCCATAGACAATGCATGGGGCTTGCCGCAAACGTGCAGCAAGTGCAGCCGCTAGACGGAAAATGCGGCAGATGCAGTTTTTTTTACCGCAACTGCCACATTTTTAAAAAAACTCCTATGTGAAGGCAGCCTTACAGGAACAGTGACTGCCGAATCCAGCAAGAGCTGTTTCTGACAGTGAGTATATTACACGTTGTTAGGAGCGGGCTAAGGTGCGATTGCATTCCCTTGCGCCTTTTAAAAATACCCTTCAAATGCAAAATGTTGCATTTTTGTGCGTCTGAGGATGCTTGGTATATACACAAGCATCCTGAAGCACACAAATAATGCAAGCAGCTCAATGGAGCCGCACTGCCATATGGTGGCACCGCAGCCAAGCGGAGTGTCTGGCCGTCCGGATCTCTCTTCTCCTCACCTTTCTTCTTGCCGCTCCGGTCTCCTCCGGTCGCTCTGCACATATCAGCACAGTGATGACATCGTGCCCCTCCATGCTGAGCTGCAGAATGCAGACAGCGGCAGAAGAGACTATGGAGAAGAATGCTGCTGGCAAAGGTGGCTGAGACTATAGGAGCGGAATCCGCGGGGGGCTACCACTGGTACACATACCTCGTACACACACGGCTCTGCTACGTACACCTCATACACACGCGGCTCTGCTCCATACACCTCGTACGCACGCGGCTCTGCTCCGTACACCTCGTACACACTCGGCTCTGTTCCGTACACCTCGCACACACGTGGCTCTGCTCCATACACCTCGTACACACATGGCTCAGCTCTGTACACCTCGTACACACACGTGGCTCTGCTCCGTACACCTCGTACACACGTGGCTCAGCTCTGTACACCTCATACACACTTGGCTCTGCTCCATACACCTCGTACACACTTGGCTCTGCTCCATACACCTCGTACACACACGGCTCAGCACTGTACACCTCGTACACACACGGCTCAGCTCTGTACACCTCGTACACACTTGGCTCTGCTCCATACACCTCATACACCCACGGCTTCGCTCCATACACCTCGTACACACTCGGCTCTGCTCCGTACACCTCGTACACACTCGGCTCTGCTCCGTACACCTCGTACACACACGGCTCTTCTCCGTACACCTCGTACACACACGGCTCTTCTCCGTACACCTCGTACACACACGGCTCTGCTCCGTACACCTCGTACACACAACGGCTCTGCTCCGTACACCTCGTACACACACGGCTCTGCTCCGTACACCTCGTACACACACGGCTCTGCTCCGTACACCTCGTACACACACGGCTCTGCTCCGTACACCTCGTACACACACGGCTCTGCTCCGTACACCTCGTACACACACGGCTCTGCTCCGTACACCTCGTGCACACACGGCTCTGCTCCGTACACCTCGTACACACACGGCTCTGCTCCGTACACCTCGTACACACACGGCTCTGCTCCATACACCTAGTACACACTCGCCTCTGCTACATTCACACTGTAAATCCCTCCTGACCCCACACATAACCTTCACCTAATTGCCATACACCTAGTACACACTCACCTCTGCTACATTCACACTGTAAATGCCTCCTGACCACACACAAACTTCACCTTATTTGAGCATCATTGATGGCCAGCAGAGTCCTGGATACACTGAGGAGCTGATCATGAGACCCCTGACTCCTCCCCATCCATTGACATCATCACAGGTCCTGTAAGCACACTAGCACAGAGTGTGCAGCTCTGTCGGCTCCCGTGGAGGGGGGAGGAGGGAGACCTCCGGTGCTGCAGCCTGCAGGAGCCTGAAAATGACCCCCCAGCTGCCCCTGGATATGGCTCTGGCTGTGGGGGCAGTGCTCAGGGGCCCCTGAGGCTAGGGTCACACTTGCATTGTGACCCTAGCCTTATGCAAGTATTGTATGTTGCAACGCTGCTATGCGCTGGAGGCAGCCCATAGAAACCCGACGTTTACATTGACAACCACTGGTTGTCAATGTAAACTGCGGGTTTCTATGGGCTCAGTTGCTGGCAGCGCATAGCGTTAAACGCTCTGCGCTGCAGCAGACAATACTTGCGTCAGGCTAGGGTCACAACACAAGTGTGACCCTAGCCCTCAGAGGCCCGGTGGGCCCCCTCCAAGCCGTCGGGCCCCGGCACTTGCCCGGGTACGCCGGGTGCTGACGCCGGCCCTGCTTCCAAGCCGTGCGCCTCCTTGCAGCTTGCTCTACAGTCTCTAAGGGGCAGGTTAGCTCGACCTAGCCAGGTTCTTCTAGCTCTTCCTCTGGGTCACTAAAAGCTTCTAACTGCAAAGGGATAATATCGCATCCCTCCACGACCCCCAGGGTCTCAGGTTCAGTCGGCCATGCCAGAGTTTGGCTGGTCCCATCTTTCCACTTTGGGGGGGCAGAGGCAATGTCCCTTCCCTCAACATCATATCCATCCAGTCAGTGTCTCTGGTTGGGTCTACCGTCCAGACTTGTGTTACTGTTGGGACAGTGACTACGGGCTGGGCTGCTACCAGACATACTTGGACATACTGTGGTCCTACCTGTTCCGGTGAGGTTCTGACCTCGATCGCAGGTGTAGGAGGCGTGACCGGCAGAGGTGCAGTTGTGGCTTTGCCGGCTTCGGTCCCCTCTGGATGACTCATTGCTGCCGGCACCAGGCCTTGAGGCTCCTCCGCAGCTGGTAGAGGGATCAGGGCCTTTGCTGGTTCAGGTGCTGGACTCACTGGTGGTATCGCGGGTCCTGCGACACTGGGCTCATCTTCCCCATACTCTTTCTTCAAATCCTGTGCCAGTTGGATTTTCAATTCCATTAATACGGCCAGCGTTGCGGTAGGTGTTATTATCTCGTGGAGCCCTCCATAACAGCTCTCCATTTTTCTCCTCTCAGTTATCATCCAGATACCGTCCATCCAGCCCAACAGGTAGCCTGCACGGGCATCTAGGGAAGGCAGCATCCAGACATACCAGAGAATAGCCCGTTCCTCTGCTGAAGCCTTGGCTAGTCCATTCGCCAAGTCAATCCGCTGCCACTCGGATTCTTCTGCCATCATGCGTCTCTCCTGCATGTGCTGCTCTGTTTACAGCCCCCACCCTCGGATGGGTGATCCTCTCTCTCCGCAGCCGCTTGTACTATGAGAGGCGGAGCTTCCGGCTGATGGACACATCACCTTCCTTAGCAGTCAGTAGAGGGGGTGGACACAAATCTTGGCGCCATTTGTTCTTCCCACGATGTGAGGATGCGTCACTCCTCCTGGCCAGCATATGGTGTTACAGTATAGTGGCCGTCATTAACCAGTTCAATTGCACATAGTCTATGGCACAAAGGACATGGTATAATAGGGTTCTGGATCCTGTTCATAATGCCAGAATGCATCGGCCACAAGGGCGAGGGTACTCGACCATCCGGGGTCAGTCTGATGGATGTCATGGGAGTAATCCCGAAGGTCATGGCCCTTACCGAGCATATAAAAGGGGGGTTATTTACAGGGGAAATTAAGTTTTTAAAGTTTATTGTGATGCCATCTTTGGTATATGGTCAGGGATGACCAGTGCTGCATGTAATGGCCCCAGGGTATGGTTGAATAGGCAGCTTGGTGGAACACTCCCAAGAGATGGAGCAGGCCCCTGGAGTGTAGAATCGGTGAACTGTTGTGATGATGTGAGTTATAGTTGTTAGTGCATGGCGTGGGAAGGAGGAGCCAGACACAAAGGTTGCAGTTCTTACCAGTGATTTAACTTGCAGTTCAAGTCCGATTACTACCCAGCCAGGGTGCTGTGTCTCCAAGATTGCTGCTAGCCAGCTTGCAGATAGTCCGGGTTCACCTAACTGAAACACCAGGTGTAAGCCTTTCTGTGCTGCCCATTCTGACACTTTACTCATTTTCCTCCCCTTTCTCCTTGTGCTACTAATCCCGAAGCAGGCGACTACAGGCCCTTCTGAGCGACGACCTGGCATGTCCTCTTTACCCTGAATAGTCACTGTGCTTGGGAGAGTCCATGGTGGTGGCCACTGCACATGCAGTCCAGTGGCCTCTGCTTTCTTGACTTGGTCTTGCAGATCCAAACCAAATTGGGGTTGACACCCCTGTGCAGCTCGTTTCTCTACTCAACCTGGACAACCGGCCGTAGATTTGGGGGTCTTCAAAGTTGAGGATTAGCAGCTGACCCAAGCCCGGTCCCACTCTCACCCCTTCCCTGGCTTCCTCCTAGAACACCATCTTGCTTCTCTCTTCTCTTACTGTCTCTCTAACTTCCTTTTCCCGCCTCACTAAACCTACTCCCTCCTCCAGCTGGCAGATGAGGTCTGGTCTCTCGGTGAACCTTTTCCACCCTGTATCTCCCTGGTCTGGAGTTTGGATTGGTGTTGAGTGTGTGGTGGTGTGTCTCAGTAAGGTTCACCATTCTTACCTGTGGGCCTGGCACTACACCTATGGGGGAGGTGCAGTACCACTGTGGCGAACAAACCGCAGGGTCACCACACATATGCTTGCCAAATAGATCAGTGGACAGTTTGCCCATTAAAACCAATGAGCAGCAATATACAGGGTCTCGAAAATACCTTCAAAGGGGCACAAAAGTTACCAAAACAGCCCAAATTAGGGACAGACACCAAGAAAAGAGCCATCTATTCCCCAGAGTTAAAAGTTTCATAATTGTGCATTATGGATGCATGAGACATGAGACAAGGTCTGGCCCAGTATTTTAAGCTTCAACATTAATCAGGAACAGGGAGTTGTGTGACAGGTGTAGGTATGGTGCTCAGAGAGCCATGCTAAATTTACAAAACACACAACAAAGACACCCAAAGAACAGTCTACACATTTCCAAAAATTAGGTCCAGATAACATCAAAGTGGCATGAATTAAGCCAGAATAAAGATTATAAAATGGTACAGCCCGCATGCATAGCACAGGATCTGGAACAAATCCAGGCCTAGTCCTTGATGGTTAAAAATTAAGCAGGAACAAGGTGATGAGTGACACGTGTAGGACTATTGGACAGGGGGTCCTCATACCTCATGCAATGACTCAGATACATTTTATGTTTCCCCACACTGAGGTAGCACAAGTATTAGTTTCACTAAGTATTACCGGAATAATTAGTCAGGTGGGTCAGTAACATGCATAGGCCAATTGAGCAGGAGGCCCTCATAAGAAATGCAATGGCGCCAATAAATTTTACGCTCCACCACCCTCAGTTGACACAAATATCAGTTTCATGGAGTAATGCGGTGGGGATGAACCTCCTCCACGTATTCTTTACTATTTCCAAACCATCCCCCTTAGACTCCCTGCGGCCTACTTTTCAAGACTAAAATCCAAAATACTGAACTTTATATGGTCTCATAAAAGGCCAAGGATCTCTTTCCGCACTCTATGTAGACCTATAAAAAGGGGGGGCTTGGGGCTACCAGATATTCCAATTTATCACTCAGCCACCCTGGGGGGGTGTATTTTGGACCTGTTCAGACAAACAGATAAGAAGCGTTGGGTGGAGGCTGAGACTTTGTTCTCGGTTAGTCCTCCTCAGGCTCTGGTGTGGTGGGAGGGTTTGACTACGCCTAGGGGTACCCCATTCATCACCTCCCAATTGCATTTTTTCCTTCTTAGTCGAAATCCACAACTACATCTAACGTCCTGGCCGGGCCCAATGACGCCCATTTACGGGAATCCTCATTTTCCAGTGGAGGAGGGTAGAACTTTTTTTCTAAACATTCCGAAAAGCAAATACCCGACAATATCCAATTATATGACACCTGTAAGTGTTAAAGCCCTATCGGCCATGTATCCAGGTGAAGAACCGCCAGCTGATGCCTGGTTGTTACATGCCAGATTAGTGAGTTATATAAAATCGCTTAAACAGGACTCAGTATTTCGTCCCTTAACTGTGTTCGAGCAGAGATGCAGAGGAGGGGAACCATTGGAGCATGCGGTATCAGTTCTATATAACTGGTTTCGGGACACTGTAATAGAGAGCTCACCAAGGGACCTTCCTTTTATGCGCAGGTGGGAGTCAGACCTGGAGAGACCTCTCGCCCCACACGAGTGGGAGAAAATATTTATCTTCTCCAACAAAGCTTCTGTCTCGGCTGATGCTCAGGATAGAAATTATAGGGTGGTGGCGAGGTGGTACAGATGTCCGGGGGACCTAAACAGAATCTACCCAGAATCGTCACCTTTGTGCTGGAGGGGATGTGGAGGAGTGGGTTCCTATTTTCATATTTGGTGGAGCTGTCCACTCATTAGTGTGTTCTGGGCCGGGTTGGCGGACCTTTATCAGAGAGTCACGTCCGAGAGTATAACACTAACGCCGGAGCTGGCTTTGCTGAACTGCTCAAATATGTCTTTATCCAGATTCAAAAAAGGTTTACTGAGACATTTTCTAACTGCCGCTAGACACCTAATCTCAACTCACTGGAAACAAATAGTATGTCCCTCGCGTCTAGACTTAATAGAGGAGTTGAATAAAATGTGTAGATTAGAAGAACTAATCAGCTTCTCTATGTTTGATCCACAATTCATTGACAGACATTGTAAAACTTGGTCCTCTTGGATACTGTATCGGGAGACTCCAGAGATGCGTAAGTGGCTCGCAGGGGCTGGCGAGAACATTTGAACAAATATAAAACATATTCAGTGTATAACTCACTCTCATATATATTAGGATATGCTGGGTCTGTCTACTTCGTCCTTTCTTCACTCTCTTTACTTTCTTTACTTTCTTTACTTTCCTTACTTTCTTTACTTTTTCTACATCCCATACGCTCTAATCATCTTATATCTTCTCTATCTTTCTCCTTCTCTCTTCCTATTCTTTTCTTTACAGTAATTAAGTGTACTAACCCCGTTTATGTTCAACAAATAGCTTGTGGGTCTGTAAGATTCTACCCACTTTACTTATTCTGCTCAGTTATATTGTATGCATACAGTCACATTGTGACATAGGAGCAGTTCAAAAGAAATATTATGTTTCTGAGTTGTTATCTCAGTGTTGCAATTGATTATTCTTATTCTTATCAATAAAAATTGATTTACCAAAAAAAAATTCATTAGCAACAGGGGGATGAGTGACACGTGTAGGCATGGTGCTCACAGAGCACAGACAAGAAAGAGACCCCAGGAAGAGTTTCCACATTTTAAAAAATTAGGGCCAGATTCCACCAAAGTGGCATCAATTGACCCAAAATAAAAATTGGATAATGGTGCAGCGTGTATGTATGGCACAGGGTCTGGAACAGGGTCTGGCCTAGCAATTGAAGGTTAAACGTTCATTAGTAACAGGGACATGAGTGACATGTGTAGGTATTGTGCTCACAGAGCCCTGGTAAATTCAGGAAACAGACAAGAAGGAGACCTTAAAGAGAGCCTCCACATTGCAAAAGATTGGAACAGGATAACACCAAAGTGGCATCAATTGACCAAGAATAAAAATTGTATAATGGCAAGATGAATGCAACACGCTGAAAAGTACAACATCGCTTACTCTGCCCAGTCTGCCACTGTGGTGGAAAGCCCTTGGAGATCCATGACTTGTTCATCTTTATGAAAGTTAGGAGGTCTACCCTTTCAGGGAAGAGATGCACTTATCTATTAGGACACCACCAGCATCGCTGAGGACACATACTGAGAGAGAGCTGGCTGCTGGACATGACAAAACTTCCAAGGCATAACTGGCAAGCTCAGGCCAATTCTCCATTTTTGAAGCCCAAAATTAAAATGGGTCCCCTCTGATATCATGGATATTGAGCTCTAGATGCTCCTGCACCACCTTCTTCAGTCATTCACTCTGTGTCAGACTCATACTCAGTTCTACTGGTGGATTGGCTATTTTAAAATATTGAGACCCAAGTCCTTGTTGTGTTGTTGGCAGCGTAAATATTGAGCTTCTTTCTTCCATCCTTTCCCGCTAACCTCAGACAACAGAAAGGGGAATCATTTCTTCCTCATCTCCTGACTGTTTTGTACCCATCACCTCTTCATCCTCATCCTCCTCCATTTGTTTCTTGGCTCCTGAATTTTCACTACCACTTTGACTATTACCTTGATTCCCCCTCTGCCACTCTATTGTTGAGCACACTGGGACGAGGGTACTCGGTACCGGACCGTGTCTGCTATTGGGGAAGTCACGGGTGACCCTGGTCCGGACCGTGTCCTGGGCCCTGGCAAATATGCCCGGGGCAGTGATGGTATAATCTATAATGGATATGGATAGTGGAGACGGGGTTAAAGAACACACACTCACGTTTTGTAGTAAAAGGTGCAATTCTCCTTCTCTCCTGATGCTGCAGCTTTCTTCCAGCCTGTGTACAGAGCTGACAGGCTTGTAACTCTCCAGGTGGGACCTCTCTGCTGCTGGATGTAGGGCAAAGGTTGCAATCAATACACAGACTCACAGTTTAGCTGTTTTCCAAAGCTTTACTGCAGATGTAGTTGCAGATTATAGTCCACGGAGTCTGTACTGGGGCTAGGCTTTTCTCCCACCCTGTCCGGGTCATCAGCTTCCTTGTGCTGCGCTGTGTGTGTGTGTCCTCGCTGCTGCGTCTAGCTGAGCTGCTGGACTGTCTCACTCTCTCTCTGTGTTCTGCTGGTACCACTTGGCTAGGCAAATTGAGTCCTCTGTGCTGTGCTGACCCCGCCGTGTTGCTTTGCTCTGGTACTGTGGGCGTCTAGAAACCCCACTGCTCCTGGATTCACTGTGCTGTGGGTGCCAGACACAGTGCCGGATCCGGTGTCCGTTATGTGCGCTCTTCTGAGGCGAGTGAAGGTATCACTCCAGCTCCCAGACGTGTTCCTCTTTCTGTAATTCTCCTTTTCCTCAGACCCTCACTAGGCCTTGAATCGAGTTGCAGACTGTGGAGAAGCCTGACGCAGCTTCTTTACACCACAATGCTAGTGTTTGTCAGTGTGTAGTGGGGAAGGAAACCATGTGATGTTATTGTGGCACATTAACCCATGGGGTGCCACATTCCCCCTTAGTTAAATACAGTACTCCGGGACTGTGGAAAAACAAGTAAACAAACAATTAAACACAATTAATATTTACATAGACTTAAAAGTAAAAAGTACAAAAATCACAGAAAATTTAAAAAGAGTTCAAAAAGTTCAAAAGCAGTCTTTCGGGGGGTTTAGTCTATTGCCTCCGGGCTGATAAATTTATTCACAAAAGAGTTCTTACCACAACCAGTCCGTGGTATATATGGTCCATAAGTAAATAAGAAAAGTTCAAAGTTCATACAGGATAATCTCTGTAGGTACTGGGCTTTTTAACGTTGCATTAACTATCTACATTTGTCCACCGGGTTCAATTTATATTCAACAATATATTTACATTACACATTTAATGACATTTTACTCTCTATACCTAACTGGTAATTGACCTTGGGTACTACGCTCTGATCTGCACAATGTTGGTGGACTTAGTCTGATAGTGTGAGTGGACGTGTACCTATTTGGGGTGCTTGGTATTATGGCAGATGGGTATCTGACTGCAGGACTGGCAAGTTCACTAGGACCAGGAATTTGTTCTTCCTCTTCAGATTCTACTTCCAGTTCTTCAGTCTTGGGTCTTCTCCTGGTAACATGGGATCTGGTAACACGGGGTCTGGTAACACAGGTTCTGGTGTTGGTTCCACCATTGTAGGGAATGCAATCATTGGTACGACAACTGCTCCATGGTAATTTGGCCTTGTTTTAGGGAAATCTCCTAGTACCGTGTGGAATACTTCTTCTTTTTCTTTCTCTTTAATAGGTTGGACCTGTACAGGTTCTGTTACTTCAGGTGTCTTCAATGTTTCTGGACACAATTTTAGCTGATCTCGAGATACGACTGCTGACGTTCTTCCTTCATCTTTACTTATCAAACAGGTTTTAACATTGTCTAGGTTAGATGGTAAGACTGTGTATGGGTTTCCCACTGATTATCCAGTTTGTTTGAGCGTCTCTTTCTCTTGAGAACTTGATCACCTTCTTGTAATGCAATTGCGTGAGCATGTTTGTTAAAAGTCTTCTCTTGTCTTGCTCTGGCTTGCTGTAAGTTCCTTTCTACACACTCTTGTACTTGTTGATACTGTTTCTGACGTTTGGTATCCCAATCTGTTTCTTCTTCTTCTGTATCTGGTTTTTCAGTTCCCATTTCTAAATCAATTGGTAGCTTACTGGGTCTTGCACGCATAAGGTAGGCTGGAGTGCAGTTTGTAGAACTCACGGGAACATGGTTGTATAAGTCTTCCAAATTGGGTAATTTATCTGGCCACTGGTGTCTTTCAGATTCTGGTAATGTCTTTAACAGTTCAATTATGATATGATTCATTTTCTCGCATAAACCATTTGTTTGAGGATGGTACGTTGTTGAGTGGATTTTCTTACAAGCGTACATATTGCCGAATTCCTTGAATAATTCTGATTCAAAAGCTGGACCTTGGTCTGCAAGGACTTGTTCTGGGTAACCATGCGGTCTACAGAAATGCGTCTGGAATGCTTTTGCTGCCGTCTTCGCTGTCAGATCTTTGACTGGTAATACCACTAAGAAGCGTGAATAATGGTCCAACGATAGTTAAGGCATAGACATAGCCTAACCGGCTTGGTGACAACTTGACGTGGTCTAACGTGACTAGCTCGAGTGGCTGCTTGGTTATTATCGACTGAAGTGGAGCTTTCTGTGGATCCTTCCTTCTGAGGTTGCATGCGGCACATGCTCTACACCAACGTTCAATGGATCTTCTCAAGCCAACCCAATAAAATCTTTCTCTCAGGATCGCTTCTAACTTCTTCCATCCGAAATGGCCTGCATGATTATGGTAATTTTCTAAGACCATTCCGATGTCTCGCTTGGGCACGATTATCTGCCAGACCAGTTCATGTGTTTTGGGATTGGTGAATCTTCTGCAGAGCTTCCCTTGATACAGGAACAACTTGCCTCTTTACTTCCAGAGCTGTACGGCCTCAGCTGGGGCATTCTGATCAGGGTTTGCACCTTGTCGCGTAAGCAGTTCTTTCACTAGCTTCACAGCTGGATCAGAATCTTGGGTGTCAGCCCATCCGTGGTGTTTTAACGGGTTGAGGTTTACTTCCTGCTCTCTTTGGTAGACGCCGGGTTGATAATCTTCTACCCTTGAACGATGAAAGGCCGGTAGTTCAATCTCTTCCAACACTTCCGGTTCCTCTTCCACGTCTCTCAGGTGTGGCATCCGTGACAAGGCATCTGCGTTCCCATTCTTTCGACCTGCCCTGTATTTGATGACAAAGTTGTAATTAAATAGCCGGGCTATCCATCTCTGCTCCAGAGCACCTAATTTTGCTGTATCCAGGTGAGTCAACGGATTGTTATCCGTGTAGATGGTGAATTCTGCACCTGTCAAGTAATGCTTAAAACGTTCAGTCACAGTCCAAACTACTGCCAGTAGTTCTAACTTGAAGGAGCTGTAGTTCTCGGCATTTCTTTCTGTAGGCCGGAGCTTCCGGCTTGCAAAGGCAATAACTCTATCTTTGCCTCCTTGCTTCTGTGACAATCCTGCTCCCAGTCCCACGTTGCTGGCATCCGTGTATAGAATGAACGGTTGATGGTAATCAGGGTATGCCAGGATCTCCTCTCCTGTCAGTGCACGTTTCAGCTTGTTGAAGGAATCTTCTCTCTCCTCACTCCACTGGACAAGAGGATTACGGGGTGAAGACTTTTTTGTGAAGACTTTTGATTGTCCTACCAGGATGTCTTGCAGGGGAGCTGCGAGCTTCGTGAATCCTCTGATAAATCTTCTATAATAGTCTGCCAGGCCCAGGAATTGCCTCACTTCTTTCACATTTGTAGGTCTTGGCCCATCCCTTATCACTGTGACTTCATCAGGATCCGGTGCTACTCCCTCTGAACTCACGACATGTCCCAGGTACTGTACCTTTGGTTTGAAGAAGGTGACACATATTTGGACAAAGCTTTGAACACTTCTGCCAGGTCTTGTAGATGTTGCTCATACGTCTTGGAATAGACTATGATGTCATCTAGATACAGGAGGACAGTTTCAAAGTTCTTATGTCCTAAGCAGCTTTCCATCAGGCGTGCGTTGCAGAGTCCGAACGGCATACAATTGAACTCATAGAGGCCCATCGGCGTAGTAAACGCTGTCTTCTCCTTGTTGGTCTCGGCCACAGGAATCTGCCAGTACCCACTAGTCAGATCAAGGGTGGAAAAGTAGTTAGCAGATTTTAATGCAGCTAATGACTCCTTGATCCTAGGTAATGGGTATGCGTCCTTATGTGTGATGCAAATAATCTGCCGGTAATCTACGCACATTCTCATGGTCCCATCCTTCTTTTTAACTAATACTAGAGGTGCTGTCCAGGGGCTACAACTGTCTCTTATCACCCTTGCAGACTTCATTTCTCTGAGCATGTCTTTGGTGGTTTGGTAGTGAGCGGGTGGTAATGGTCTATACCTCTCTTTTATAGGCTGATGGTTACCTGTGGGTATAGTGTGCTCTACTCCTTTGATTTGCCCAAAGTCTAACAGGTGTTTACTGAATATTTGCTCCTATTCTTTCACTACCCGGTATACTCCATGCTTGTGACGGGAATGTGTAGAACTGGTACCTACATGTAACTTTTGGCACCAATCCTCCAGCTTCTCCCCTGAGCCATTGTCATCCGCCTGACTTGACGGGTTCAAGGGCTCGACGGCTGTGAGTTTATTATCAACCGTGTACAACTTAGCCATGGTAGCATACTTAGGTAATGTGACCTCATCTTCTCCGCAGTTTAATAGGCGTAATGGCATTTTCCCCTGTGCATGTCAACTACTCCTCTAGCTGTGAGTATGGTGGGTCTGCTGTCTGAGTACACGGGTTCTACCAGGGCTTGATAGTCTTGCCCCTTAATGCCTATTGCGGCTCTACACCAGACCAACATTTCAGTTTTGGGAGGTATTTCAATGGGTATTGGATCACTTACTCGTACACTGCCAATCTCACCTCCGGAGATTTCTACCTGTTGCTTCAATATCAGGGCTTTGATCTCTTTGTGCAGAAGCCTCTGTTGTCCAGTTCGGCAGTCTCAGCGATCTGCTGCAAAACACTTAACACTTCGGAAAAACATTTCTCAATCACATTCATTCCTTGCAGCATCACTGGTTCACGGTCTCGCTGGTTAACATCTATGATTATGACACCCTGGTTCTGCAATTCTACCTTCCCAATCTGAATACTCATTTCTCTAAACCCAACCTGTGGTATTAACTGGCCATTACTAGCCCATACATCAAAGTTAAAGTCATCTGGCGCACTAGTAATGTCTGAATCAGCCCAGTACCTTTTATATAGAACATGTGGGATTGATGTTATCTGGGATCCGGTATCCAGCAAGGCACTAAAGGGAATGCCATTCAACACGATAGGGATCACCGGCTGTCCTCCCACGAATCTGTCAAACCAGGCTAGGGGCCTGAGTGTTTATTCCTGGGGAGCGCCCGCCTGCCCAGGGAATCGTCGTTTAAAGGACACCCCGAGCAAGATGGCCTGGTTTCTGGCAACGGCGGCAGATGGGCTGTCCATCCGGTTGATAGCGATCGCTGGGTAATCCTCTTGTTCATTAATATCTTCTGGGCCTCATCCACGGGACATCCTCTTGCTGGTCGCCAACTTGATCTTGGTGCAGGCTTTGACTCTCGCAGTTCTTGATGACCTTGGCCATTGAGATCACGGTGTCTGTCAGGGCATCTAGCTTTTTATTCAGGGCTGCATTTGAAATTGATTCCCCCATTTCAGCAGCAGTTGCTGACATGGCAGATGTCGCTGGTGCTGCCGGCTGTGAGGTGCTGCAGCTGTATCCGGGACAGTTGGTAGCTCCCGTAGCTCTTTCAGCTGTTGCAGGCGAATAGCTCTATCTTTCAGCTCAGTAAATGTCATGTCAGGGTTCTGAAGCAGTATCATGCTCAACTATCCTCTGTGGGAAGGGGAATGGAGGCCCTCTATAAATTGGTCAAGTAGCATTTTATCAGCTACCCGGGGCTAAAGCAGGTTCTGCCAGTTTAAGGGCTTTGAGTGCTTCCTGCAGGTTCAAGGCAAAGTCTCTGGCACTCTGTTTAGGTTTCTGGTGGCATGCAAAGAACCTCATCTTAGCCCGGGTATCAGCAGCAGATTCAAACGTTGCTTTCAGTCTGGCTACTAGATGTTCTACAGTGTCCTTATCTGTGTCCAGCCAGGACGCAACCTCACACCGTGCATTGCCCGTTAAACTGTCCCATTTTCATTCCTACACACTGGGCTTCAGTGAGGGGATACATCACATAGTATTCCTTTATCTTTAGCATAAAGTCAGTTTGTGTATTAGGCTCACCGGAGTATTGGGGCAGCCACATTGCCCCTGGAGTATACGGCATCAGGAACGGCATGATGGGTTTGTTCCTTGCGCCGCTGCACCGCCGGGTCGCTATCGCTAGGTCCGGCGCTGCAGCTCCACCGGCTGCTCCGTCGCCGTCTTGTGCATCGGGCTGCGACATCTTGGGCCCCCTTAGTTAATATCGCCCTCCGTCTTCCGCTTCCATCCGGATGTCTATGGGAGGTTCCGCGGTGCACCAGGGATCTTCTTCCCGCCGGATGTCTCAGCACCAAGGGAGGAGGCTGAGTTCGCGCCAATGCAAAGTACCGCCCCTTTCTTTCCCGGCGCCTCCAAAAGGCAGGGTTCTCAAAAATACAGTTCAGATGGCGCGGTTCAAAATCAGTTTTCACATCAATCACGGCACACAATGCCCGTTTTAACGGGCTAGGTAGATCCTGTTCGTGACGCCAGGTTTGTCGAGCCACTGGGATGAGGGTACTCGGTACTCGGACCGATGTCTGCTATTGGGGAAGTCACGGGTGGTCCTGGTCCGGACCGTGTCCCCGGGGTTCATCTGGCCAGTGCTCAGTGATGGGGCCGCCGCTGCTGCAGAACCTCCGGGGATGGTGTAATGGCAGTGCAGATGAATAGTTCCAGTGAGTAGAACTGTATTCCCCGGGGCAGTGATGGTATAGTCTATAATGGATATGGATAGTGGAGACGGGGATAAAGAACACACACTCTCGTTTTGTAGTAAAAGGTGCAATTATCCTTCTCTCCTGATGCTGCAGCTTTCTTCCAGCCCATGTACAGAGCTGACAGGCTTGTAGCTCTCCAGGTGGGACCTCTCTGCTGCTGGATGTAGGGCAAAGGTTGCAATCAATACACAGACTCACAGTTTAGCTGTTTTCCAAAGCTTTACTGCAGATGTAGTTGCAGATTGTAGTCCACGGAGTCTGTACTGGGGCTAGGCTTTCCTCCCACCCTGTCCGGTCACCAGCTTCCTCGTGCTGCGCTGTGTGTGTGTTCCTGGCTGCTGCGTCTAGCTGAGCTGCTTGACTGTCTCACTCTCTCTCTGTGTTCTGCTGGTACTTGTAGGCACTGTCTGTGCTGTGCTGACCCGCCGTGTTGCTTTGCTCTGGTACTGTGGGCGTCTAGAAACCCCACTGCTCCTGGATTCACTGTGCTGTGGGTGCCAGACACAGTGCCGGATCCTGTGTCGTTCTGTGCGCTCTTCTGGGGCGAGTGAAGGTATCACTCCAGCTCCCAGACGTGTTCTCTGTCTGAATTCTCCTTTTCCTCAGACCCTCATAGGCCTGGAATCGAGTTGCAGATGTGGAGAAGCCTGACGCAGCTTCTTTACACCACAATCTCCTTCTCTCAGTTCTCCAGGAACTGAACTAAACTCTTCCTCATGAGCTGGAGTATTTAAGAGAGCAGGTTGTGCTCCCCCTCCTGGCCCAGAGGTGCTAGTGTTTGTCAGTGTGTAGTGGGAGGGAACCCATGTGATGTTATTGTGGCACATTAACCCATGGGGTGCCACACTATCCACCCTGTTATGCCACCTGGCTGCATGACAAAAGTCCAGACCTTTGAGATATTGATATCCTTTCCGCATCCTCCTCTTCTTTCTCTGGTGCCACAACCTCATCCCAAAGACTTTTCATTGTTTGCAGCAGCATGTAGATGACCGGAATAGTGAGTGATAATGGCATCATCAGCCCTAACCATACTAGTAGCCATTTCAAAACTGTGCAGAAGAGTGCAGAGGTTCTTGATCTGTGCCCACTCTGCATGCGTCATTGGCATCACATTCGGCTTGCTTTGAATCACTGTATGAGTCATTACATACTGCACCCAGGCTTGTTGCTGCTGCCACAGTCACTGCAACATGTGCAGAGTGGAATTCCCCCATTACATATCAAATGGTTAACTGATTGTCTGATCGACCTCTATAGAAATGCTAGCTGATGAGCCGCGGGTGAGAAAAGTGGAAGTGAGCACACAGCGATTGCTCCTTGTGCAGCAGCTCATAGTGCCTTAGGAATTTCTGAACAACCAGATTTAAGACATGAGCCATGCAAGGCATGTGTGTACATTAGCAATGGTGTAGGGCTTCCAAAAGGTTTGCATCATTATTTTACAAGGCCTTTCCTGGCTCCAGGTTTAGTGGAGACAGCCATTGCTGAAACTTGGCTGCATAGCTTTCCACAACTATTCAGCTATGTGACTCACATCTCCAAGGCATTTTAATTTAAACACTGCCTGATAGTGGAGAGCTCTGGCAGAGCAGTGCAGAGTATGTAGGTGAGGTGGATTCTGTCTGAAATGTTGCAACATTCAGTGAGAGGTCCAGGGCTCATCTGGAGGCCCTTGAGGAGGTGGAGGAGGCAAAAGCCATGGTTGAATTTCCCTGCCAAAATTGGAGCTTGTCAAGTTCAAGCTCATTTTTTGGGACATGTAGGAGGAAATAATCTTTTCCATGATCAAACTGCGGGACCGAGGGCAGGCTACTGTGCTAAGAGAGGTTGAGTGGGTGTACAGAACAAACCTCTGCACTGTGAGGGAGGTGCAAGAGGAACTTGTGACATGACAAACAAGTGGTGAGCTTAGTGTCTGAGATCGGTCAAAACCAGCAGACATTTCCACTTCCATAACAGCCCAGGAGCTGTTACTCGTACCGACTGTAGCGAGCAAGCAAGTGGAGGTTCTGTGTACAGACACCTGTTGGACAACGCTTGCCATGGTGATGATGGAGTAAGAAGCAACAGATGCGGATGATGTGGTGGATGGTGTTCGATGAGGCTCAGGAGGCACAGTTTAAGCACACCCATTATTCCAGAGTAACAAATGGTGTTGGGCCATATGGTGATTCATGCATGTAGTAGTCAAATAGTTTTTTGCCTCAACTGAGGTTTTTTCTATAAACTTTGCAAATAATGTGAGTTGGGTCATGTTTTACAGTGTCAAAAAAGACCTAGGCTAGCCAACCCTTGCCACCTCAGACAACTGCAGACCCATGACCACTGCTGTCCAGAACCAGAGTTGTGGCTTAGGATGCAGTGCTTGTCATGCTTGCTGCTCTCAGTCTCTGTATTGTAAGACGCAACCTAACCTTCTCCTTCCTCCTCCACCTCCTCTGCTGAGCTACCAGCCATGTGACTTCTGGTTACATTACAAGTGGGATCTCAAACCTCTCCTGCCCTGAATGCACAGTATAGTAAGGGGGCTCCTCAGGTATCTGAGGCTCATCTTCATCATCACGTCCACCCCCGGGAGATAACGTCTACCGTAGTGACGAGGGTCTGGATTCTGCTGGGACCCTACTTCCTCCATCCCCGGATCCAATACAAAAAGATTTTGGGCACCGGTGAAGATGCTTTACTCCTTTCGAGATTGTCAATATTTGGAGCAGACCTCTGATGTCCATAGAATAGAATGTGTAAACATCTCTGCAGAATCGTAGATCTGTGTTTCCCCACAATCAGAGTGCGGTTGGAGAGATGTGACATTAGATTTAACTTGTCTGAGGCCAAACACAGCTTTTTTAGTAAAAACTAAAGGATTTGACAATCACTGGCTAGAGGCCAAATGCAGCATTTTTAGGGGAAACTGAAGCGATTCGGCAATCACTGGTTAGGGATAAAAAATATAACCTTTTTAGGAGAAATTGAAGGATTTTCCAATCACTGGTTTGAGGCAAAAAATGACTTTTTAGTACAAACTGAACGATTTGACAATCATGGTTTAGAGGCAAAAACACAGCCTTTTAGGGGAAACTGAAGGCTTTTGTGATCACTGTTTTGAGGCCAAAAACGTTTTTTAGGCTGGCTTCACACCATGGCAAGGTCCGGTCCGGGGATTCTGGTGTAAACCAGACAGCCCTGGAATGGTGTTTGGCCCCATAGTAGCCTATGAGGTCGGATAGCAGCTCTCTGCCATCCGGTTTCGTCTCTCGAGATGAATCCGGGAGAATTCGGATTATTCTCACCGGACACAAAATTTTTGCTTGCAACGTTTTTCGTGTCCGGGGGGAAAAAATCATCCCAAAAACCTGATTCCTGGATTCGCCTGGCTGCATGCTGCTGTGATTTCAGGACCGCGGCTAGCTCCCTGCTAGCCGCCATCTTGAAAAATCAGCAGGTGCGGCTGCAATTACAGCCATCCGGCTGCACACAGGACCGGAGGGAACATTTGTCCCTCTGGTTCTGTGTGCTAAACCGGTCCGGGGCTGTCAGGTTCATGCCTGACAGCCTCGGACCGGACCTTGCCTGGCGTGAAGCCAGCCTTAGAGGAAACTATACGATTTTGCAATCACTGCTCTGATGCAAAAAATGCCTTTTTTTTAGTACACACTGAAGGATTTGACAATCAATGGTTAGAGGCAAAAAAAACACCTTTTTATCGTAAACTGAATGATTTGGCAATCACTGGTTTGAGGCAAAACGCAGCCTTTTTAGAGAAAAGTGAAGATTTTTGCAATCACTGATTTACGAGGCCAAAAGCAGCCTTTTTTGAGGAAACTGAATGATTTGGCAATCACTGTTTGAGGCAAAAAAAAATGCTTTTTTAGTTACAAAATGAAGGATTTGACAATGACTGTTGAGACCAAAAAGTTATTTTAAGTGCAAACTGAAAGATTTTAGCAATCACTGCTTCAGCAAAAAATGCTTTTTTTAGTAAACTGAAGATTTGCTATCAAAGTTAGAGCAAAATTTTTATAAACTGAAAGATAAAATTAGAAACACACAATTAAGAACAGAAGGATTTTGCAATCACTGCTTTTAGGCAAAAAATGCTTTTTTAGTACAACTGAAGGATTTGATAATCAATGGTTAGAGGCAAATCCCAACCTTTTTCTCGAATACTGACTGATTTGGTAATATCTGCTTTGAGGCCAAACATAGCCTTTTTAGGGGAAAATAAGGAGTTGGCAATCAAAGATTTAGCAATCACTTGCTGTATGCAAAAGAATTTTGGCTTTGGCAATACACACAGATTTATTAATCACACTTGTTCTCAGGAAAAAATGCTGGATGGATCCTTTCGCCCTCCTATTCTATCTAATAAGCGATTGAGTAGCTAGCTATCTATTTGTGTAACATGATGGAGCAGCATGGAGCGGTAGTAGCACTGTTCTTAACCAGTATCACTCTGAAAATAGGGACTATGATGTGATGTAATGTCATAACCATGTGACTATAATAGGGTGAGCTAAGTCCCCATATGACTTAGCTCCACCCACTATTGTCACATGATCATTACATCACACAGGTCCTTTAGCCATGCAAGTTAATAGTGAGTTAACTGTTATCCTGCCAGATAGTCTCCCTTCTCCAAGGTGTAGACTGAAATGTAAGTGTATAAATGCTTTTTTTCACCTTTACCATTACACTATGAGCTCAGACAAGGATGATTAGAATAGTATTATGAAGCTACAAGTACAGACAGTGATAGCTGGGGGGACAGGTTTCCTTTAAATACTGTATGTGTCTTTGCTATGTGCTGTGTAATGGATGTGTTTGACTGTACAGGGACATGGTCTGATCATACCATATCCTCTGTGCTGAGATAATCTTAAATATGTGTCCTTGCTATGTACTGTATAATGGCTGTGTCTGATCATACCACATCTCCTGTGCTGAGATAATCTTATATATGTGTCCCTGCTATGTACTGTGTAATGGATGTGTCTGACTCTACAGGGACATGGTCTGATCATACCACATCTCCAGAGCAGGGAAGGAAGCAAAATAAGAACAAAGTATACAAAAATCACACCTTGGGATAATAGCTGATTCATTGTATGAGGTAAAACATTTCCCTGCCAGTTTTATTTTAAATGTTTTACCTCAAAGGAAGAATAATTTGGATCCCGTCCTGTAATGTCTGTATATCCTTCACTCCCTCCCTTGCCCGGGAGATGTGATATAATTAGAGCATGTCTCTGTACGATCAGACATATCCATTACATAGTACATATCAGGGACACATACAGTTGAAACCAGAAGTTTACATACACTATACATAAAAAGACACAAATGCATGTTTTTCTCACTATCTGACATGAAATCAGAATAAACTATTCGCATTTTAGGATAACTAGGATTACCATTATTATTACTTTTTGCCAAATCCAGAATAATGAGAGAGAGAATGTTTAAGCCATTTTTATTACTTTCTGCAGAGTCAAAATGTTACATACAATTCATTAGTATTTGGTACCATTGCCCTTAAACTGTATGACTTGGGTCAAACATTTAGGATATCCTTCCACAAGCTTCTCACAATAGTTTGTAGGAATTTGAGCTCATTCCTCCCTAACAGAACTGGTGTAACTGAGCCATGTTTGTAGGTTGTCTTGCTCGCACCTGCATTTTTAGCTTTGCCCATAAATTTTCAATAGTACTGAGATAGGTTTTGTGATGGCCACTCCGAAATATTGACTTTG
Organism: Allobates femoralis; assembly: GCA_033576535.1. Lineage (NCBI taxonomy): Eukaryota > Metazoa > Chordata > Amphibia > Anura > Aromobatidae > Allobates > Allobates femoralis. Next base: position 593,406,476 of record JARQOC010000003.1, on the reverse strand, counting down.
TTATCCTTTAACCACTTTGTAACCAGTTTGGCAGTATGCTTTGGGTCATTGTCCATTTGGAAGACCTATTTCTGCCCAAGCTTTAACTTCCTGGCTGATGTCTTGAGATGTTGCTTCAGTATTGCCACATAATCTTCTTTCCTCATGATGCCGTCTATTTTGTGAAGTGCACCAGTCCCTCCTGCAGCAAAACAACCCCACAACATGATGCTGCCGCCTGCTTGTTTCACCGTTGGGATGGTGTTCTTAGGCATCTAAGCTTCTCCCCTTCTCCTCCAAATGTAACGATGGTTATTAAGGCCAAACAGATCACTTTTATTTTCATCAGACCACAGGGTATGTCTCCAAAATGTAGGTCTTTGTTCCTGTGTGCATTTGCAAACATTAATTGTCTTTTTTTATGGTTCTTTTTGAGTAATGGCTTCTTTTTTCCTGGCAGAGTGTCCTTTCAGCTCATGCTCATACAGTATTCATTTCACTTTGGATAATGACAGAATTTTACCAGTTTCCACCATTATCTTTACAAGGTCTTTTGTTTTTATTCTTGGGTTGATATGCATATGTCGGACCAGAGCACGGTTATCTCTGGGACACAGAACGAGTTTCCTTGATGAGCGGTATGATGGCTGGACATTCCCATCTTGTTTGTACTTGCATATAATTGTTTGCACAGAGAATGAGGCACCTTCAGGAAATATGAAATTGCACCCAAGGATGAACCAGATTTGTGCAAGTCCACAATTCTCTTCCTGATATCCTGGCTCTTTTCTTTAGACTTTGGCATGATGCTAAACAAAGAAGCGGTGTGTTTCAGGTATGAATTAACCCTAAAATGCGTATCGGGGGCCTTTTTGCTATTTCTGCAAAATTACTTTAGTTAGAATTTTGAAACTCTAGGTGTTCCTCAAGTATGTAATTGTTGGTAATATTCAGTTGTTCATAATATACTTTTTTTGATAAGCATTTGGTGTAACAATGCTTTTTTGGGGAAAACCACATCTGTATGGAACGGGGCCTTTTGGCCCCTGATATTCCTCTAGGTACTCAGCAGTGTTTGGCCATGTGCACACGCTGAGTATTTGGTGAGTTTTTTACCTTCAGGATTTGTAGACAAAACCAGTAGTGGAGCAATCAGAGGAAAAGTCTAATAGAAACACCTGCACCACTTCTGTATTTAATTATCCACTCCTGAGTTTGCTACAAATCCTGAGGTAAAAAACTCATCAAACATTCAGCGTGTGCACGTGGCCTTTGTGTCTCATGCTACTCTATTTGTAGTCAGGTTACTGGTGGAGGGGCCAGGGGTGGATCTTGCTAAGTGATGATGTCATGTGATTTTGGGAGGGAGTGATAAGCATCATCGCAGGTCCTTCTGAACACAGTAATGAGCTGTGTAAAGAGTACTGAGGACAGTATACACTATGAGCTAATTGCTGAAGGACCCGTGATGATATAATATTGGGAGGAAAGTCTGACTCATTTTCAGTCTCTTTGTTTCTATAAGAAGCTTGCAAAGGGTACAGCTTGTGAGCCACAAAAACCCAGAAATTGTACACCACCTAAAAGAAAGTATAAAATGTAAGAGCTGCTGAGTGTGAGAGGAGGAAGGGGGCACTTTGCCCTTACAGTGTGTCACACACAAGCAAAGAGTGGACAACCAGTGATTGTGTTCATTGTTTTTTCTTTTAGTTTGCTAACCTCTAGTCAGCAATGGCACAGTCTTTCTCCAACCATCTGACTGACCAAGAGATTGAAGCAATTATATTTCAAAGTGATGATGAAAGTGAACTATCTTTGCCCAATGAAGAGTACCTGCCGCCAGCTAATCAAACATCAAACATCCTCATCCAGTGATTCTTCTGATGATGAAGAAGTGGATCCTGAAGAAGTGATAAATAAATCATCCAAAACGAATGTTTTTTGGGACGTAATCCTTTATTAGTCGGACATACTCCAATATATAATATTAGAGGACATGCTCAAGCAGCTGTGGGAAGTCCCAGGTACTTTTCCCCTAAAGACATATTATGTACTTTTTTTCTCACAATATTGCAGAAAAGGTCCTTTTATGTTCAAACCTAGAACAAAAACGTATCGCTTCTGCAAAAAATAAGTCCTGGAAATATATCTCAAAAGAGGAAATTGTATGCATATATTGGCCTTTTACTGCTGGCAGGGAGTCAAAAATCGTATGATTTTCCAATAGAGAGTTATTTCTGGACCCACTTTCTGATCCACACTATAAAGCGACAATGGCAGTGGGCAGACATAGGAAATTAGAAGAAACATTCGATTTATGATAAGCGAACTCGTGCAGCGAGGTTCCAAACAGACAAATTAACCCCTATCAGTTATATGTGGAACATATTTAGCACAAAATTGCACCAAACTTTACAATCCTAGTACTAATGTTACAGTAATAAGCAACTTGTACCCTTCAAGTTCATACAATACATGCCCAATAAAGCAGCAAGTATGGAATAAAAATCTTCTGGATGTGTGATTCTGCTTAAAATGCCCCGTTACGTAAAAGTGTAGATTTGTGACGTCATGCATTCTAGGGTTAAAATACATCCACAGGTGTGTCTCTAATTAACTCAGATGTTACCAATAAACCTATCAGAAGCTTCAAACACATGACATCATAATATGGACTGTCACAAATTGTTTAAAGGCATAGTAATCTTAGTGTATGTAAACTTGTGACTTTGCAAAAAGTAATAAAAATGCCTTAAAACATTCTCTCTCTCATTATTTTGGCATTTGGCAAATATTAATAATTATGGTGATCCTAATTCACCTTAAATGGAAAAGGTTTATTTTCATTTCATATCAGATAATAATGAAAGTTATTTTATTATAAATAATGAGAAAATATGCATGCGTCTTTCTATATATTGTATGTAAATGTCTGGTTTCAACTGTATATAGGATTATCTCAGCACAGGAATGTTTTTTTCCATCATATTCAACTGTGGAATTTATTATCCAAGATCTATTGATTAATATGAACTTTATTTGTGGTAAAACCACTTTAATGCATTTACTTTTTCATTATGAAAAATGTGTCTATGTACCACCACATGATAAGTCCCATATTTATTAACAATATAGTTGTTATTAGTCTTCTTAACAAGCCCTTCAGGAGTTTAGCATTGGTGCAACAACTGTCTACTCCACAGAGAAAACAGGGAAATAAGCCATAAATATTAGACTCGCATAAAAAAAATACATGTGCCATGGAAGCTTGGAGCAGCATATCTACAGTCTACAACATACTGTCTATTTTCAATGTCCTTATTCTACTATATTATATTATGTGGTGCATTTTTCATTTTAGTCTTGAAATTATATTAGATTCTGCAGATGGCATCTCACAATCAGACCTGGTTTAGTCTTGTTGGCTTTAGGGTTATTCCCCCTGTACAATTATGTGTTTTTTCACTTTTATTCCTAATTTATATGTTCACCCTTTTGGGTAATATGTTGACCATAACAATCATAACCCTTACATCATCATCTTCAAACTCCAATGTATTTTTTCTTAAGAAATTTGGCAATCCTAGACATATGTCTTTCTTCTTGTACGGTTCCAAAACTGCTCGTCATCTTTATGAGTGGTGATGAATCTATATCATTTGGTGTCTGCATGTTCCAGCTATATTTCTATTTCTCAATTGGGTGTACTGAGTTCTATACATTGGCATTTATGTCACTTGACCGCTTACATTGCCATCTGTCACCCTCTCCGGTATAACACTCTCCTCCTATCCTACCTTTGCAAGAAACTTATTATTAGTGCATGGGTATTAGGGTTTTCGGCGTTTGTCCCAGTAATTCATCTAATTTCCCAGCTAGACTGGTGCAGTAACAATGTTGATATCGACCACTTCTTTTGTGATGGCTCTACAATATTACATTTATCCTGCTCTGATACTAATGTGATTGAGAGCATTTATTTTTCTCTTGCATCTTTCGCTATTTTAGGTTCATTTCTTTCCTACACTCATCTCCTATTGCTTTATCATTTCAACAGTTTTACATGTTTCATCATCTACTGGGCGACAGAAGTTGTTCTCTACTTGCTCTTCACACTTCATCGCGGTGTCCATTGCTTATGGATGTTGTATCTTTATATACATTCGTCCCGCAGGAAATGTCTCTACCAGTCATGAGAAAACTGTAGCTGTATTCAACAGTATTTTAGCTCCACTTTTACATCCATTAATCTACGCCCTGAGAAATCAAGCAGTTATAAATGGCTTTAAAATAAACCTAAAATCAATTAGATATGGTAGTTACAAATAGTAACCAGTTTCTTGCTTACTTCTATATCTATGTATTAAATAAAATAATATTTTTAATGATTACAGATAAGTTGAACTCTATTCAAATATTACAAAAGTCTTTATTTGCTAAAATACAAACTTGTAATTTGATTTCAGCAAAATGACGGCTGCAACTAAACAGTTGCAAGTCTAAATTCATTATAATTTTTTAAACAAAATACTTATTATCTCCTTACCACTTACCTTTCCAATGATCCTGATCCTTACCATCACCCATCTGGTCCTCTTTACATCTTCTAATTAAATTCACTTCTGGTTCTGATGAAGCCAAGGGTGTTTTCCATGCATAAGTGAGAAAGGTCACGACAAGCATTGTGATTTCATGACATCATGACTAGTGATGAACGAGTGTAATCATTACTATTTGCTACTCACACGAATAGTACAGTATTCCGTATACTCGTTACTCAGCAAGTATCTCAGGTGCTCATGAGTGATGTGTCGATTGTGAACGATCTGTAGTAGACAAGGGTGATATAGGACTGTGTTCTCACAGACTGCGCTGCTCAACAGAAGAGACGGTCAAAAACGGTTTTGACTGTTTCCCTATGTCGAGCAGCGCAGGTCCGTGAGAACACAGTCCTATATCACCCTTGTCTACTATGGTTATCTGTTCATGTGTTGACCCTGCAGTAGCTGCATTGTGTATAATCTTGGTTGTGTGCTACACAACCTTTCCAGGTGAGCAACCTACTGTTTGCACCACAAGATTTTAATTGTGATAAGACCCTATTTGCGCTTTTTTTCCTTTACAGTTTTTATATGTAATGATTATGAACGATCTGACGCTTATTGCCTGCTCCCCTCAGAACACAAAGGGAGTCTGCACCCCAGTAAGAGCAGATTTAATGGCAGGCTCTTTCTGGGGGGCACAGCAAGGTGTTTTATGCTTTGAAAATGCAAAGCCTACCCTCCTACCCTGTTCCAGAAATGCTCGTTTTATGGCCGGATGTGTGTGGGCGGAGCCTATAATTAATTGACTAACATTGGACTTAATATTCAGACGAGAATGCGAGTATTACAAAGTACTTGTTACGAGTATAGTGATTAAGTTATTTCACTGCTCACTCAATTGTGACCTTTTGCGCGCATGCACAGTACCGTCCCAGGGCTCATTAAAGCTGTATTTCCTGGTCTTGTGTGACGAGGCCTGGAGATTGAGTGCAATGAGGAGGAAATAAGTGACAGTAAGAAGTAAACCAAAGAGGTGAGCGGTACGATGGGTATTTCAAATGTCCTTATATATTTTAGAATATTAGAAAGCCTAAATGTTTAGCAGAAATGTTTTATTTTTCCAAGAAAATTTCTAAAACATTGTTTTGTTTTAAATGTATTCAGTTTTTAAGCGACTTTAAGAGTTAAAAAAGTGAGGACGTTTTAAGAATTTTAATTTTCAAATTATTCTAAATGTCTGAGAGCAAGTTAATTAATCATTCAAGTGAGTCTCACAAAATGTGATAAAAGCAGCCTTTTTAGAGGAAACTGAATGATTTGGCAATCACTGGTTTGAGGCAAAAAAAATGCCTTTTTAGTACAAAATGAAGGATTTGACAATCACTGCTTTGAGACCAAACACAGCCTTTTTTAAGGGAAACTGAACAATTTTGCAATCACTACTTTGAGGCAAAAAAAATGCATTTTTTGGTTCAAACTGAAGGATTTGACTATCACAAGTTAGAGCCAAAAAATTTCTTTTTAGTACAAACTGAAAGATTTAACAATAACTGGTTAGAAACCAACACAGACTTTTTAATGAGAAACAGAAGGATTTTGCAATCACTGCTTTTAGGCAAAAAATGCCTTTTTAGTACAAACTGAAGGATTTGATAATCAATGGTTAGAGGCAAATCCCAACTCTTTTCTTGAATACTGACTGATATGGTAATATCTGCTTTGAGGCCAAACATAGACTTTTTAGGGGAAAATGAAGGAGTTGGCAATCAAAGATTTAGCAATCACTTGCTGTATGCAAAAGAATTTTGGCTTTGGCAACACACACAGATTTATTAATCACACTTGTTCTCAGGAAAAAATGCCGGTGGATCCTTTCGCCCTCCTATTCTATCTAAAAAGTGATCGAGTAGCTAGCTATCTATTTGTGTAACATGGATGGAGCGGTAGTAGCACTGTTCTTAACCAGTATCACTCTGAAAATAGGGACTATGATATGATGTGATGTATAGCCATGTGACTATAATAGGCGGAGCTAAGTCCCCATTGGACTTAATAAGTTTGCTCACTTAGCTGCGCCCACTATGGTCACATGATCATTACATCACACAGGTCCTTTAGCCATGCAAGTTAATAGTGAGTTAACTATTATCCTGCCAGACAGTTTCCCTTCTCCAAGGTGTAGAATGAAATGTAAGTGTATAAATGCTTTTTTTCACCTTTTCCATTACACTATGAGCTCAGACAAAAATGATTAGAATAGTATTATGAAGCTACAATTACAGACAGTGATAGCTGGGGGGACAGGTTTTCTTGAAATACTGTATGTGTCTTTGCTATGTGCTGTGTAATGATGTGTTTGACTGTACAGGGATATGGTCTGATCATACCATATTCTCTGTGCTGAGATAATTTTATACAGTTGTGGCCAAAAGTATTGACCCCCCTGCAATTCTGTCAGATAATACCCAGTTTCTTCCTGAAAATGATTGCAATCACAAATTCTTTGGTATTATTATCTTCATTTAATTTGTCTTCAATGAAAAAAACACAAAAAGAATTATCCTAAAGCCAAATGGATATAATTCCACACCAAACATAAAAAAGGGAGTGGACAAAAGTATTGCACTGTTAGAAAAATCATGTGATACTTCTCAATTTGTTAATTAACAGCACCTGTAACTTACCTGTGGCACCTAACAGGTGTTGGCAATAACTAAATCACACTTGCAGCCAGTTGACATGGATTAAAGTTGACTCAACCTTTGTCCTGTGTCCTTGTGTGTACCACATTGAGCATGGAAAAAAGAAAGAAGACCAAAGAACTGTCTGAGGACTTGAGAAACTAAATTGTGAGGAAGCATGAGCAATCTCAAGGCTACAAGTCCATCTCCAAAGACCTGAATGTTCCTGTGTCTACCGTGTGCAGTGTCTTCAAGAGAAGTTTAAAGCCCATGGCACTGTGGCTAACCTCCCCAGATGTGGACGGAAAAAAAAAATTGACAAGAGATTTCAATGCAAGATTGTGCGGATGGTGGATAAAGAACCTTGACTAACATCCAAACAAGTTCAAGCTGCCCTGCAGTCCGAGGGTACAACAGTGTCAACCCATATTATCCGTCGGCGTCTGAATGAAAATGGTAGGAGTCCCAGTAAGACCCCACTTCTTACCCCGAGACATAAAAATGCCAGGCTGGAGTTTGCCAAAACTTACCTGAGAAAGCCTAAAACGTTTTGGAAGAATGTTCTCTGGTCAGATGAGGCAAAAGTAGAGCTTTTTGGGCAAAGGCATCAACATAGAGTTTACAGGAGAAAAAAGAGGCATTCAAAGAAAAGAACACGGTCCCTACAGTCAAACATGGCAGAGGTTCCCTGATGTTTTGGGGTTGCATTGCTGTCTCTGGCACTGGACTGCTTGACCGTGTGCATGGTATTATGAAGTCTGAAGACTACCAACAAATTTTGCAGCATAATGTAGGGCCCAGTGTGAGAAAGCTAGATCTCCCTCAGAGGTCATGGGTCTTCCAGCAGGACAATGACCCAAAACACACTTCAAAAAGCACTAGAAAATGGTTTGAGAGAAAGCACTGGAGACTTCTAAGGTGGCCAGCAATGAGTCCAGACCTGAATCCCATAGAACACCTGTGGAGAAATCTAAAAATGGCAGTTTGTAGAAGGCACCCTTCAAATATCAGGGACCTGGAGCAGTTTGCCAAAGAAGAATGGTCTAAACTTCCAGCAGAGCATTGTAAGAAACTCATTGATGGTTACCGGAAGCGGTTGATTGCAGTTATTTTGGCTACAGGTTGCACAACCAAGTATTAGGCTGAGGGTGCCAATACTTTTGTCTGGCCCATTTTTGGAGTTTTGTGTGAAATGATCAATGTTTTGCTTTTTGCTTCATTCTCTTTTGTGTTTTTTCATTGAAGACAAATTAAATGAAGATAATAATACCAAAGATTTTGTGATTGCAATCATTTTCAGTAAGAAACTGAGTATTATCTGACAGAATTGCAGGGGTGTCAATACTTTTGGCCAACACTGTATATGTGTCCCTGCTATGTACTGTATAATGGCTGTGTCTGATCATACCACATCTCCTGTGCTGAGATAATCTTATATATGTGTCCCTGCTATGTACTGTGTAATGGATGTGTCTGACTGTACAGGGACATGGTCTGATCATACCACATCTCCTGAGCAGGGAAGGAAGCAAATAAAAACAAAGTACCGTATATACTCGTGTATAAGCCGACCCGTGTATAAGCCGACCCCCCTACTTTTGCCCCCAAAACCTGGGAAAACCTATTGACTCGTGTATAAGCCGAGGGTGGACCTCAGCACAGGTATACAGCCCCCAGCAGTGTGGTATACAGCAGCCTCCCCAGTGGTAGTATACAGCAGCAGCCCCAGTGGTATATACAGCAGCAGCCCCAATGGTATATACAGCAGCAGCCCCAGTGGTATATACAGCAGCAGCCCCAGTGGTATATACAGCAGCAACCCAAATGGTATATACAGCAGCAGCCCCAGTGGTGTATATATAGCAGCAGCCCCAGTGGTGTATATATAGCAGCAGCCCTAGTGGTGTATATATAGCAGCAGCCCCAGTGGTGTATATATAGCAGCAGCCCCAGTGGTGTATATATAGCAGCAGCCCCAGTGGTGTATATATAGCAGCAGCCCCAGTGTTATATATAGCAGCAGCCCCACGGGTATACAGGCCGCCCGCCCGCCACCATCAGTATACATGTGCCCCCCCCATCAGTATCCAGGGCCCCCCCTTGCAGGCCAAACCTGTAAAGTAAAAGCATTATACTTACACCCGTGACAGCCGCCGTCCCCGCTCTGCACCGCGCTCCTCCATCTTCTTCCGTCTTCCTCCTCTGTCGCAGGCAATGACGTCATTGCCTGGGCGACCGAGGAGGAAGACGGAAGAAGATGGAGGAGCGCGGTGCAGAGCGGGCACGGCGGAGGTCACGGGTGTAAGTATAATGCTTTTACTTTACAGGTTTGGCCTGCAAGGGGGGCCCTGGATACTGATGGGGGGGGCACATATATACTGATGGTGGCGGCCGGGTGGCCTGTGTACTCGCGTATAAGCCGAGGGGGGACTTTTCAGCCCAGTTTTTGGGCTGAAAAACTCGGCTTATACGCGAGTATATACGGTATACAAAAATCACACCATGGGATCATAGCTGATTCATTTTGTGAGGTAAAACATTTCCTTGCCAGTTTTATTTTAAATGTTTTACCTCAAAGGAAGAATTATTTGCGATCCTGTGCTGTAATGTCTGTATATCTTTCAAGATCAGAGCATGTCTCTGTACAATCAGACATATCCATTACACAGTACATGTCAGGGACACATACAGTTGAAACCAGAAGTTTACATCTATTATATAATTGTCTAAGGGTTTTTGAGTGTGTCTGTCGCCGAAATCGTGCGCCACAAAGAGGTAGCTCATTGGTTGCCGCCGAAGGCAGCGACCAATGAGCGCAGACTATGCAAATAGGCGCAAGAATTCAAAGTTCGAATTTCGCTCCAATCTGCAGACCGACGAGAGCGGCGCCATGTGGAAGCGGCGTGTGAGTGCGGCTTCTGCAGGTATGCACTGTCTGGCAGACGGTGGGCGCAGCGCGCGCATGCCAGCCGGTGGACGACTGGTCATTTCCCAGCTGGCGAGCCGCTGACCTCTGTGCCACAGGTAGCCGTGGCTGAGCTCCGGTTAGCGGCTCGCCAGCTGTGAATTTGAAATATGGCGCCATGGCGCGCGCAGCTATTCTGATTGGTCACCGCGTTCAGCGCCGACCAATCAGAATAGCGGTGCACACCATGGTGCCATATTTCAAATACATTGAGTACAGTGTATTTGAAATATGGCGCCATGGCGCGCGCCGCTATACTGATTGGTCGGCGCTGAACGCGGTGACCAATATGATGAGCGGCATTCAAACCGCGCACCGCTTCTCTCATTGGTCCCCACGTTCAGCGCCGACTAATCAGAATAGCAGCGCGCGCTATGGCACCATATTTCAAATACACTGAGTACAGTGTATTTGAAATATGGCGTCATGGCGCACGCCGCTATTCTGATTGGTTGGCGCTGAACGCGGCGACCAATCAGAGAAGCGGCGCACCGTTTGAATGCCGCTTCTCTCATTAGTCATCGCGTTCAGCGCCGACCAATCAGAATAGTGGCGTGCGCCATATTTCAAATACACTGTACTCACCTAAGCACTGAGCTATCATACACAGTGCTAACCACTGAGTCATTATACAATGCTAACCACTGAGCTACCATACAATGCTAACCACTGAGCCACCATACAATGCTAACCACTGAGCCACCATACAATGCTAACCACTGAGTACAGTGTATTTGAAATATGGCACCATGGCGCGCGTCGCTATTCTGATTGGTCGGCGCTGAACGTGGCCACCAATCAGAGGAGCGGCATTCAAACCGTGCGCCACTTCTCTCATTGGTCGCCGCGTTCAGCGCCGACCAATCAAAATTGTGGCGTGCGCCATGGCGCCATATTTCAAATACACTCAGTGGTTAACATTGTATGGTGGCTCAATGGTTAGCATTGTATGGTGGCTCAGTGGTTAGCATTGTATGGTAGCTCAGTGGTTAGCATTGTATGATGGCTCAGTAGTTAGCACTGATATATGATGGCTCAGTGTTTAGGTGGCTCAGTTGTTAGCATTGTATGGTGGCTCAGTGGTCAGCATTGTATGGTGGCTCAGTGGTTAGCATTGTATGATGGCTCAGTGGTTAGCATTGTATGGTGGCTGTGTGGTTAGCACTGTATATGGTGGTTCAGTGGTTAGCACTGTATGGTGGCTCAGTGGTTAGCACTTTATGGTGGCTCAGTGGTTAGCATTGTATGATAGCTCAGTGGTTAGCATTGTATGATGGCTCAGTGGTTAGCACTGTATATGAAGGCTCAGTGTTTAGGTGGCTTAGTGGTTAGCACTGTATTTGATGACTCAGTGTTTAGGTGGCTCAGTGGTTAGCATTGTATGGTGGCTCAGTGGTTAGCACTGTATTTGATGTCTCAGTGTTTAGGTGGCTCAGTGGTTGGCACTGTATATGGTGGTTCTTCAGTCGTTAGCACTGTATATGATGGCTCAGTGTTTAGGTGGCTCAGTGGTTAGCACTGTATATGATGACTCAGTGTTTAGGTGGCTCAGTGGTTAGCATTGTATGGTGGCTCAGTGGTTAGCACTGTATTTGATGTCTCAGTGTTTAGGTGGCTCAGTGGTTAGCACTGTATATGGTGGTTCTTCAGTGGTTAGCACTGTATATGATGGCTCAGTGTTTAGGTGGCTCAGTGGTTAGCACTGTATATGATGTCTCAGTGTTTAGGTGGCTCAGTGGTTAGCACTGTATATGGTGGCTCAGTGGTTAGCACTGTATATGGTGGATCATTGTTTAGGTGGCTCAGTGGTTAGGACTGTATATGGTGGCTCAGTGGTTAGCACTGTATATGATGGCTCAGTGTTTAGGTGGCTCAGTGGTTAGCATTGTATGGTGGCTCAGTGGTTAGCACTGTGTATGGTGGCTCAGTGGTTAGCATTGTATGGTGGCTCAGTGGTTAGCATTGTATGGTGGCTTAGTGGTTACCACTGTATATGGTGGCTCAGTGGTTAGCACTGTATATGGTGGCTAAGAGGTTAACATTGTATGGTGGCTCATTGGTAAGCATGGTGTGGTGGCTCAGTAGTTAACACTGTATATGGTGGCTCAGTGGTTAGCATTGTACGGTGGCTCAGTTGTTAGCATTGTATGGTGGCTCAGTGGTTAGCACTGTATATATGAAGTCTCATTGTTTAGGTGGCTCAGTGGTTAGCACTGTATATGATGTCTCATTGTTTAGGTGGCTCAGTGGTTAGCACTGTATATGGTGGCTCAGTGGTTAGCATTGTATGGTGGCTCAGGGGTTAGCATTGTATGGTGGCTCAGTGGTTAACATTGTATGGTGGCTCAGTGGTTAGTACTGTATATGGTGGCTCAGTGTTTAGGTGGCTCAGTGGTTAGCACTGTATATGATGACTCAGTGTTTAGGTGGCTCAGAGGTTAGCATTGTATGGTGGCTCAGTGGTTAGCACTGTATATGGTGGTTCTTCAGTGGTTAGCACTGTATATGATGGCTCAGTGTTTAGGTGGCTCAGTGGTTAGCACTGTATATGATGTCTCAGTGTTTAGGTGGCTCAGTGGTTAGCACTGTATATGGTGGCTCAGTGGTTAGCACTGTATATGGTGGATCATTGTTTAGGTGGCTCAGTGGTTAGGACTGTATATGGTGGCTCAGTGGTTAGCACTGTATATGATGGCTCCCGTGGTTAGCATTGTATGGTGGCTCAGTGGTTAGCACTGTGTATGGTGGCTCAGTGGTTAGCATTGTATGGTGGCTCAGTGGTTAGGATTGTATGGTGGCTCAGTGGTTAGAATTGTATGGTGGCTCAGAGTTAACATTGTATGGTGGCTCAGTGGTAAGCATGGTGTGGTGGCTCAGTAGTTAACACTGTATATGGTGGCTCAGTGGTTAGCATTGTACGGTGGCTCAGTTGTTAGCATTGTATGGTGGCTCAGTGGTTTGCATTGTATGGTGGCTCAGTGGTTAGCACTGTATATGATGTCTCATTTTTTAGGTGGCTAAGTGGTTAGCACTGTATATGATATCTGATTATTTAGGTGACTCAGTGGTTAGCACTGTATATGAAGTCTCATTGTTTAGGTGGCTCAGTGGTTAGCACTGTATATGATGTCTCATTGTTTAGGTGGCTCAGTGGTTAGCACTGTATATGGTGGCTCAGTGGTTAGCATTGTATGGTGGCTCAGTGGTTATCATTGTATGGTGGCTCAGTGGTTAACATTGTATGGTGACTCAGTGCTTAGTACTGTATATGGTGGCTCAGTGGTTAGCACTGTATATGATATTTCATAGTTTAGGTGGCTCAGTGGATAGCACTGTATATGGTGGCTCAGTGGTTATCACTGTATATGGTGGCTCATTGTTTAGGTGGCTCAGTGGTTAGCACTGTATATGGTGGCTCAGTGTTTAGGTGGCTCAGTGGTTAGCATTGTATGGTGACTCAGTGGTTAGCATTGTATGGTGGCTCAGTGGTTAGCATTGTATGGTGGCTCAGTGGTTAGCACTGTATATGGTGGCTCAGTGGTCAGCACTGTATATGATGTCTCATTGTTTCTTTGATTTAAGTGAGTCCTCCCACTGAGAAACAGTAAAAATGGAGGCTTATCTGAGCCCAAGGAAAGAGTGACAAGGTAGGATAGGGACCCTTCAGATCTAAAATCACCTTGAAGTTGGTTGATGGGCAAACAGGTATTGGCCAATATGTGTACCAAGAACCTTAGTTTATAAAGATAAAATATCGAAAAAATACATAGACGATAGACACATAGGTAGGTGATAGATAAATATCGTGTACTCCTTGCATTATTGTTAAATCTTCATAAATAAACTACACCAAAATACAAAAAAAAAGTATTGACACCCCTGCAATTCTGTCAGATAATACTCAGTTTCTACCTGAAAATGATTGCAATCACAAATTCTTTGGTATTATTATCTTCATTTAATTTGTCTTAAATGAAAAAACTCAAAAGAGAACGAAGCAAAAAGCAAAACATTCATCATTTCACACAAAACTCCAAAAATGGGCCAGACAAAAGTATTGGCACCCTCTGCCTAATACTTGGTTGCACAACCTTTAGCCAAAATAACTGTGATCAACTGCTTCCGGTAACCACATATATGACATGGCCGCCGTGCAGTGAGGACGTGCTGCCATGCACTCCTCACTATCCATCGCCATCTGGAGCACAGGCTGGCCACTGAGCTGCGGCCCACACCCCACTCTACCGGTCGCTGCTCCCTGCACCTGCCCATCCACCGGGCTTCCTGACTGTGCCTTCACCCACGCACGTGGGACACCCAGGACTCGGCCCTACCAACGGCCCCAGCACCCGGCCCTGGAGCCAATCTAACAACTGGCCGGAGCGCTCCTTCCCCACCTTCCTAAGGTGAGACCCATCCGACGCGCTGTCCCCCGCTGCCCGAGCGTGGGGACCAGCGGGACGCGCCGCAGCCCCGAGCCTGCGGCGCCCCGTACACGCGAGCCTCCATCACTCCTCCTGTCTCAGCACAGGAGGAGCACAGTATCACCACTCCGGGCGCCGGCCCTGCCCTCGGAGCGCGTGTGAGGGACCCTGTGCTGTGCTCAGGCCGAAGCCGTGGCCTGAGTTTAGAGGCGAGGCGCCGCCCCCCGCTGGTGACCGACCCGGCCCACACCGCTGCCTACACCAGCGGCGGGGACATGAGACGCGGCAAAAGACTCTGCCCACCGCGTACTAATCGGGCGCCTGCGGTGAGTGCTGGGCACCTGCCCCTCCTCCCCTCTGCTGCTCCCCGGTCACCATCACCTGCCTGAACCTCCTGCGGTGCCCGGCTCCTAGCCTGACCCCAGGGCCTGCTGTGCGTCCCAGGCACCTCTGCCCCCCTCCCTGGCCACAGGACTTCACCAAATATCGGGGCTCGGCACTCTGCTGACCCAGGTGCTGCGCAGCTGAAGCCCCTCACCTCTGGCCAGGTCCCTCATCTCCTAGACCACCAGCCTCCTCCGTCCTGCCCGCACGGAGCCGCCACCACCCTCACGGTGCCTCTGACCCCTGCCTGCACTGCATCTCTGGCTGCACTACCCTCCTGGCTGCTTCTCACCCATGGCTGCATTTCATCTCACCCGTGGCTGCACTGCATCTCTGCCTGCAATACCCTCCTGGCTGCCTCTCACCCGTGGCTGCACTGCATCTCTACCTGCAATACCCTCCTGGCTGCCTCTCACCCGTGGCTGCACTGCATCTCTGCCTGCAATACCCTCCTGGCTGCCTCTCACCCGTGGCTGCACTGCATCTCTGCCTGCAATACCCTCCTGCTTGCCTCTCACCCGTGGCTGCACTGCATCTCTGCCTGCAATACCCTCCTGACTGCCTGTCACCCATGGCTGCACTGTATCTCTGGCTGCATTACCCTCCTGGCTGCTACTCACCCGTAACTGCATCTCATCTCGCCCATGGCAGCACTGCACCTCTGGCTGCATTACCCTCCTGGCTGCTTCTTACCTGTGGCTGCATCCCATCTCACCTGCGACAGCATCTCATCTCATCCGTGGCTGCACCTCATCTCATCCATGGCTGCACCTCATCTCATCTCACCCGTGGCTGCATCTCATCTCATCTCACCCGTGGATGCACCTCATCTCATCTCACCCATGGCTGCACCTCATCTCATCTCTCCGTGGCTGCATCTCATCTCTCCGTGGCTGCATCTCATCTCACCCATGACTGCATCTCGTCTCACCCTGGCTGCATCTCGTCTCACCCATGGCGGCATCTCATCTCACCTGTGGCTGCATCTCGTCTCACCTGTGGCTGCATCTCATCTCACCCGTGACTGCATCTCATCTCATCAGTGACTACATCCCACTCCTGCTACATCTCATCCCTGGCTGCTTCTTCCCCTGACTGCATCCCACCCCCGGCTGCATCTCACCCTCTGCTACACCTCAACCCTAGTTGCATCCCTCCCCTGGTTCCATCCCTTCCCTAGCCTGCATCTTATCCCTGAACTGCATCTCCTCCCCCGGACTGCACCTCATTAACTGGCCGTACCTCAACCACGGCCAATCACCCATCACCGGGAACTCACCCTTGCCATACCAGATCCCTGCCTACCACTGACCTCATCCACCTCTCCTCCCTTACTCACCCCACCATGTTTCCGCTTCTTCTCACCTTCACTCCCATCCTTCTCCACTTCCTACTACCCCCACCCATCCCGCCACTGGGCAAAGAAATCCTACTCTCATCCTCCATCCTTCCTACCCACCTCACCCAATGCTCTGAACTATTTCCTCACTTTCAACCCATCATCTCTACATGCCCACCACGCAAGCTCCCCATCCCTCTTCTGCTCCTCCTACTCTCCGGTGACATTTCCCCTAATCCTGGCCCACCCCACCATACCACCTCACTCTCCTCCACCCCACTCCAATGACCTATCACCAACCCTCGTAACCCCCTTAACCTTCATCCCATTCCCCCTACCCCGGCTTCCCCTGTCCTCCTACCCGGCGCACTCTGAATGCCCGCTCGGCCCGTAACAAACTCACACTTATCCGCGACCTCTTCATCTCCAGAAAACTCTCCTTCCTCGGCATCACGGAGACCTGGCTTACCCCCTCTGACACAACCTCCCCGGCTGCTCTCTCCTACGGGGCATTCACACTCTCCCACACTCCCCGCCCCACCAACACCCGCGGCGGTGGCGTTGGCCTAGGTCTGGCCAGCGACTGCTCCTTCTCCCCTCTTACTCCCCCCCCTCCCCTTCTTCGAGGCACACTCCGTTCACATCTACTCCCCCTGCAACCTCTAACTAGCCGTTGTCGTCTTCTCCCCCCCCCCGGATCCCCCTCTACCTTCTTTGACCACTTCACAACCTGTCTCCTCCACCTCCTCTCCTCCGACATTCCTACCATCGTCATGGGTGACTTCAACATCCCCATCGACACCCCCACAGCCGCTGCCTCCAGACTCCTATCCCTCACCTCCTCTTTTGGCCCTCTCCCAATGGATCTCCTCCGCCACGCACACTGGTGGCCACACACTTGACCTAGTCTTCACCCGCCTCTGCACCCTCTCCGACCTCGCACACTCAAC
This sequence comes from Allobates femoralis, assembly GCA_033576535.1. Taxonomy (NCBI): domain Eukaryota; kingdom Metazoa; phylum Chordata; class Amphibia; order Anura; family Aromobatidae; genus Allobates; species Allobates femoralis. Next base: position 593,389,210 of record JARQOC010000003.1, on the reverse strand, counting down.
CCTCACCCACTCCGACCACAACTTACTGACCTTCTCGTCCCTCTTCCTCCCTACCACGTTCCCCCCAACGGACACTCCCCCACCCCCGCAGAAACCTTAAGCTCATAGACTTCCATTCACTCTCAGAATCCCTTCTCCCCCTCTCTGACCTGGCCTCTTCTCATGACGCTGACTCAGCCGCCTCCCTCTACAACTCCACTCTCACCACAGCCCTCGACCAGGCTGCTCCGCTCACATTTAACACAACACGATTAAAACGACAACCATGGCTCACGACCCTCACCAAAAAACTCCGACGGATGACTAGGGCAGCCGAGTGGAAATGGAAGAAGTCCCACTCCGCAGAGCACTTTGCCCTATACAAGCATTCCCTCAATACCTTCAAGACTGCCCTTGACTCCGCAAAACAAGCCTACTTCTCCTCCCTAATTACCGCCCTGTCTCACAACCACAAACAACTCTTCAAAACCTTCAACACTTTACTTCGATCCCCTGCACCTCCTCCCTCACCTCTCATCTCCGCCGACGACTTCGCCATCTTCTTCAAAGACAAAATTGACAAACTCAGACAAAGCTTCGGCCCACACTCCCCTCCCACCTCCAGCCCATCACCCCCCACCCAAATGCAGTTTCACCCCCATGACTGAGGACCACCTCTCCTCCCTTCTATCACGATCACACCTCGCCACCTGCGCCCTTGACCCACTCCCCTCCCACCTCATCCCTAACCTTACCACAGTCCTTCATCCCTGCCGTGATGCACCTCTTCAACATATCACTCAAATCCGGCACATTCCCCTCACCCTTCAAGCACGCTCTAATCACGCCCATCCTAAAAAAAACATCCCTCGACCCTACAACAGTCTCCAACTATCGGCCCATATCTCTTCTCACGTTTGCCTCAAAACTTCTTGAACAACACGTCTATTCCGAACTGTCCTCCCACCTCTCTTCCCATGCTCTCTTTGATCGCCTACAATCTGGCTTCCGACCACACCACTCCACCGAAACAGCCATAACCAAAGTCACTAATGACCTTCTGATCGCCAAGAGCAAATGACACTACTCCGTCCTCATCCTTCTCGACCTCTCTGCTGCCTTTGACACTGTTGACCACTCCCTCTTACTCCAAATCCTTGAATCTCTTGGCATTACTGACCTCGCCCTCTCCCGGATCTCCTCCTACCTGACGGACAGGACCTTCAGCGTCACCCACTCCCACACCTCCTCCTCGCCCCACCCCCTCTCCATAGGTGTCCCCCAAGGCTCGGCACTGGACCACTACTCTTCTCCATTTACACCCTCGGCCTAGGAAACCTCATCGAGTCACATGGCCTCCATTACCACCTCTACGCCGACGACACCAAGCTCTATCTGTCTGGCCCCGACATCTCCTCTCTTCTATCCAAAATTCCTCACTGCCTATCCGCCATTGCATCCTTCTTTTCACCCGCTTCCTCAAACTCAACATGGACAAGACAGAATTCATCGTCTTTCCCCCTAACAACCCTCCCCCCCTTCCTGACCTATCCATCACCGTCAATGACTGCACCCTCTCACCCGTCCCCCATGCCAAATGTCTCAGGGTAATCCTCGATTCCTCCCTCTCCTTCAAGCCCCACATCCAAGCCCTCGCCACCGCCTGCCGACTCCAACTAAAAAACATTGCCCGCATCAGCTCCTTCCTTGACCACAACATGGCTAAGACACTCGTCCACGCCCTCATCATCTCCTGCCTGGACTACTGCAATCTCCTGTTCACCGGCCTCCCTGCCTCCTCCCTTGCACCTCTCCACACCATCCTCAACTCTGCTGCCCGACTCATCCACCTATCTCCCCGCTACTCCCCCACCTCCCCTCTCCACCGAGCCCTCCACTGGCTCCCAATCCCCCAGCGATCTCGCTTCAAACCCTAACCCTGACATACAAGGCCATACACAACCTGTCCCCTCCCTACATCTCCGACCTGGTCTCCCGCTACCTCCCTTCGCGCAACTTGTGCTCCTCCCAAGAACTCCTTCTCTCAACCCCCCACATCTCCACCTCCCACAACCGCACACAAGACTTCTCTCGTGCTTCTGCCAGACTCTGGAACTCCCTCCCCCATCACATCAGACACTCCCCGGCCCTGGGAACCTTCAAGAAAAACCTGAAGACCCACCTCTTCCTACAAGCCAATAACACACACTGAGACCCTATGCACTGCACTATCTCACCTCTGCCCCTCCTACTGTCTCCCTCCCCACCCCCTTTAGACTGTGAGCCCTCGCGGACAGGATCCCCGGCCCTATTGTACCCGTATTACTAATTGTGATCTGTCATCGTTTGTCGCCGTTTGTGGTCGTCTTCGACCACTTGTCTTTGTCTACCCTCTAAATTGTCATGTGCCATGTATCCTAATAGCGCTATATAAATACCTATTAATTAATAAATAAATAAACATAGGAACATTCAGGTCTTTGGAGATGGACTTGTAGCCTTGAGATTGCTCATGCTTCCTCACAATTTGGTTTCTCAAGTCCTCAGACAGTTCTTTGGTCTTCTTTCTTTTCTCCATGCTCAAAGTGGTATACACAAGGACACAGGACAGAGGTTGAGTCAACTTTAATCCATGTCAACTGGCTGCAAGTGTGACTTAGCTATTGCCAACACCTGTTAGGTGCCACAGGTAAGTTACAGGTGCTGTTAATTACACAAATTAGAGAAGCATCACATGATTTTTCTAACAGAGTCAATACTTTTGTCCACCCCATTTTTTATGTTTGGTGTGGAATTATATCCAATTTGGCTTTAGGACAATCTTTTTGTGTTTTTTTCATTGAAGACAAATTAAATGAAGATAACAATACCAAAGAATTTGTGATTGCAATCATTTTCAGGAAGAAACTGAGTATTATCTGACAGAATTGCAGGGGTGTCAATACTTTTCGTCACAACTGTACATATTCTAGACTACCCAATGCGTTAGAATCGGGCCACCATCTAGTACACTATTCATAAAAAGACACAAATGCATGTTTTTCTCACTATCTGACATGAAATCAGAATAAACTGTTCACATTTTAGCATAACTAGGATTACCATTATTATTATTTTTTGCCAAATGCCAGATTAATGAGAGAGAGAATGTTTAAGCCATTTTATTACTTTCTGCAGAGACAAAATTTTACATACATTTCATTAGTATTTGGTACCACTGCCCTTAAACTGTATGACTTGGATCAAACATTTAGGATATCCTTCCACAAGCTTCTCACAATAGTTTGTAGGAATTTGGGCCCATTTCTCCCTGACAGAACTGGTGTAACTGAGCCATATTTGTAGGTCACCTTGGTCGCACCTGCATTTTCAGCTTTGCCCATAAATTTTCAATAGTTCTGAGATTAGGTTTTGTGATGGACACTCCGAAACATTGACTTTGTTATCCTTTAACCACTTTATAACCAATTTGGCAGTATGCTTTGGGTCATTGTTCATTTGGAAGACCTATTTCTTCCCAAGCTTTAACTTCCTGATTGATGTCTTGAGATGTTGCTTCAGTATTGCCACATAATCTTCTTTTCTCATGATGCCGTATATTTTGTGAAGTGCACCAGTCCCTCCTGCAGCAAAACAACCCCACAACATGATGCTGCCACCTGCGTGTTTCACAGTTGGGATGGTGTTCTTAGGCATCTAAGCTTCTCCCCTTTTCCTCCAAATGTAACGATGTTTATTAAGTCCAAACAGGTCACTTTTATTTTCATCAGACCACAGGGTATGTCTCAAAAATGTAGGTCTTTGTTCCTGTGTGCATTTGCAAACATTAATCTGTCTTTTTTTATGGTTCTTTTTGAGTAATTGCTTCTTTTTCCTGGCAGCCTGGCCTTTCAGCTCATGTTGATACAGTATTCAATTCACTTTGGATAATGACAGAATTTTACCAGTTTCCACCATTATCTTTACAAGGTCTTTTGTTTTTATTCTTGGGTTGATATGCATATGTTGGAGCAGAGCACGTTCATCTCTGGGACACAGAACAAGGTTCCTTGGTGAGGGGTATGATGGCTGGACATTCCCATCTTGTTTGTACTTGCATGTAATTCTTTGCACAGATGAACAAGGCACCTTCAGAAATCTGGAAATTGCACCCAAGGATTAACCAGACTTGTACAAGTCCACAATTCTCTTCCTGATATTCTGGCTCTTTTCTTTAGACTTTGGCATGATGCTAAACAAAGAAGCGGTGTGTTTCAGGTATGAATTAACCCTACAATCGGGGGCCTTTTTTGCTATTATCTGCAAAATTACTTTAGTTAGAATTTTGAAACTCTAGGTGTCCCTCAAGTATGTAATTGTTGGTAATATTCAGTTGTTCATAATATACTTTTTTTGATAAGCATTTTGGTGTAACAATGCTTTTTTGGGGAAAACCACATCTGTATGGAACGAGGGCCTTTTGGGCCCTGATATTTCTATCATGTACTCAGCAGTGTTTGTGTCTAAAGGTACTTTATTTGTAGTCAGGGTTACTGGTGGAGGGGCCAGGGGTGGATCTTGCCAAGTGAAGATGTCATGTGATTTTGGGAGGGAGTGATAAGGCCATGACATCATCGCAGGTCCTTCTGAACACAGTAATGAGCTGTGTAAAGAGTAATGAGGACAGTATACACTGTGAGCTAATTGCTGAAGGACCCGTGATGATATAATATTGGGAGAAAGTCTGACTCATTTTCAGTCTCTTTGTTTCTATAAGAAGCTTGCAAAGGGTACAGCTTGTGAGCCACAAAAACCCAGAGAATTGTACACCACCTAAAAGAAAGTATAAAATGTAAGAGCTGCTGAGGGTGAGAGGAGGAAGGGGGCACTTTGCCCTTACAGTGTGTCACACACAAGCAAAGAGTGGACAACCCTGATTGTGTTCATTGTTTTTTCTTTTAGTTTGCTAACCTCTAGTCAGCAATGGTACAGTCTTCCTCCAAGCCTCTGACTGACCAAGAGATTGAAGCAATTATATTTCAAAGTGATGATGAAAGTGAACTATCTTTATCCGATGAAGAGTACCTGCCGCCAGATAATCAAACATCCTCATCCAGTGATTCTTCTGAGGATGAAGAAGTGGATCCAGTGGATCCTGAAGAAGTGATAAATAAAACATCCAAAACAAATGTTTTTTGGGACAGTAATCCTTTATTAGTCGGACGTACTCCAATACATAATATTATGAGACATGCTCAAGCAGCTGTGGGAAGTCCCAGGTACTTTTCCCCTAAAGACATATTATGTACTTTTTTTCTCACAATATTGCAGAAGAGTTCCTTTTATGTTCAAACCTAGAACAAAAACATATTGTTTCTGCAAAAAATAAGTCCTGGAAATATATCTCAAAAGAGGAAATTTATGCATATATTGGACTTTTACTGCTGGCAGGGAGTCAAAAATCGTATGATTTTCCAATCAGAGAGTTATTTCTGGACCCACTTTCTGATCCACACTATAAAGCGACAATGGCAGTGGACAGATATGAGTAATTTAGAAGAAACATTCGATTTCATGATAAGCGAACTCGTGCAGCGAGGTTCCAAATAGACAAAGTAACCCCTATCAGTTATATGTGGAACATATTTATCACAAAATTGCACCAAACTTTACAATCCTAGTACTAATGTTACAGTAGATAAGCAACTTGTACCCTTCAGAGGACGTTACAAGTTCATACAATACATGCCCAGTAAAGCAGCCAAGTATGGAATAAAAATCTTCTGGATGTGTGATTCTGCCTAAAATGCCCCGTTACGTAAAAGTGTAGATTTGTGACGTCATGCATTCTAGGGTTAAAATACATCCACAGGTGTGTCTCTAATTAACTCAGATGTTACTAATAAATCTATTAGAAGCTTCCAAACACATCTACTTGCGTAATTATAAGTTTTTCGTCTACAGCCACTGTGCCGCTATTCCAGCATCCTTTGCGGTGCTGCGAGCAACTGCTGCACATGCGCCGTGGCCACCGCACCGCGCGAGCGATGGCGCGCATGCGCCATTGCGAGCCGCATTTTGCCTCACACTCCTCTATGCACGGCTTCTTAACCCACCCGCTGGTGACGTCACAAGCCTTACCACAGCTGGACAGCCTCTACCTGCCTACGGACCTCCCCGCCGGTGACGTCTCCTCTACAGCTTGTCGCCGCCTACACACCGCCCCTCCGGTGACGTATACGTATTTGACGTTCTCCTCTCCAGCCTGTCGCCGCCTATACACCGCCCCTACACTGACGTATATGTTTTCTCCTCATTTCAGGTGCCTCACAAGAACTACGGCCCGCCCCACCTACCTCAGTTTCCCGCCCACAGTCTCAGAAAGCCACCCAGCTGTTTCTTTCCCGTCCTCTCACAGCTGCCACTGTGTCCTATCTTCCTCGAGCCAACTTCTTCTCTTAGGCGACCGCAGTGAACCTGTCAACAACTCACTAAGTCGCCCAGTGAATCAGTCTAAAACTGTCTAAGTCCCCCTGGCCTCTGCCATTAACTCTCTCTTCCTCATAAGTGACTGCTCCCTGCTTATTTTACCCGTCAAACACTCTCTAAGTCACACTTTGCCATTATTTTGGACACCTTAATAAAAAGTATTCTTTTACTTCTTTACTGTTTTTTTCAAATGCAAAACCATCACATAAAACAGGTTTTTTCCTAACCACAAAGAGTGTCAGACATCTCTACTGCTCTGGTAAATAAACATACAAAATATTTATTTCACCGCACTCCCGATGCGATAGCATTGGGCCTTTTTACTAGTGACATCATAATATGGACTGTCACAAATTGTTTAAAGGCATAGTAATCTTAGTGTATGTAAACTTGTGACTTTGCAAAAAGTAACAAAAATGCCTTAAAACATTCTCTCTCTCATTATTTTGGCATTTGGCAAATATTAATAATTATGGTGATCCTAATTCACCTTAAATGGAAAAAGGTTTATTTTCATTTCATATCAGATAATGAGAAAAATATGTATGCATCTTTCTATATATTGCATGTAAATGTCTGGTTTCAACTGTATATAGGATTATCTCAGCACAGGAATGTTTTTTTCCATCATATTCAACTGTGGAATTTATTATCCAAGATCTATTGATTAATATGAACTTTATTTGTGGTAAAACCACTTTAATGCATTTACTTTTTCATTAGGAAAAATGTGTCTATGTACCACCACATGATAAGTCCCATGTTTATTAACAATATAGTTTTTATTAGACTTCTTAACAAGCCCTTCAGGAGTTTAGCATTGGTGCAACAACTGTCTACTCCACAGGGAAAACAGGGAAATAAGCCATAAATATTAGACTCGCATAAAAAAAATACATGTGCCATGGAAGCTTGGAGCAGCATATCTACAGTCTACAACATACTGTCTATTTTCAATGTCCTAATTCTACTATATTATATTATGTGGTGCATTTTTCATTTTAGTCTTGAAATTATATTAGATTCTGCAGATGGCATCTCACAATCAGACCTGGTTTAGTCTTGTTGGCTTTAAGGTTATTCCCCCTGTACAATTATGTGTTTTTTCACTTTTATTCCTAATTTATATGTTCACCCTTTTGGGTAATATGTTGACCATAACAATCATAACCTTACATCATCATCTTCAAACGCCAATGTATTTTTTCCTAAGAAATTTGGCAATCTTAGACATATGTCTTTCTTCTTGTACGGTTCCAAAACTGCTCGTCATCTTTATGAGTGGTGATGAATCTATATCATTTGGTGTCTGCATGTTCCAGCTATATTTCTATTTATCAATTGGGTGTACTGAGTTCTGTACGTTGGCATTTATGTCACTTGACCGCTACATTGCCATCTGTCACCCTCTCCGGTATAACACTCTCCTGCCTATCCACCTTTGCAGGATACTTATTATTAGTGCATGGGTATTAGGGTTTTCGGAGTTTGTCCCAGTAATTCATCTAATTTCCCAGCTAGACTGGTGCAGTAACAATGTTGATATCGACCACTTCTTTTGTGATGGCTCTACAATATTACATTTATCCTGCTCTAATACTAATGTGATTGAGAACATTTATTTTTCTCTTGCATCTTTCGCTATTTTAGGTTCATTTTTTCCTACACTCATCTCCTATTGCTTTATCATTTCAACAGTTTTACGTGTTTCATCATCTACTGGGCGACGGAAGTTGTTCTCTACTTGCTCTTCACACTTCATCGCGGTGTCCATTGCTTATGGATGTTGTATCTTTATATACATTCGTCCCGCAGGAAATGTCTCTACCAGTCATGAGAAAACTCTAGCTGTGTTCAACAGTATTTTAGCTCCACTTTTACATCCATTAATCTACGCCCTGAGAAATCAAGCAGTTATAAATGGCTTTAAAATAACCCTAAAGTCAATTAGATATGGTAGTTACAAATAGTAACCAGTTTCTTGCTTACTTCTATATCTATGTATTAAATAAAATAATGTTTTTAATGATTACAGATAAGTTGAACTCTATTCACATATTACAAAAGTCTTTATTTGCTAAAATACAAACTTGGTGTAATTTGATTTTGCTTGGATTCAGCAAAATGACGGCTGCAACTAAACAGTTGCAGTCTAAAGTCATTATAATTTTTTAAACAAAATACTTATTATCTCCTTACCACTTACCTTTCCAATGATCCTGATCCTTACCATCACCCATCTGGTCCTCTTTACATCTTCTAATTAAATTCACTTCTGGCTCTGATGAAGCCAAGGGTGTTTCCATGCATAAGTGAGAAAGGTCACGACAAACATTGTGATTTCATGACATCATGACTAGTGATGAATGAGTGTAATCGTTACTATTTGCTACTCACACGAATAGTACAGTATTCCGTATACTCGTTACTCAGCGAGTATCCCAGGTGCTCATGAGTGATGTGTCGATTGTGAACGATCTGTAGTAGACAAGGGTGATATAGGACTATATTCTCACGGACCCACGCTGCTCGACAGAGGAGACAGTCAAAAACGGTTTCCTCTGTCGAGCAGCGCGGGTCCGTGAGAACATAGTCCTATATAACCCTTGTCTACTATGGTTATCTGTTCATGTGTTGACTCTGCAGTAGCTGCATTGTGTATAATCTTGGTTGAGTGCTACACAACCTCACCAGGTGAGCAACCTACTGTTTGCACCACAAGATTTTAATTGTGATAAGACCCTATTTGCGCTTTTTTTCCCTTTACAATTTTTGTATGTAATGATTGTGAACAATCTGACACATATTGCCAGTTCCCCTCAGAACACAAAGGGAGTCTGCACCCCAGTAAGAGCAGATTTAATGGTAGGCTCTTTCTGGGGGGCACAACAAGGTGTTTTATGCCTTGAAAATGCAAAAAGGCCTACCCTCCTACCCTGTTCCAGAAATGCTCGTTTTATGGCCGGATGTGTGTGGGTGGAGCCTATCAGTAATTGACTAACATTGGACTCAATATTCAGACGAGAAAGCGAGTATTACAAAGTACTTATTACGAGTATAGCGATTAAGACTATTTCACTACTCACTCAATTGTGACCTTTTGCGCGCATGCACAGTACCGTCCCAGGGCTCATTAGAGCTGTATTTCCTGGTTTAGTGTGAAGAGACCTGGAGATTGAGTGCAATGAGGAAGAAATAAGTGACAGTAAGGAGTAAGCCAAAGAGGTGAGCGGTACGATGGGTATTTCAAATGTCCTTTTATAAGTTATAATATTAGAAAGCCTAAATGTTTAGCAGAAATGTTTTATTTTTCCAAGGAAATTTCTAAAACATTGTTTTGTTTTGGATGTATTCAGTTTTTAAGCGACTTTAAGAGTTGAAAAAGTGATAGCGTTTTAAGAATTTTAATTTTCAAATTATTCTAAATGTCTGAGAGCAAGTTAATTAATTATTCAAGTGAGTCTCACAAAATGTGATAAGGTAAAATATGTGTGTACCGTGTTAGCCAGAAGATAGAAAAAATATTAAAATCTGAGAGTCCTTAATGGTTGATACCTTTTAATGGCTAACTGAAAAGATGGTAACAAATAGCAATATTTCGAGACTCTATGAGCTCTTCATCAGGTTCATAATGACACAAATTCGGTCTTCATAACTTGCGTTATTAAAAGCCTGATACAGAGGCCTTAGAGTCTCGAAAGCTTGCTACACAAATTGTGGAATGAAAAATTACAATTTTTTCCACTAAAATGTTGCTTAAAGTGGTTTACCCACAAACAAATTTAATATAAAAGTTCAATTTAATCAATAGATCTTGGAATAATAATAATTTTCACAATTGGATGTGTTTAAAAAAATTGTTCCTGTGCTGAGATAATCTTATAAATGTGCTCCTACTATGTACAGTTTCATTTTTGTTTCTGACCATGCACGGAGCATTTGTTTGATCCTGGGCAGGGAAGGATAAAATAAAGTATACAGACATTACAGCATGGGATCACAAATAAATCTTTCAGGGAAAACATTTCTTACAAACAGGCAGAGAAATGTTTTACCTCATAAAAAGAATCATCTGTGATCCTGTGCTGTAATGTCTGTATATTCTCTGTCCTTCCTCCCCTTCCCAGGAGATGTGGTATGATCAGACCATGTTCCGTGCAAGGTCAGAAATAAAAATGAAACAGTACATAGCAGGGGCACATTTATAAGATTATCTCAGCACAGGAACATTTTTTAAAAATCCATCCAATTGTGGAAGTTATTATTATTCCAAGATCTATTGAATAAAATGAAATTTGTTCATGGGAAAACCCCTTTAATTCACAAATACTTCAGTTTCACAATGAGTACTGAAAAAAAAGACTCCACAATTTGGTAGGCAATTTCTCCTGAATGTGGTGTTCCCTCATATGTGGTTAGAAACCATCACTTGGACAGGGCTCGGAAGGAAGGACTGTAAGGGTACCTTTAAACGCCTCAACCGCGGTGAGAAATCTGTTAAGCAATCTGTAGCCCCATCACCATCACCGTGAAATTGCCTTGAAATTGCGGCGTGTAATTGGAGAATCTGGCGGCGACCAAAAAGGTTGCGCTTGGTTCCGATTTCACAGCAGTGCTCCAAAACCAGAGGCAACCATGAAGGGGAAATTCCCTGTTTTTGGCGTGTGAAGGAGCGATAGGAATGGAATCTGCATCGCCTACTGATTTCCCGAAGGCATGCCACAGCGTGCTGGACACCGTGCCCGTCAGCAATGATTGGTGGTGGGTACTGTGTTTCCATTGGCTGACCCTTCACAGGGCGCCATATTTGAACAGCTGTCCATTCACAATACACAATGGCAATGGCATCATGTATTAGCCAGCCTTCCTGCGCAGGCTGGCCAATCTTAACGCTATAAAATCAGCGTGTTTGGGGCGCGGAATACACCAGTCTGTCACACCTACGTTCTTGCAGCGCTAACCATGTACGCCCACATTCCTTTGGGGATTGTGGCGTGTGAAGCGGCGACGGGAGTCTACCGGATGTTTCCGGTAGTTTGTGTGGCAACTTCCGGGGAGACACGTCGCCTTAGGTTGAGGACGAAATTGCGGAATCTAAAAGTGCCTTTGGCGTTTGGAGGCAACCATGAAAAACGTGCACGAGCACGTTAGGTTTCCTCCGATCGCCGCCAAAAGTTGCGGCGTGTAAAGATACCCTAAGGCTAGGGTCACACTTGGCATGCTTTTTTTGGTGCCTTAAAAATAAGCATGCGTTTCTGCATGCTATTTACATTTCTGCATGTTTTTAGGTGCTTTTTGGCACCCATACATTTGGCCATGCGTTTTTGAATCAGCACCAAAAAATAGTGCATGCACCACTTTTTGGTGCGTTTTTTAACATAGGCCCCTATGGGAAACGCATGCGTTTTTGCATGGTACTAAATGGTACTAATGGTACCATGCGTTTTTGCATGCGTTTTTGAAGGCAGCTCCTCACAAGTGCAAAAACGCATGCCGAAAGCGCATGGCACTTTAGGCATGCGTTTTTTGCAATGGGGGGTTATGGGTGCGTTTTTACTTGCGTTTTTATAAACGCAGGTCTCCAAAAACGCATGTAAAATCTGCAAGTGTGACCCTAGCCTAAGGCTAGGGTCACACTTGACATGAGTTTTTTAAGTCCCTTAAAAATAAGCATGCGTTTGTGCACCAGCAAGCATGTGTTTTTGAATCAGCACCAAAAAATAGTGCATGCACCATTTGTTGGTGCTATTTTAAAAACGCACGTGTTTTTTAGAAAACACATGCGTTTTTTAACATGGGTCCCTATGGGAAACGCATGCGTTTTTGCATGGCACTAAATGGTACTAATGTACCATGCATTTTTGCATTCAGTTTTGAAGGCAGCTTCTCACATAAGTGCAAAAACGCATGCCAAATTGCATGGCACTTTAGGCATGCATTTTTTGCATGGGGGCCTATGGGTGCATTTTTATATGCGTTTTTAAAAATGCAGGTCTCCAAAGACTCATGTGAAATCTGCAAGTGTGACCCTAGCCTTAGAGTGTGTAGATTTTCACACAATGTTTGTGACATTTGAGGAGTTCCTGAAATGCCAGTACAGCAGAAACCCCCAAAGTGTACCCATATTGGAAATTAGTCCCCTCTGTGAATTCATGTATGGGTGCAATGACTAAATTACAAGTGTTTTCAGAAAACTTAACTCAGTAGGGCTAGGGCCAGACCTACGTCAGGCTGACGTTTCCATTTAAAACTTTGTTTTTCTCAGCCTGAGCACATAGCGTTAACAGTATGTAATGCCATGTGCCAGCTGCCTATTCATCACTATGGATATTTGACACCTTGCACATTCGCCAGCCCCACACACAAGGACTGGATATGCACTTTTGCTGAGCGCACAGGAAAGCCCTGCAAACTGCGTTTCCTGTGTGCTCTGCCTAAATGAAAATTGCAAATATCCCACTCTAGTGGGATATTTAGAGAATATGAATGATAACACAAAAAACATTTTTTCTTCTCATGGCTAGTGGTTGGTAGGGTGAAGTCATTTATTGTCAAACTATTGTGTTTTCTCTTTTTAATTCATAATAACAACCAAAAACATCCAAATAATCATGATCAAAAGTTCACATACCCGTTGATTTTGGCCTGATAACATGCACAGACGTTAACACAAATGGGTTTCAATCGCTAATAAAGGTAACATCCTGACCTGTGACCTGTTTGCTTGTAATCAGTGTATGTGCATAAAAGCTAAGTATGTTTGTAGGATCCAGACAGACTCTTGCATCTTTCTTGCAACCACAGACGTTTTTGGATTGTGAGTCATGGGGAAAACAAAAGAATTGTCAATGGATCTATGGGAAAAGATAGTTAAACTGTATAAAACAGGAAAGGGATACAAAAAGAAATCAAGGTAATTGATAATGCCAATCAGCAGTGTTCAAACTATGATTAATAAACGGAAATTCAGGTGCTCTGTAAAAACGAAACCATGATCACGTAGACCAACAAAGATTTTGACCAAAACTGCTAGGAAAATTGTTCAGGGTGCAAAGAAAACTCCACAAATAACATCAGCTGAATTACAGGACTCACTGAAAACTAGCATTGTGGCTGTTTCAAGATGCACAATAGGGAGGCACTTCTAGAAAAATGGGTTGCATGGTCAAGTCACCAGAAGAAGCCATTACTCTGCAAATGCCACAAAGTATCTTTCCTACAATATGCCAAACAGCACAGAGACAAGCCTCCCAACTTCTGGAACAAGGTAATTTGGAGTTATGAGACCAAAATTTAACTTTTTGGCCACAATCTGAAAGGGAACCTGTCACCTGGATCTAAGCCCCTACACTATAACTATCTGTCCCTGCACCATCCTAGCTGCTCTCCCTATCTATCCCTCTCTGAGCTAAATCCGCCATATAAAACAACAGAAAAATAACTTATTACTTACAGAAGTCCCTGAGGCTGGGGATTGAAAAGGCGGGCCCAGGCTCCATTCTGCCCCTCCTCGATGCAGCAGCACACGCCCCGCTGGGCAGCGTTATTCTTTCTTCATCGCCACCTCCTCCATTTGGAATCTCCCACCCGCTTTACACTGTAAGTTAGCAGTTAGGATCGGCACGACAGAAGGCAGTGACTCAGGTATTTACTCACACAGCACACAGTTTAATGGCACAGTTCAGGTATTCACATAACTCCAGGTTCCGGGGCGCAGCCAAGTACAACCTCATACAATCCCAACAGCTGATATAGAAGCTCTGTATCTTCCCTCAGGTAGGCTGTGTTAGGTCAGCACACAACCTTTCTCTCCTCACCGCCCGCTCATTAGCCTCATGAACGTCCACTCTGAGAGAGCTCACAGGCTGTGTTAAATCTTCACACAGCTCTCTACACAGCAGCTCCTGCTGCTGTCCTGACACACTCCGCCCCCTCCCCACAGCCCAGGGCAGCTCATATCATCTCATATTCACCTAAACACCTGGGCGTCACTGCTTTCAATCAGCACTCAATTCCAGCAGCAGGTAACCCTGTGTGTGCTGCTATCGAGCAGAAGATACAATCTCCCATATGCTGTGTCCCGGTCAGGGGACACATCGAGGTCGTATCACCACAACATGATAGGTGTAAAGCAGGCAGGAGATTCCAAATGGAGGAGGCGGTGATGAATAATGAATAACGCCGCCCAGCGGGGCGTGTGCTGGTGCATCGAGGAGGGACAGCATGGAGCCTGTTGCCGCCTTTTCAGTCCCCAACCTCATGGACTTCTGTAAGTTATAAGTTATTTTCTGCTGTTTTATAGGGCGGATATAGCTTAGAGAGGGATAGATAGGGAGCAGCTAGGAAGGTGCAGGGACAGGTAGTGATAGTGTAGGGGCTTAGATCCAGGTGACAGGTTCCCTTTAAATGTTACATTTGCAGTGATGTCAATAAGACCTATGATGAAAGAAACACCATTCCTACTGTACAGCATGGAGGTGGATCGCTGATGATGTGGGGTTGTGAGGGCTACAAAGACACAGGAAACTTGGTCAAAGCTGAAGGAAAGATGAATGCAGCACGTTATCAGCAAACACTGGAGGCAAATTTCCACTTATCACCCCTGAAGCTGGGACGTACTTGGACGTTCCAACCTGGCAACAATAGAAAACACAAGGCCAAATCAACCTTTCATTGACTACAGCAAAGTGAAGGTTCTGGAGTGGCCATCTGAGTCTCCTGACCTCAATATCATTGAGCCACTCTGGGGCAAGCTCAAGCGCGCCGTTCATGGAAGAAGGCCCAGGAATTTAGAGGAACTGGAGTCTTTTTCCCAAGAAGAATGTGCAACTTCACCTTCTGAGAAAACAAAGAGTCTCATCCACAACTACCACAAAAAACTTCAAGCTGTCATTGATGTTAGAGGTGGCAATACACGGTATTAAAAACTGGGGTACGTGGACTTTTGATCAGGGTCATTTGGATGTTTTTTGGTTGTCATTATGATTTAAAAACAGAAAACACAGTAGTTTGACAATAAATGGCTACCCCCAACCACGAATCATGAGTAGAAAAAATTGTTTTGTGTTATCATTCATATTCTCTGAAAAAAGGCCAAGAAAACAAAAAATCTGCCCGGGTATGTAAACTTTTGAGCACAATTGTATGTACCACAACAGTGGGGCTCCACTGTAAAACGGTTTGAGCTATGTTTGGCAGCTTTTGGGCCCCTTTTAAGTTGTTTTCAAGGCCCTTGATTTTGCCTCCCATTGATTTGAATAGGGTTCGGATATTTGGCAAACTTGTTCAACGAACGTTGCCCATTCTGCGAACTGAACTGAAATTGAACTTCTAAAGATTTGCGCATCTCTAGTCATTTCTCCAAAATGTCCTAGGAGTCGTCTGCCAGCAGTGGATCTTGATGTCTTCTATTCCCAAATGTAATAAGCAGGTCAAAACAACAGACAAAACAACAGAAAACAACTATTAACCTCATCGATAGCATGCCAAGTCATGTCATTTTTGCACACGGTGCTGAAACTGATTATTATTACCAGGGCCGGCTCCAGGTTTTTGTGAGCCTCTTTAACACATACTATGATTCATGAATATAATATAGAAGCTGCAGGCTGTGTATATGTAATATAGAGGCTCCTGAGTGGACTGTATATATAATATAGAGGCTGTTCGGGGTTGTATATATAATATGGAGACTGCCTGGCTATATATATAACATAGAGGCTGCGGGCTGTATATATTATTTGGAGGCTGTGCTGGGCTATATATACTATTTGGAAACTGTACTGGGCTGTATATATAATATGGAAGCTGTGCTGGACTATATATATTATTTGAAGGCTGTGCTGGGCTGTATATATTATTTGGAAGCTGTGGCTGCCCAGCAGCAGCCTCCAAATAATATATCCAGCTCAGCACAACCTCCAAATAATATATATAGTCTAGCACAGCTTCCATATTATATATACAGCCCAGCAGAGCCTCCAAATAGTATATATAGCCCAGCACAACTTCCATATTATATATAGAGCACAACAGCAGTCTCCATATACCTCAGCAGCAGCCTCCGTATACCCCAGCACAGCCTCCGTATACAGCCATCACAGCCTCCGTATACCGCCAGCACAGCCTTTGTATACCCCAGCACAGCCTTTGTATACCCCAGCACAGCCTCTATATACCCCAGCACAGCCTTTATATACAGTCAGCACAGCCTCTATATACAGCCAGCACAGGCTCTATATAGAGTCAGCACAGACTCTATATACAGTCAGCACATCATCTATATACAGTCAGCACAGACTCTATATACAGTCAGCACAGCCTCTATATAAAGTCAGCACAGCCTTTATATACCACAGCACAGCCTCTATATAGTCAGCACAGCCTCTATATACAGTCAGCACAGCCTCTATATACACCAGCACAGCCTCTATATAGAGTCAGCACAGCCTGTATATACAGTCAGCACAGCCTCTATATACAGTCAGCACAGACACTATATACAGTCAGCACAGTCTCTATATACCCCAGCACAGCCTCTATATACAGTCAGCACAACCTCTATATACAGTCAGCACAGGCAGCCTCTATATAGAGTCAGCACAGCCTCTATATAGAGTCAGCACAGCCTCTATATACAGTTAGCACAGCCTCTATATACTGTCAGCACAGCCTCTATATACAGTCCACACAGTCTCTATATACAGTCAGCACAGCCTCTATATACAGTCAGCAAAGCCTCTATATACAGTCAGCCAGCCTCTATATACAGTCAGCACAGCCTCTATATACCCCAGCACAGGCTCTATATACCCCAGCACAGCCTCTATATACAGTCAGCACAGCCTCTATATACAGCCAGCACAGGCTCTATATAGAGTCAGCACAGACTCTTTATACAGTCAGCACATCATCTATATACAGTCAGCACAGACTCTATATACAGTCAGCACAGCCTCTATAGAAAGTCAGCACAGCCTTTATATAGCACAGCACAGCCTCTATATAGTCAGCACAGCCTCTATATACAGTCAGCACAGCCTCTATATAGAGTCAGGACAGCCTGTATATACAGTCAGCACAGCCTTTATATACAGTCAGCACATACACTATATACAGTCAGCACAGCCTCTATATACCCCAGCACAGCCTCTATATACAGTCAGCACAACCTCTATATACAGTCAGCACAGGCAGCCTCTATATATAGTCAGCACAGCCTCTATATAGAGTCAGCACAGCCTCTATATAAGTCAGCACAGCCTCTATATACAGTCAGCACTGGCAGCCTCTATATACAGTCAGCAAAGCCTCTATATACAGTCAGCCAGCCTCTATATACAGTCTGCATAGCCTCTATATACAGTATGCATAGCCTCTATATACAGTCAGCCAGCCTCTATATACAGTCTGCATAGCCTCTATATACAGTCAGCCAGCATCTATATACAGTCTGCATAGCCTCTATATACAGTCTGCATAGCCTCTATATACAGTCATCCAGCCTCTATATACAGTCTGCATAGCCTCTATATACAGTCTGCATTGCCTCTATATACAGTCTGCATAGCCTCTATATGCAGTCTGCATAGCCTCTATATACAGTCAGCCAGCCTCTATATACAGTCTGCATAGCCTCTATATTCAGTCTGCATAGCCTCTATATACAGTCAGCACAGCCTCTTTATACAGTCTGCATAGCCTCTATATAGTCTGCATAGCCTCTATATACAGTCTGCATAGCCTCTATATACAGTCTGCATAGCCTCTATGGTACATATAATCACCCATCCTGCTGCTACTCTCAGTTAAAAAAAAAACCAACTGATCATACTCACCTTCCATCCACTCCCCCGGGGCTGTGTCCTCCTCAGATTCTTCCCCACCATATCCTTATAGCAGCAGGCTCCCGGGACTGTGGAGCTTCCTCCTTCCTGCAGCAGTGTGATGAGGTCGCAGGGTGATGACTCATCACTCTGCTACAGTAGGCAAAGGAGGAAGCTCCACTGCTCCCCAGAGCCAGCACATGGCTAATCTACATCGCATGCAAATTAGCCATGTGCACTGGGAGCTCAGCGGAGCACTCAGCTCCTTGCAGAGTCTGCCCAATGTGCCCCTTGTTAACAGGGCTGGCTGTCCCTAATGGGCCCCTGGCTGTCAGGGCTGCCTGTCCCTGATGGCCAGTGGGCACCCCCAGCTGTTCAAGACACCGGCACTTGCCCGGGTATGCCGAGTGCTGATGCTGGCCCTGATTATTACTGAACAAATGAAGATGTTTTGAAAATGTTTTCCTTTTTTTCATCATTTACAACATCGGTAGTAATTGTGTAATTTCCACAATTCTACAATTATTCCTTCTATGTGATGCAATTTCAATGTTGATGAATATATAGT
The DNA here is from genome assembly GCA_033576535.1 of Allobates femoralis. NCBI lineage: Eukaryota > Metazoa > Chordata > Amphibia > Anura > Aromobatidae > Allobates > Allobates femoralis. The sequence goes on along the minus strand of JARQOC010000003.1, from coordinate 593,370,370 downwards.
TTTTTTAGTGCTAATGTAGAGGACTGCAGAATGGAAGAGTCCATCAATCATAAATAGATCAAATATGGTTTATTCTACGCATTTCAAAGCTATCCAGCTATACATAATGTAAGGAATAAGCCACATTTGACCTAGCTATGATTTCAGGATGCTTCCATCCTGAACGCATCAACAGTAGTACTAAAAAACACAATTGTTTTCCCTTCTTCTACTGCCTGTACCAAGTGCACACGTGGATCTACAGGAGATACATCTTCTTTACTCATGTATCATTGTGTGCCACAAAACTACTGTAGGTACTCTTTGTACAACTGTTCATCGAATAAGACCCTATTTTACCTTTATTCCCCCGTGTTTTCTCCATAATGTTAAGGAATTTCTGTATTGATCTTTTTTGTGGATTGTAATGGCCTCTTTACATGTCCCGATATCGTCGTCCAACTTCGACAAAAAGTCACGTGGTTTGTGCGCTGGCGCCGATATCGTTCGTAGCGTTGTGTGGTGTAAATGTACAATGCTACACAAGAACGATGCCAAAACGATATCAGGGGAGAAATGAGCAGGCTCTCCAACAGCCCGATATTGGATGGACGATGTGGCAGGATCGTTCTGTGTGACAACCCAACACCGACTTGGAGAGCACTTCCCCTATTCACTCCCATGTTAAATGGTTGTTCCCTGGTTCGCGCGTACAAGGGGGCGTAGACATCGCAGTTGTGTTGCCTGCCGATATCGCCCTGTGTGACATCACCTATGCGATCTTGGATTACAGTCAAAAAAGTGCGCGCTCCCGTGCCGTTGTATACAATATCGAAACGATGTTGGCCATTAGTTTTGCTGATGTGGATCACTGGATGCTTAGATGTACTGTATATTGGGGAGCAATCAGGACATATGGGAGATGAGGTGGGCATAAAATGGGCATTGATTGGAATGAGACCATGGTGTACTGGATCAGAGTAAAAAGCATGTTGTGGAATTGTTTGTTATCAGAGGTGCGCTTTTTAATGATTGATTTTTAAAATGTAAGAGTACTGCATGTAGAACTTGTTTTGGTTAATTGAACCTAAATATAACCAGTCCGCACTGCTTTTTGGAGAAGTAGGGTGAACAATAAAAGTAAATCAATGTAAGGCACAAGACTAATGGCCACTGTCAGACATATTTCACTTTGCTTTTCTGGCACATTCAAGTTATTTAATAATAATATCACGTGGCCCAATGACTTTAATGACCAGCCAAAGTGTTAACATTGGTTCTAATTGCTTCCTTATGAGCTACTAGCAAAACCAGTTACTTTTACATACAGTAAAACAACTTGCCATATATATATACTATATAATATCAATATATATAGCAAGATATTTTACTGTATATGACAGCAGAACAATGGGAACCTAACAGTTTTCATGAGGGTCGGCCAGAGGAATAGCCAGCACAAGTAAACTTTTTGTTAGTATATTATAAAGTTAATGCTTTTTTCTGACATACAGTAGAAGGTATTGCTCTATTACAGATTAGTTTTAAAATTATATTATTTAAATAACCTCAAGCCTCATTATAGTAAGTTTCACAAGTTTATTAATTAGTCCTCCTGGAGAATAAATTGTCAACTTTCATCTCTCTTAAGGACAAACTAAAAGGAATAATATGTGTCATTCGTGCTCTTTTCCCAATCACTGCTTCCTCCTTCAGAATGGATCGTCTTGGAACTTTCCATTGTTATTTCAGTCTTTTCTTTCATGCCACCTTTTGTCTGCTGCATTTACTTCAAACTGAACATTTTCTTATATCATGCAACATCTCTCCTGCTTCATTTCCATCTTAGAAAGTAGAAATACAAACATGATTCCGAATGTGAACACAACTTTTTACAACTGGACCCATTTCATCCTTGTTGGCTTTACTCTTAATACTGTGCTGAAAACATTTGTATGTGCAGCTTTAATTATAATATATTGTCTATCCATTGCGGGACACTTCTTGACCATAATGGCCACAAGTATAGATACACAACTACAAACACCAATGTATTTCTTCTTAAGAAGTGTGGCAACTCTGGACATTCTTTTTATCTCCTCAACAGTTCCAAAGCTCCTGGCAATTTTGGTGAGCTCTAACCGAGCTATCAGCCTGAATAGCTGCCTTCTACAGTTATACATATATATCTCTGCTGGCGGAACATTGTTTTATATCTTGGGTCTCCTATCAATAGATAGATATTTAGCAATCTGCCAACCTTTGCATTATAACACAATCATGACCAGCCAGGTCTGCTGGAAAATAGTTTCTTGTTTGTGGATAGTTGGGTTTTTGGAGTTCTTTCCAGCCATTCTGCTCATGTCTCGCTTAAAATGGTGCAAAAACAATGTTATTGATCACTTCTTCTGTGATGGTTCGGCTTTTTTTACACTTATCGTGTTCAGATACTCATGTGGTTCAGATGTTATTTTTTTTTATTGCTTCTTTTGTTATTTTAATTTCACTTATTCCAACAATATCTTCTTATTGTTTGATCATTTCATCTATTTTACATATCTCATCATCTACAGGCAGAAGGAAGACGTTCTCCACCTGTATTTCACACTTTATTTCTGTTGTGATCACTTACGGGAGTTGCATTTTTATTTATGTTTATCATGCAGGAGCTACTCCTTCCAAAAGTGTGACTATTGTGGCTATCTTTAACAGTATATTAGGTCCGTTTTTACATCCATTCATTTATACATTAAGGAACAAAGTAGTTATAACAAGCTTAAGATGCATGTGTCGAAAACTGGTTCTTTCCATGAAGTAAACAAGTCTATATGTTTTAAGTAACTGTGTACCGCTAAAAAAAAATTCTGACACCTAAATAAAGAACATTTATTGATCAACCACCTGTAATGCCAAGTAGTCCTTACATGATTATGGCACATTAGATATCAATTCAAAATTGTATAATTTTTTCTAACAAATTTAAAATAATTCTTAAGCAAAGATGAGACTTATTATCATTGTTTGACATAAATCGTGGATCAAAAAATAATCAATTATATGATATTATTGTAATATTATTCGTGCTCACCTGACATAATAACCATCAAAAAACACCTTCAGCTACCTCTACTAAAGGCCAGGTTACACACTGCGATGTCCCAGCTATCCAACCAACGATCGCTGGTGAGCTGTCACACAGGCAGACTCACCAACGACCAGCGAGAACGCTGGTAACCAGGGTAAACATCAGGTAACTAAGCATAATGCAGCACTTAGTTACCCGATGTTTACCCTGGTTACCATGTCCCAGCGTGTACTGTGCGGCGCTGGGCATCGGCCAGGAGGTCGTTGATCGTTGGTCTCCCGCTGTCACACACGTCGATGGTGGCCGCCCAGCGGGAGACCAAGATCAAAAAATGGTCTTTGCCATTTACCAACGATTAGCGAGCTGATCGCTAGTTGTTGGTACATGTCATACGCAGCGGCAACGCTACGAGGTCGCTGCATCGTCACAAAACCGGTGACGTTGCAACGATATCATATGCATTTAGAGTGCTGCAGATGTATAAGTATTTTGCATAAACACCAGATTTTAGTTGGTAAAAAATATTTATTATATAAATAATAAAAAAAAATTTTTTACAGAAAAGTTTAGCAAGGTAAATATTGTGATAAGGCCACACATTAACCCCTTCTCACCAGGGCGATTTTCAGTTTTCTGTTTTCCGTTTATTCGTCCCCTTTTCCAAGAGCCATAACTTTTTTATTTCTCTTTCAATACAGTCATATAAGGGCTTATTTTTGCGGGATGAGTTGTACTTTCAGATGAAATTATTTATTTTACCATATAGGGTACAGAAAAATGGAAAATAAATTTCAAGTGCAGTGAAATTGCAAAAAAGTGCAATTACACGCTTGTTTTTGGCTTTCTTATTCGCCATGATCACTGTATGGTAAAACTGATGGGTCAGTATGATGCCTCAGGTTGGTATGAGTTTGTAGATAACAAACATGTATACTTTTACCATCATCTAAGTGGTGAAAAAAAATTCTGAAGTTTTTAAAGAAAAAGAATTATGCCTATGGCACCATTTTCCACAACAGGTAGCATTCTCATTTTTCAGGATTTGGGGCTGTGTGATGGTTTATTTTTTATGGTTTGAGCTGACGTTTCTAATGATACAATATTTGGGTGGTTGTGCTGTTTTGATCGTTTATTATTGCATTTTATTTCAATGTTGTGGCGACCAAAAAGATGTAATTTTGGCGTTTGGACTTTTTTTTCCGTTATGCAGTTTACAAATCTGATTAATTGATGTTATCTTTTGATAGATCGAGCATTTCTGAATGCAGCACTATCAAATTTTTTTTTTTTTTATACTTTTAAAAACGTTTTATTTTCACTGCTTTACTTAACCACCAGACGGCCTCAGCACTCCAAAGTCTGATTGCTTGTTTTTCAGTTGTGCCCAAAAGTTTACATACCCTGACAGACTTTTTGCTTTCTTGGCCTCTGTTCAGAGAATGATAACAACAATTTTTTTTCCACTCATGGTTAGTGGTTGGGTGAAGCCATTTATTGTCAAACTACTGTGTTTTCTCTTTTTAAATCATAATGACAAACAAAAACATCCAAATGATCCTGATCAAAAGTTCACATACCCCTGTTCTTAATACCGTGCATTGCCCCATCTAACATCAATGACAGCTTGAAGTCTTTTGTAGTAGTTGTGGATGAGGCTCTTTATTTTCTTAAATTGCAAAGTTGTCCATTCTTCTTGGCAAAAAGCCTCCAGTTTCTGTAAATTCCTGGGTTTTCTTGCATGATGCTTAACTTCTCCCCAGAGTGGCTCATTGATATTGAGGTCAGGAGACTGAGATGCCCAGTCCAAAACATTCACTATTTTCTGCTTTTTTAAAGAAAGGTCACTTTGGCCTTGAACTTTCGATCGTTGCATGTTGGAATGCCCAAGTACATCCCATGTGCAACTTCCGAGCTGATAAGCACAAATTTGCCTTCAATATTTGCTGATAACGCGCTGCATTCATCTTTCCTTCAACTTTGACCAAGTTTCCTGTGCCTTAGTAGCTCACACATTCCCACATCATCAGTGATCCACCTCCTTTGTTTACAGTAGGAATGGTGCTCCTTTCCTCTCTGTGCTATTTGGCATATTGTAGGTGAGATACTATGTGGCATTTGCGCAGTAATGGCTTTTTTTCTGGCGGCTCAACCATGCAGACCATTTTTCTTCAAGTGCCTCCTTATTATCTTTTTTTTTTTTAAACCAATAGATTTTTATTAAGTTTTGGGAATAAAAGAACCATTTACATCAAGTGGTACTAAAATCACTAAAATCACAAGTACCATAAACAGTCAAACAACCAACAACAGGGTGGGGAATGGTTGGGTAAAGGGAAGGGATAGCATCAAAATATCGGTACAAATTGTCAGGCATAAAGTAAAATACATTTGTTCATGGGGGGAAGTACAGATGACTCAAGTAGGAATTTTAACAGTATTGTACTGAGAAGATACCCATGTATCCCACCAATTCAGTACTTTTGTTTTGTGAGATAGGTCATGCTCTAAGGTTAGTTAATATGAGAAATGTAGATTCAGGCACGCCGTCAACTCTTCAAATATAGGGATCATAGAAGATTAGAGATGAGCGATGTTCGATCCGAATAGTTTGCCAATCTCAAATTCGAGTTGATTTTGGCGCTATTCGAGTCATTCGCCGAATTCGAACAATTTGGTTCAAATTCGGCGAAATTCGAACATGTTCGATTTTGGTTCGAAAATGCGGCAGATGCGTTCAGAAAACCGCATCTGCCGCATTTTCAGCCAAAATAAACAGCTAAAGTAAACAGTTAAAAATAAAAAAATAATAAATGCTCACCTGTCCGCGGTCCACCGAAGCCTCCGGCAAGGTCCTGCGGCTTCTAGGACCTGTGGTGACGTCATGTTCACATGACCGGAGTTCCGCGAGAACATGACGTCACCACAGGTCCTGGAAGCACAGGACCTTGCCGGAAAGCTTAAAATAGATATTTTTATGTTTCGGACCCTTTCTTTAAGTAACGTTTACAAAAAATAATAAATGCTCACCTGTCCGCGGTCCACCGAAGCCTCCGGCAAGGTCCTGCGGCTTCTAGGACCTGTGGTGACGTCATGTTCACATGACCGGAGTTCCGCGAGAACATGACGTCACCACAGGTCCTAGAAGCTGCAGGACCTTGCCGGAGGCTTCGGTGGACCGCGGACAGTAGAGCATGATTATTTTTTTATTTTTAACACTTTCTTTCACTTTTTTTCACTTCCACAATGTATGTATATACATTGTGGAAGTGAAAATGCCCCACAGGCCCGGTTTGTTCGTTTTCCAGGGTGTTCGACGGTGTTCGTCGAGCATTCGACGAACATTCGTCGAACACCCCGTCGATTCGACGAATCGAATCGAATTCGAACACCTGGGTGGTGGCTCATCTCTATAGAAGATCTCCAGTGGTTAGCTATGCATTGACATGAAGCTATTAGAACATTTGTGATATTTGGTTTTAAAATAGGGGGATAAGAGATTAGTCCCACTCCCAATAATGCTAAAGGAGCATCAAGTGTGAGAGAAAGGCCCGTCAATATGGATAGGAGCGATTCTACCCCTTTCCAAAAAAGCTTCAACTTCGGACACTCCCACCACACGTGGGACACCGTTCCTGTAATGAGACAACCCTTCCAGCACAAAGGTGTAGTAGAGGATCTCCCACTCCCAAATCTAGATATGCGGGCTGGGGTCATGTACCAATCCAATTGTAGCTTTATTGATTGCTCCAAATGATTTATACATGATATGTAGGAGGCCGCATGGCTAGAAGCTAAATGCCAGTCCACGAGCGGGACTGAAAAAGTGAGTCTGGATTCCCATCTAATCATAAAGGGCAATTTAACCACGGATCTATGGGAAATAAGAGCTTTATAAATTATGGCCACTGATTGACGGCTATATCCGCTTTGTTTAAAAAGTGCTTGTAATGATAGGTTGTAAGTTCTAAAGTCTGAAACGGGGAAAACAATCGAGGTCAGAAAATGCCTAAGTTGAAGATACTGGAAATAACATGTCAGCGGTAGTGAAAATTTGGCTGCTATGGAATTAAATGGAAGTATTCTCCCCTGGTCCAACACTTCATCTAGTTGAAGACGGCCACACTCCTTCTAGAAGGTTAGAGAAAGGGCACCCAACATGGTCTCTATTGCCTGTAAAGAAATATAACGAAATAGAAATGGAAAATTCTCAGGTATATGGGCGAGTCAGAGTATTGTAGTAGATTCATTTCCAAAAGAAGTTTGGTGGATTTGCGAGGGGCCAGCCAGGATTCGATTTGTAGCCAAAGAGAGGAGGGGGACTCCACCCACGAAATCTTAGCTATTTCGAGCAATATTGCATTGTAATAAGAGGCGATGTCAGGAACACCAACCCCGCCTGCAGCATAGTGGAGGGTGAGTGTGGACATAGCAACACGGTGAGGTTTGCCGCTCCAAATAAATCAGCCTATTGCTGCCTGAAAAAGATTCAGGTATTTACGGGGAAAAAATATGGGAATAAATCTCATAATATATAAAGGTACTGTTACACGCCGCAATCTCGCCTGGAAATCATAAGGCCGATATGTTGCCCCAAAGCAATCACCGTGAAATTGCCTCACAGTTGCAGCGCGTGATTTGGGAATTTCACAGCGATAAATCGCCCCTCGACCATCGCCTGATTCCTGAACAGTGCTCAGGAATCAGCCGCAACTGTTAAGGTGATATTTCCGTGTGCTGAAGCGTGCTGAAGTCCGCGCCCCGTCTGAGATGATTGGCGTGGGCTACTGTGCTCCCATTGACTGTCAGTTGACATCGCGCCATATTTGAAGAGCTGTCCGTTCAGCACCACACACATCTTCATTTACACAACCGTCCGCAAACTCAGTGCAAACTCTGATAGACAATGGCGTCATATATTAGCCAGCCTCCCAGAGCAGGCTGACCAATCGTAATGCTGTTGCATTGTCCAATGAGCGTGTATGGGGTGCGGTATACACCAGTGGCGATGGAATTAGGCAAGATTGGTTCCGCTATAGGTGAGGCGCCTTAGCCTTAGCTTTAGGGCGAAATTGCGGCGTATGATGCCGCCATCGGTGATCTGAGGCGACCACTAAAAACGTGAGCACGCACGTTAGATCGCCACATATCGCCAGCTGAGATTGCGGCGTGTGACGGTACCCTTAAATGTTTGGGAGTATCATCATTTTAACCGTTTGAATTTTGGCCATCCAGAATAATTGAAATGTGGAAGAATGTGCGAAAATAGTTTGAATATTGTTCAGTGTTATCTTGCAGTTATATTTAATAATATATTTAGAGTGTGTAATATGAATCCCTAGTTATTTGAAACCGTCCGGTGACCAAATAAAAGAGTACTGTGAGCAAAGTAGGAGCTGGGTGGGGGCGGGTATGTTGATGGGGAAAATAGAGGATTTAGACAGGTTGAGCTTATAATTAGTGATGAGCGAGTATGCTTGTGACTACTCGGTACTCGCACGAGTATCACTGTACTCGGGCTACTCGGCGAGTACCGAGTAATCTCGCGATACTCGTGCTGTACTCGGGGTCCTCATCCCTGCATGTTGGCGCTCTTTAGGGAACCAGCTCACATGCAGGGATTGGCTGGCAGTCACTGCAATGCCACAGCCCTGTTAGTTGTGGCATTGCAGTGATTGGCCGCCCCGCACAGCGTGACTGAGCCTTTATAAGACCCGGCCACGATGTGCTCTGCACACAGCCATCCAGACAGTCAGTGTAGGGAGAGTGTCTGCTGCTGCTTAAGGGACAGATTTGCGTCCCTCATAGGTAGATCCGGAGCAGGGCTGCAAACTGCTGCTGACCAGAACAGTCCTTCTCAGGACTAATCTAGGAGGATATAGGCAGGGTGATCCAGATCGGAGTCCAAGCTTTCCAGTGACCAGACAAGTCCTCAGGAGACTGTTGCAGCTGACTAGCTGTATACAGGCAGGGTTTAATATCCATATCCAGCTTTCCTGTGACCAGAACAGCCAGGAGACTGTTGTAGCTGACTAGCTCTATACAGGCAGGGTCTAATATCCATATCCAGCTTTCCTGTGACCTGAACAGTCAGGAGACAGTTGTAGCTGACTAGCTGTATACAGGCAGGCTATCCATATCCAGCTTTCCTGTGACCAGAACAGTCAGGAGACTGTTGTAGCTGACTAGCTGTATACAGGCAGGGTCTAATATCCATATCCAGCTTTCCTGTGACCAGAACAGTCAGGAGACTGTTGTAGCTGACTAGCTGTATACAGGCAGGGTCTAATATCCATATCCAGCTTTCCTGTGACCAGAACAGTCAGGAGACTGTTGTAGCTGACAAGCTGTATACAGGCAGGCTATCCATATCCAGCTTTCATGTGACCAGAACAGTCAGGAGACTGTTGTAGCTGACTAGCTCTATACAGGCAGGGTCTAATATCCATATCCAGCTTTCCTGTGACCAGAACAGCCAGGAGACTGTTGTAGCTGACTAGCTCTATACAGGCAGGGTCTAATATCCATATCCAGCTTTCCTGTGACCAGAACAGTCAGGAGACTGTTGTAGCTGACCAGCTGTATACAGGCAGGCTATCCATATCCAGCTTTCCTGTGACCAGAACAGTCAGGAGACTGTTGTAACTGTATACAGGCAAAATGCGCAAGGGCGTTGGCAAGGAACAAGGAAGTGGACGTGATGGTGGTGGAGGCAGAGGCCGAGGTCACGTGCAAGCACTAATTTCGCAACAACAAAGTGCCACATCTACTCGCTCGCACGTCCTGTCCCAAATTCTTGGGGCCCGCAGCAGTACACCGCTCTTGAACCAAGACCAGTGTCAACAGGTTGTTACTTGGATAGCGGATAATGCTTCCAGTCAGATTGGCACCTCCACAAACACCCTGTCTTCCACACGGTCAAGTGTCAGTAGCCGTGATACTGCACCGCACATTTCCCAACCTGATCCTCCTTCCTACCACCAGGCCGAGTACACGTCTACGGACATTACTGATCCCACACTTGGACACTCGGAAGAGCTGTTCACGTATCCATTCGCACAATCTGGCCTCTCGCCAGCTCCTGTTGAAGTGGATGATGAGGAGAGCGTATGTACCGATGCCCAAATATTTGAGCAGCCACGTTCTCACGAAGGGAACGTTGGCAACGTGTCTCAACAAGGGGTGGACGATGATGAGACACAATTGCCAGGAAGTCAGGAGGAGGATCAGGGTGCGGAAGAGGAAGACGCCGTGGTGGATGATCCAGTAGCTGACCCAACCTGGCAGGAGGATATGCAGAGCGAGGACAGCTGTGCACAGGGGGAAGGAGGCGTAGCATCCCAACAGGCAGTAAGAAGCAGGGTGGTGTCCGCAGGCAGAAGGCATGCAACCGTTCCCCGGAACAACAACACGACAAAAGGTGCCTGTGCAAATGTTAGGTCTTCCCGAGTCTGGCAGTTTTTTAAGTTGGCTCCAGATGACTCTAAAAAGGCCATTTGCAACACCTGCCATGCCAGCATCAGCAGGGGTACGAAAACTAGCAGCCTGACCACCACCAGCATGATCAGGCACATGTCAGCCAAGCACCCGACTTTGTGGGAAGTACAACAGAGTCGAGGAGCGGTGCTTGCTGATGTCACTGCTACGTCTTCGCATGTTGTGCGTGCGAGCCAATCCCCTGTCCATGCTGGCCGCGAACAAGCCTCCGGCCCTGCACCTGAAGTTGCCCACGCACAAATAACACCACCATCAAGCACGTCCTTGTCCCAGCGCAGCGTACAGTTATCCATTCAGCAAACCTTTGAACGCAGGCGCAAATACGCTGCCAACGCCCCACATGCCACAGTTCTAAATGCTCACATTTCGCGACTGCTTGCGCTAGAAATGTTACCTTTCCGGCTGGTGGAGACGGAAGCATTCAGCGACCTGATGGCGGCTGCTGTCCCACGTTACTCGGTCCCCAGCCGCCACTATTTCTCCAGGTGTGCCGTCCCCGCATTGCATAACCACGTGTCACAAAGCATCACATGTGCCCTGAACAACACTGTTTCAGCCAAAGTCCACCTAACCACAGACACGTGGACAAGTGCTTGTGGGCAAGGCCGCTACATCTCCTTGACGGCATACTGGGTTAATATTGTGGAAGCTGGGACCCAGTCTGAGCGAGGGACAGAACACGTCCTTCCCACACCAAGGATTGCATGCCCTACCTCTGTTAGGGTTTCACCCACACTCTACAGCTCCGGAATGTCATGCTCCTCAGCCTCCTCCTCCTCCTCCTGCACATCCTCATCCACTTTACCCTCCACACCAGTCCCAAGCTGGAAGCACTGCAGCACTGCCTCTGCGAAGCGGCAACAGGCTGTGCTGAAGCTAATATGCATAGGTGACAAACCCCACAATGCAGAAGAGGTGTGGACAGCTCTGAAACAGCAGGCAGATCACTGGCTCACACCTCTGAACCTAAAGCCAGGAAAGGTCGTGTGTGACAATGGCCGGAACCTGGTGGCAGGTTTGAGGCGAGGCCAGCTGACGCATGTTCCATGCGTGGCCCATGTGCTCAACCTGGTGGTTCAGCGGTTTCTAAAGTCATACCCAGAGCTGTCTGATCTGCTGGTAAAAGTTCGCTGCCTGTCTGCATATTTTCGCAAGTCACCTGCTGCTTCAGCCGGCCTTGCCGGCTTTCAGCGCCGTTTGCGTCTTTCGACCAACAGACTGGTGTGTGATTTCCCACGCGTTGGAATTCAACTCTGCACATGTTGGTCAGGATATGTGAGCAGAAGAGGGCAGTTATTGACTACCTGCATCACCTAAGCCGTCGGGAAATGGGTCAAACTCCACACATAACACTTGAGGAGTGGAGATGGATGTCCGACCTATGTACTGTCCTCCAAAACTTTGAGGACTCCACCAAGATGGTGAGCGGCAATGATGCCATTATTAGCGTCACCCTACCGCTACTCTGCCTTCTAAAACGGTCTCTGCTCAAAAACAAAGATGATGCATTGCAGGCGGAGCATGATGAGTTGGAGCAAGAAACAGTAGTGGGTGTGGGTGATAACACACAGCCCAGCCTCATCTCATCACAACGTGCAGTGGAGGAGTATGGGAAGTTCGAAGGTTAGCACTCAATTATGGTGATGGTCACGGTGCAATTGAAAGGGGCCAGAGGTCCCGTAATCAAGAGGATATCAAACATCAATGCACACGTGCAATAGGGGAAAGCTGTATAATATCTCAGCCTGCAGGAGTAGCTGAAGTAGCTGATCACCTGTATGGAGGTATGGTAGAGCAGAGCTCTATGGATTGGTGGCGCAGTGTGGATGGCTGACACAACTGTGTCCAAGCTGATGGCCAGCCATCAGCTTGGACACAGTTGTGTCAGCCATCCACACTGCGCCACCAATCCATAGATCTCTGCAGGCTGAGATATTATACAGCTTTCCCCAGGGAACCTCCCTAACAAAGTTACCTTTTATACCTACTGTATGAACTACCATATCTCAAGCCTCAACATTTTAGGCGACTCTGTGAACAAGGCCAATAATTTGGCCGAAACGTTAGTCTGTCGCTTCACCACGGAATTGTAAATAAACTGCTCACTTGATTCATATACTTCTATTGCACGTGTGCATTGATGTTTGATATCCAGTGGAGGAGTATGACGAGGAGGAGTAGGAGGAGGATGAAGACATGGAGCAACTCTCTGGCCAAATTGAGGATATGACATGCACACCAGTCATACCCTCGCTTCAGCGTGGCTGGCCAGAGGACAGGGGAGATGAGGAGGAGGACAGCATGTTCAGTCATCGTGTTGGTCAGGATACTGAAGTGATGGCTGTTAAGCGTCTGGCGCACATGGCTGACTTTATGGTAAGCTGCCTGGCTCGTGACCCTCGCGTTCATAACATCTTAGCCGAAAATCACTACTGGTTGGCAACACTCTTAGAGCTACGCTACAAGGAGAACTTTATGTCTCTTATTCCTGAGGCGGAGATGTCAGCCAAAATGCAGCAGTTCCAGAAGGCCATAGTCACGGAAGTAGGCAAAGCATTCCCCTCACAAAACGCTAGCGGCGAAGGTCAAGAATCGGTGGACAACCAAGGCGTACGGCCGAGAGGGGCACAAGTCCAATCCGCCAGAGGTAGGGGAACAGTCTTTACGATATGGGACAGTTTTCTCAGCCCCTCACATGCCACAGCCCCTGAGGAGCGGGGTAGTGCCACAAGAAATGCTAAGTTTGGCCAGATGCTGAAGGAGTACCTTGCAGATCGAACAACTGTACTCCGACATTCCTCTGTGCCTTACAATTATTGGGTCTCCAAGCTGGACACGTGGCATGAATTGGCTCTCTACGCCTTGGACGTCCTGGCCTGCCCTGCCGCTAGCGTTTTGTTAGAGCGTGTTTTTAGTGCCGCAGGTGGAATCATTACTCATAAACGCACCCATCTGTCAACTGAAAATGCTGACAGGCTGACTCTGATCAAGATGAACAAGGGTTGGATTGGGCCAGACTTCACCACACCACCAGCAAATGACAGCGGAATTTAAATTTTGTTATGGGAATTTGCCATGTACCTCCACTCACCCATGGGTACACACTTCTGGACTTTGGATAATCGCTGGACTGCTCCTCCTTCTCCTCATGTGCCACCATGATGACTGTTACAATAGTTAGGCTGTTGTTTCAGGTATACCCCCAGTGGTAAATTTTTTTGCCCATTCTTTTAGAATGGGCATTACAACGACAGGAGACCCGCTCCTTTTCAATGGGAAAAATGTTTTGAGGCCCTCATGCACGTCTCTAGCCGGGGACAATATGGAGCCTCCCAATTTTTGGCTGCCCTGCCAAAGGGCTATACTACAATACACCCACTTCAGGTTTACAGGCCCTCATGCATGTCTGAATGCATGGGTCATTGGTGAACCTCCCAATTTTTGGCTGCCCTGCCAAAGGGCTATACTACAATACACCCACTTCAGGTTTACAGGCCCTCCTGCACGTCTGCATCCAGGGGCATTGTTGAACTTCCCAATTTTTGGCTGCCCTTCCAAAGGGCTATACTACAATACACCCACTTCAGGCTTACAGGCCCTCCAGCACGTCTGTATCCAGGGGCATTGTTGAACCTCCCAATTTGTGGCTGCCCTGCCAAAGGGCTATACTACAATACACCCACTTCAGGTTTACAGGCCCTCCTGCACGTCTGTATCCAGGGGCATTGTTGAACCTCCCAATTTTTGGCTGCCCTGCCAAAGGGCAATACTACAATACCCACTTCAGGTTTACACGCCTCATGCATGTCTGTATGCATGGGTCATTGGTGAACCTCCCAATTTTTGGCTGCCCTGCCAAAGGGCTATACTACAATACACCTACTTCAGGTTTACAGGCCCTCATGCATGTCTGTATGCATGGGTCATTGGTGAACCTCCCAATTTTTTGCTGCCCTGCCAAAGGGCTATACTACAATACACCCACTTCAGGTTTACAGGCCCTCCTGCACGTCTGTATCCAGGGGCATTGTTGAACCTCCCAATTTTTGGCTGCCCTGCCAAAGGGTAATACTACAATACACCCACTTCAGGTTTACAGGCCCTCATGCTACTACAATACACCCACTTCCTCAAAATGGGCACATTATGTCAAGACAGGGCTTCATGTGCGTCTCTTCTCAGGGACATCGGAGTGCAGCACAATGTTTTCACGTAAAATCTTTCATGTAATCACAAAAAGTAACATACACCAGCTGTATCTCACTATTGGGTATGTGCCCTTAACATTTCCACCCTGAATATTCATTTTGGTGTCATTTTGGAAGGTTTTCTGGTGACTCCGTAAAATTGGCGTGAAACTCGGACAAGATTGTTCACAGCTGTGAGTTTTGAGTGAGAAATGCTTACAGGGGTCTTCCCCATGGTGTTGCCATGTCATTTGAGCACTCTTCTGAGACTTTTGTGACATTTTTAGGGTTTCTACATGCTGCCGGCAGTCATTTCATAAAAATACTCGGGTGTCCCATAGGATAATATTGGGCACGGTGCTCGGGCCGAGTACACGAGTATCTTGGGATGCTCGGCCCGAGCATCGAGCACCCGAGCATTTTGGTACTCGCTCATCACTACTTATAATATGATGCTCTGGAGAAGTCATCAAGACATTATCTCAGGAATAGTGGTGGTGACATTCATGCAAGTGAGGATAACATCATCCGCATACAATCCTATTTTATGGTCCGTGGAACCAATTGTGATGACCGAGATGTTGGAATTTGTATGGATAATTGCTGCCAACGGCTCCATGACTAAGGCAAAAATAAGCAGGAAGAGGGGGCAACCCTGACGGGTTCCATTTGTGATGTTGAAATTGGATGAGGCAAAACCTGCAGCTCTTACAGTGGCACACAGTGATGAATACAAAGCCATAATCGCTGACTTAATATGACCTTGAAATGAAAATGTATCTATAACCGCAGCCAGGTACTCCCAATGCACCCTATCAAACGCTTTCTCTGCATCCAAAGAAATGAGCGCACCGGGGGTCCCCTCCAGAACCTCTAGAAGGTTTATAACTCGTCTGGTCGCATCTCTCGTTTGTCTATTGAGGATAAAGCCCACCTGATCCATAGCAATCAGAGATGGCAAAACAATCATGAGGCGGTTGGCTAGCAACTTGGCATATATCTTAAGATCACAGTTGAGAAAGGCTATCAGGCGATAGTTATCGGGTGTTGTGGGGGGTTTACCGGGCTTTGGAATAGTGGAGATATCTGCTTGCAACCCTTCCGGTTTCATTTAACCTTTGAGTTGCCAGAACTGAAATAATTTTAAAACAAATGGAGTCAGCAGGGGGGCAAAGGGGGGGGGGCAAAGGAGGAGTAATATTTATAGGTTTAACCATCTGGGCCTGGAGCTGAGCGCTTTCTCAAGGAGCGAATGATCCCCAAGATTTCCTCTTCAGAGAATGGTTTATTTAGAAAGTCTATTTGAGAGGAGGTTAGGGAGGAAAGCTTAGCTTTTTTTTAAAAAAAAAGTCTTGTATAGATTCAATTGATGGCTGAGGGGTGTTAGTTGAGGCATTAAGATTATAGAGAGAGAGAGTCATAATAGTTCCTGAACTGTTCAGCAATTTGTATGGGATTACGAACGTGTGTACCCTCTGGGGAAACAATATGCAAAATCCTTGACCAAACTTCAGTCTTCTTAACCCTGCGTGCCAAAAGGGCACTCGCTCTGTCCCCCATCCCATAGTAAGATGATTACATTTTTTTTAGTTGAAGTTCTACTTTAGTTAGCAGGAGCGTCCAGAGCTGATTACGAGTATAAACTAAATCCATATAAGTAACAGCAGTGGGGGAAAGTTTATGTCTGGACTCAAGAATTTTAATGCATGCTAGAAGGGAGTGTAGGGATTCATTATATGTCTTCTTGAAATGAGCAGCTAATTTGACGGCTCCTCATAACTGCCTTGTGAGCAAACCACACTGAGTCAGGGAGAATGTTGTCCACGTCATTAAGAAAAAATAATCCTTTATTTGGCTCGTTGTAGTGTCATTATTGGATGGGAAGGTTAATTTCTAGTGCGCAGTGGGGACAGCGAAGTCGCATAAGCTATTGTAAGAGTTATGGGAGCATGGTCAGACCATGTAATGGTGTCAATATTTGCAGTTAAGCAGTGGGGAAAAAGGGAGTCATCTACCAAGAAAAAGTCAAGTCGGCTAAAAGATCTATATCTGTGAGAAAAGTGGGTGTAGTCTCGTTCGTTGCTATGTAAATAGTGCCAGATGTCGTGTAAATTAAAGTTGGATATCAATGGTGCAAGCTCACCTCTGTGACACAGTGGGGTGGAGCAGTCTAAGGATTTAGCAATAGGGGCATTAAAGTCCCCGGCAATAAGTTTACGGCCTGAAAAAGACGGGGTCAATTTTCCCATAAGGTCTCTAACATACCTGATTTGCCAAGTATTGGGTACATATATGGACAGTAAAGAATATAACACGTCATTTAAGCGACAAATGACCAATACATATCTCCCCTCAGGGTCAGCAACCATTTTGACCAAATCAAATGAGATCCCACAGTGTATGAAAATTGCAACACCTGCTTTTTTACTCTCAGCATTGGCGAAGAATTGGTGAGGGTAAAAACGTGACGCCATCCTGTGATTATCTTTTTCTAATAAATGAGTTTCCTGCAACATGACTATATCACAGCATGATTTTTTAAGGTGACCCCAGACTAATGCACATTTTTGGGGTGAATTAAGGCCATTTACATTAATGGCGAGAGCTGTTATATGCATGGTTATACAATCATGTTACATAGAGCCATACCTTGAACACACTTATGCCATAACAAGAAGGTGCCAATCTGGATGTGGAAGAAAGGGAATAAGGGAAGGGGGAGGTAAACAGGAGTGAAGTGCAAAACATCAAAAACAAAAACAACAAATAGGAAAAAATAGAACCTTTCCCTGATCCCAGGGTAATCCCACAGCGTACTGTGGGTAAGAGCGGTAAAACTCGCTCGTCGGGGCAAAAAATCCCAGAAAAACTTGAGCAAAGAGGAGAAAAGTAGTATAAAAGAGAGAGGTGCAGCAGAAAAGGCAGAGGAGAACGACGGAGGAAAAAAGAGTGGAAAGGGGACAAATAGAGGAGAAAAGGGGTTTTAGGAAGGGGGAACATAAAGACTAGAAGATGAAAGAAGAGAAGAGGGAAGTTTCAGCAGAAAAACCTGGGATGTATGAGTAGAGTCCAGGAAGAAAGTCCTCGGGCAAAATGTTCAGATATATCCATAGTGGCTGAATCTAAATCAGGCCACCGACCATTCTGGATCAATCCTCTTTCCAAGATGTTTCCAGCTTGAGGTTCGTCCAGGTCCGAGTGAAGACGGCGAAAGTTGAGATCTCGGAGGGTGAAGGCCCTATTGTGAGACCAGCTTCTCTGCCTGCTTGGGAACCAGGCATACAAACGAAGTGTCATCCTTCCGTATGATCAGCCTTGTGGGGTAACCCCATCTGTATCCAATGTCCTTATCCCGTAAAATAAAGCTTAAGGTTTAAAGGCGCATCTAAGCGCTAATGTTCCCGGGGAGAGATCTGGGAAGACTTTGATTTTTGCAAATCTGTCAGAAAGAGAGGCAGCATTTCTGACAGCCCTCAGAAAATCTTCTTTTGTTTCAAAATAATGTATTCTGGCAAGAACATCCCGTGGAAGTTCTGGATTAACGCTTGCTGGCTTGGGGACTCTGTGGATGCGATCTATTTTTAAATCCCTTTTGTCCACATCAGGGAGAAGCTCAGAAATAAAGTCCTGCAGAAAGGCGCGGAGAGCAGTTGGAGGGATTGATTCATCTATTCCCCGCAATCTAACATTATTGCGTCGGTGGCGGTCCTCCAGATTTTTAGTCTAGACCTTATCTATCGATTGCTGAAGCTGCTCGTGCGCATCCAGAAGAGCATTATGCGAGTTAACTAGTTCCACCATCTTAGTCTCCAGGCAGTCAGTGCGGGAGCCCAGATCAGCTACCTCCCCTCGCACCTCCGTGACCATGATCCTCATATCCTCCTGGATGGATGATCGCAGGGCTGAAAGAAGCTCTTTCATTAGAGAATGAGTAATGGGACCCTCAGCAGCTTGTGTGGAAGAGGGGAGCCCCTGGTTCTCTAAGTCACGGCGGGAAGCTCTGGCAGCACGCGGTGAAGGCGGCGCCATATTAGATTCCAGCCCAGGAGCCAGGCGGCCAGGAACGAAATAGTCAGATACCCACTTAGGGAACTGTTGTTGTGGGGTCTGACCTTCCCCTCTACTCACTAAGTCTCTGGGTACAGAGGGGAGCACTTTGGTGAGTGAAGCACCACTATGGAGGGTAGGTTGCCACTTAGTTGCCCATAGACTTGGGAGCTCCTGGATTAGGCAGCCTCCACCATCAGCCGTCAGGCCACGCCCCATCCCTCATTATTATCTTGAAACAGCCACACAACTAGTTTTCAGTGAGTCCTGTATTTCAGCTGATGTTATTTGTGGGTTTTTCTTTGCATCCCGAACAATTTTACTGGCAGTTGTAGCTGAAGTCTTTGTTGGTCTACATGATCATGGTTTGGTTTTTACAGAGCTCCTGATTTTCCATTTATTAATCATAGTTTGAACACTGCTAACTGGCATTACCAATTCCTTGTATTTTTTTTGTATCCCTTTCCTGTTTTATACAGTTCAACTATTTTTTCCCTAGATCCATTGACAATTCTTTTTGCTTTCCCAAAGACTCATATGAAAGATGCAAGAATCTGTCTGGATCCCAGAAACTCACTCAGCTTTTATGCACACACTCATTTTACAAGCAAACAGGTCACAGGTGAGGAGTTACATTTATAGCCATTCAAACCCATTTGTGTCAACATTTGTGCATGTTATCAGGCCAAAATCACCAGGTTATGTGAACTTTAGATAGGGGTCATTTGGATGTTTTTTGTTGTCATTATGATATAAAAAGACAAAACCCAATGGTTTAACAATAAATGACTTCACCCAATCACTAAGCATAAGCAGAAAAAAAAGTTTTCGTGTTATCATTCATATTCTCTGAAAAAAGGCCAAGAAAGCAAAAAAATCTGCTGGGGTGAGTAAACTTTTGAGCACAATTGTATGATTGGATGGGCTACAGCCATTCAAACAGGGGAAATGATCACACCCTGCCAATGATGTCACTGGGAGATCATAGGCAACAAGTGAATTAGGACAGCTTCCAGGTTCATCGGAAGACCCTGGGCTTCCAGACAACAGGATACAAGTCCCATAATCACTTCACAAATTTGTGTAGCAGTTTCAAATTAGATCTGTAGTTTGACCTAACCACTATTTGGAATCATAGAATATAATAAAATGTCCTCACTAATTTTACTGTCTAAAAGGATAAAATTATATTTACCGATGGCTTAGTTTTGAATAATATCTAGTTAAACAAAATTCCCATAACTATATGGGGATTTTAACTAGTCTGCAGCATATCTTTGGTATGACATCTTATAAAAATTCCTTCAAAATAGTGTAGATATCACAGTATTTGTATATAGATATTGCCAGTAGTATTGATAGGTGTCCCATTTGGCCATCACTACTGCCTATGCTCATTTCAAGTTTCAGGACGTGTACCTTATATACCTACAGCACTCTGAGTTGAGGTAAATGAAGGTGTTTTTTGAAATTCATTACTTTATTTTTATTGCTAAATTCAGTATTGAGAAGATGTGATGAATTGTATTTTGTCTTATGGGAAATTTGTCTTTCACTTATGAACATTTAAGAATAATCAGTTAGGCTAGGGTTACACTTGCGTTTTTTTTTTTTTTAAATCCTGATCCGGTTTTGAGCTTTCAAAAAGCTCAAAACCGCATCAGGAAACGCTCCTCATACGAGCCCATTGTAACCACCCGATTGCATTACATGCAATCCGGGTTACCGCATCCGGCTCTTCAGCCTGCGTGAAAAATCATGCAGGCTGCAGTTTTCGGAGCGGTTCTATCATCTGCAATGCGGTAACCGTATTGCTCAGGATGTAACTCCTGAGCAATCCGATTACCGTATACTTTGCTTATCCCGGCTGCCGCCGGGATAAGCACATGTTAAAGTTGTTAAAAAAGCTTAAATATTAATAATAATTGTGGCCAGGTTATCACACCTTTGGTCTTACAGTTGATAAAAGGGGAGGCACCGAAGGCTCTGGCACCTTCCATCTGTCTAGAGGAAGCAGGAAAAGTAGTCTGGAATGCATGTTTGCATTCTACAGCGGCAAGGAACCGGAAATGATGCGCTATTCTGGTCATGTGATGCGTCAGGTGACCGTCCGGGAGATGTGAAAAGGCACAGCTCCAGGCGGCAGTGACGTGAGTAAGTGTTAATGTACCCTTTGTATGATCCAACTATGCAGCATGTAATCTGCACATATGTAGCATGGGCTAACCTGGTGGTACTGCAATTGATATTAATTGTCTATTACAGACACCAACGTTGCCATCATCTGCACAGGGATGGTTATTTGTTGAGCACCAATCCCTGTCTTTGTACCACGACTTCCCTGAAGAAGAGGGATCTGAAACGCGTCGGGAGCGGATCAGGTGATATGGTGGCTATCTGATTTATATACTGAGCCCTAATGAGCCTGGAGGACACTAGTATGAGGTCATCTATGAGCTCTGAGGACTCTGTCGCACGCAGAATGGTGAAGACAGCCGGGTGAGATTGTTCCTTTTATATAGGAATTATTCCGCTGTTTACATCGATGCATGCGGTTAAACTCACCATGAAGGTGATTGTATAAAATGATAACCTGTTTTCGTGGGGCATTAACCATAAGGTAAACAGATGCTAACCAGTGTCCTTAGGTGATACAGACAGGACATCTGGTTGTTCTGTATTAACCCTTGGTGATAGAAGTTTTTTTTTTAGCATTACACAGGTTTTGCACTATCACTTTTGCTTGTATGATTGACGACTCTTGTCTTTTAAATTTGAGTTTAGTAAAGGTTAAGTTTTAACTTCTCATATAATTTCGTGCTAATATTCTAATACAATGATGATTTGTGTAAAATAATGTATTCCGGGGTAGTGATTAACCCCATTAGCATCCTCTGCGCCGCATGTGTGCACACAGATTGCTGATGTGGCTCAAATCCTAGTAATGAAGGGGTTAATATGAAGCTGGTGTAGTGGCACCATGTATGTTGAGAGTGTCCTCACTCTCTGCAGACATGGTGTCATTACACCATGTGTGTGAAGGGGTTAATTGTTCTGTAAAATGGCTTTATATTTCCACTGTAAAAGCTGGCGTTCTGTTACTGCCTATGGGGAGCTGTACCTGCTGTGTGGTGTTGAAGCCCTGTCTCACCTTCAGCACCTGCAGTGTTCAGCACCACACAGCGTGATAGCTTACTGTACCGGCAAAGCGGGGGAAATTTAAACACAGGTGCGAGTATCGCACCATGTAGTGTATGGGTGCGAGATTTTCTCGCACCCATAGACTTCTATTGCCTGCACGCACATTAGAATCATGTGCAGTCGCAGCATGCACTTGCTTCTGACTCGCAATGCGAGTTAGGCGCTGGGGACTCGCACCAGTGTGCACTGCCTGATAGGGCAACACTGGTCCGAGAGCAATGCGAGTTTCCCTCACATTGCACTCACGCGAGTCCCTCACACTGTGTGCCTTCAGCCTTATATTTTTTGTCTGCGAGTTCCTCTCCTGGTTTTGGCACACAAACCGGATGGAACCTGATCAGGGAAAAACTGCAATGTGAAACCAGCCTTATGTGATATACTGTGATACAGACATCAGATGTTACAATACACATTCTAATATACAGTCTGATGTCTGCAGTCACACTATATTATATACTAATATGCATATTGTATGTATTAAATTATGTGCACAGATATCCCATGTAATACACAGCAAATTATGTGATGGTATACATTATATTATTACTACACAACATCAGATATCATACAGGTCGCATATTATCCTGTATATAACATATGATGTCTGTGTACCCAGTAAGTATATATATCCAGTGTACAGAATAATATAGTACTTTGACAAAGTATTAATTTCCCATAAACCTTTCCACATTACCCCTAAATTAAATCCTGACTGACCAATTACCATAAGTTTCAGATGCACTTTTGTTCCCCCACATTTTGGGGGAAAGTGGAGCTGTGCGTTTTATAATCCGAATCTACGGTCCTATTCTGCAGGGCAGGGTGGGGGCGGCTTTGGAGTGGTGTCCAGGAGCTGAAGGAGGCGGGCTGGGGCTGCAGGAGACAGCGGGAGGTCACATGCTCCTGCTCATTAGCCTCATGTAATATGCTCTGCACCCACAGTCCATCACATCGGTGCTAAAACTGCACCAAGATATGGACTGGGGAGCTGCGTATATTACATGTGCCTCGTGCCTGCACCCCCATATGCTTGTTATGGCCTCCCCATCACTCTGTATGACCCCCCATACTGCTTCCCACTCTAAATTAACAAACACTTTTTACTTACCTCTCCGGGACTGTCCTCCATTGCTCCCTGCTTGCTGCACTTCCTGAGTCCCAGGGAAGCCAGTCATATGATCGGGCACGCAGTGATGATGTCACTCTGCTTTGCCGATTGCATGACCGACTCCCCTAGACGCAGAAGGACTCAGGAAGTGCGGCAAGCAGGGAGACACGGAGGACAGTGCCGGAGAGGTAAGTAAAAAGTGTTTGTTATTTTAGTGTGGTCAGCAGCATGGGGGAGCCATACAGAGTAATGGGGAGGCCATATCCAGCCCAGGGGGGCCATATACCATCACAGGGAGCCATGATCCAGCAGAGTGGGGCCATGTGCTGTCACAGGGGGCCATGATCCAGCACAGGGGGGCCATGTGCCATAAATGGAGCCATGGATCCAGCACAGTGGGGTCATGTGCCATCACAGGGGGCATGGTCCAGCACAGGGGGTCCGTGTGCCATCAAAGGGGGCCATGATCCAGCACAAGGGGGCCATGCCCCATCACAGAGGGCCATGATCCAGCAGCGGGGGCCATGTGCCATCACAGGGGGAAGTGTGGTATCACTGGGGGACATGTGCCATCAGTGGGGGATGTGTGCCATCACTGGGAGATGTGTGCCATCACTGGAGGACATGTACCATCACTAGGGGACATATTCCATCACTGGGGGACTGATGTGTGGCAGCACTGGGGGACATGTGCCATAACAAGGAGATGTGTGCCATCACATGGGGATGTGTACCATCACTGCAGGATGTGTGCCATCATTGGGGGACGTGTGCCAGTACAGGAGCATGTGTGCCACCACTGAGGGACATGTTCCATCACAGGGGGACATGTGCCATCACAGTGGGACATGTGCCAGCTCTGGGGGACATATGCCATCACAGGGGAATGTGTGCCATCACATGGGCCTGTGTGCCATCACTGGGGGACGTGTGTCATCATTGGGGGACTTGTGCCAGCACAGCAGCATGTTTGCCATCACTTGGGGATGTGTGGTTTGCCATCACTTGGGGATGTGTGGCATCACTGGGGGACATATGCCATCATTGGGGAACATGTGCCATCACAGGGGGACATGTGTCAGCACTGGGGGACATGTGCCAGCACTGGGGGACATGTGCCATCACCGGGGGGCTATGTGGCAGCACAAGGAGGCCATATCCAATATAAGGGGGCCATATCCAGATTAAGGGGGCCATATTAAAGATGGGGGGGGGCTATATCCCAGAATGAGAGACCATGTACCAGGATGAGAGGCCTATGAAGCACATATATGTGATTTGTAAGATGGACACTTGCATTATAAGATGGACCCCATTTAACATTAAAAATTATTTTTTTCTCTTTTCCTTCACCAAATGTTTGGGTGTGTTTTATAATCTGGTGAGTCTTATAAAGCAAAAAATACGGTACCTCCAGATGTCACTTAATTAGTAAATTGAATCCACCTGTGTGTAATTTATACTCAGTATAACTACATAAGTAAAAACATGAAACAAATATAAGGTGAGGTACACAGAGTCAGTCCCAGGCATTTTGTATAGAGCAGTAGGCATCCCACTATAAATCCAGTTGCAATCAGAAGCAATACTGCAGCAGTGCCATCATAGACAAAAATAAAAAGCAGGGAAATTCCCTACTTGGTCAATTTATTATGCTAAGCTGCCTTAAGTACACTACATCAAAGTATAAAAGTGACCAGGGAGAGCCTTACCCATAACTTTCAGTGTCCAGGAGCAAGGCTAGCAGTCCCAACATGTGTTTCAAGTGGGCTTCATTGGGGGGCTGACATTAGATGTACATATGTCGGTCTTAAAAACTAATCCAGATATAAGAGTAATGGCGCCGCAATAATGGTGCATGCATGGTGAAAGCCCCACTTCCGAAAAGATGATGGACTGGAAGCTTCACGATATTTCTTTGAGTTGAGTAATCATGATGTTCTGCTGTGATCTCTAGTACTTGAATTATTACACTCTGTTTTAACACAAAGTTTCTTTACTATTAAAAATCAATTCTACCTGCAACAACAGGGAGGGTACCATGATCCTGCCTGCATATGACATCTTCTTCCTGGGTCTTTGGGAGAGAGGTATTTCTTGGGAGGTCGCAGGTCACAACCCACATTTATGGTTGGTACAGGTATATAGATGACCTTCTAATTGTGTGTCAGAGGACAGAGGAAGAACTTCATGAATGCATGGCAGTTTTGGATAGAAACAACTTAAATTTATGTACAAATTTCATAGACAGCGTATCAATATCTTATATGTCAGTTGGAATGTCCAAGAGGATGGTCTCATTATAATGGATGTTTTCCGCAAAGAGACGTCCTACAACTCACTCATTCATTCTTCATCAGGCCATTTTAAGGCAATAATAGGGGTTGTTGAAACAGGGTAATTTGTACATATGAGACATATTTGATCAATGCATTTGAATAAGCATTTTAAACTCCGTCATAATTTAAATCCTAAAGCACTCGAAATATGTGGCATTAATAAATTGTGCTGTGGATCCAGGTGGGGTGACTCTAAAAGCCTCCTGGCACAATTAAGTTTCACTCCTTTTTTATATGTTTTGGACATATGCTGAGTTTAAAACAGTCAGTCTCCAGCTCCTGCCTGTATTCTGCTGTTCCCCTCTTACTCCTCTTATCACTGTACAGGTTTTTTTTTTTATAGAAGATATCTGAGCAAGACTGTAGATTTAACCCTTTGGTTGCTTGCTTACAGCTGACATAGTGCACCATGTTTTTAGCCAGGCAGTGAAAGTGTTAAGTTTTGTGCCTTGTGTAAATGACTTTTACAACCCCAAGGTAGTGATAAAATGTGAAGAGGTCAGTGATGTTCCTTCTGACACACAGTCCCTTAAACTTTATTACAGAGTCCTACTCACAAAAGCCTCTAATACATTAAAGGGGTTATCCAGGATTTGTATTTAAAAAAAAAGTGTCCAAGCACTAACAGGCAAGTAGCTGCCACCTATCTGCTTGTTGTGCCTGGCACCATTCACTGTCATTTACTCACGCCACAAAGCAGGCACAGACCAGTAAAAATTGGATGAGTACAATACAAGGAAAAAAAATGCATTGCATTCTGACCAATTTTATTCAATGAGGCAAAGCAAATCTATGATTTTTTTTCTCATGTCGATTCAATGTAAGAGAGAAATCGCATCAGGCTGTGATTTTCAGCGCATCTCAGCTGACGAGCACCCATACAAGTCAATGAGTGCGTGCAAAACATTGAAGTGCACTAAGATATCATCACTGCAGTCCAATATACGTTGAAACAGACAATAAAAAGATGGAGAAATGATTCTCTCCTTCATCTTCGTACCTGTGATCCGATTCTCTCAAATCACACTTGTAGCAGACTTTGAGTCAAGAATCATTAGCATAAAGCATTAGATGCTACATACTAGTGTATGTGAGCTTTATAGGGAACCTTACTGCCACCATAGGTCCCCTAAAGTAGCGTCACCACTGAAGCTTTGTAAATTTTGCGCACATGCATGGCTTTCTGCTTCCCTGGGAATGTGCAATGTAGTTGTGTGTGTGGACCCAGGCTTCATGGGAGCACTGATTCATCCAGTCACCAAGTTTGCAAACAGCTGGTGGCAATGTCGCTTTTGAAAATTATGTCAACAATGCCCACAGAGTTGTGCTTACACAACAAGAAGGAGAGGGAGGATTAGTCCAGGGAAATCTATGCCCTCTGACTAGTGAGCTACTGATTTACATAGCTCAAGTGCTGATTTAAAGTATAAGGGGTTGTCCACTATTCAGATAACCCCTTATCAATCAGTGTTAAACAAGAACAGCTATACTTACCTCTGATGCGAGCGCTGCTCAAGCAATGTCAGCACTGCCTCTCCCAGGGATCGTGTGACATTCTTAAGTCATGCAATCCATGTGGCCATACAGTGGTAACTTCCCTGTCCCTTCCAACTAACAAATTAAGACATCTAGATGAAGTGAGAATTATGGCTGCTCTAACTCATTCCGGATGTCAGTTACGACCAAAGGAGGAGACAGGGAAGTGGCTGCTGATTGGCAACAAGGGTCACCTGGAATGGCGCCAGTCTTGGAGGTTAGTATAGCTGTTTTTATTTTAATTGGAGTAAACATTGTGATAGAGAGGAAGGTGTCTCAGTAGTGGACAGCCCTTTAATTTTAAATTTATCATCAACACTAAAAAACAAAAAAAGGGGCTAATGAAAAAGTAGAAAAATTGGGTAATACAGCCATGGTGGTGACGTAGGAGATAGAGCACACTGTCAGTGGGCATTGTAAGGAGAGAACAGGGGGAGAGCAAACACCAGCCCTGTCCCTCATAGTGAGGTCACCTTTGGGGGCATGGCTAATCCTTGATCACCACATCCTCTCCTTGATTGACAGCTTACTCTGCATCAGTGCCTAGCTTGCAGTCAAAGTGCCAAGGTGTGCTTACAGCTCCTCTCTCACTGCTTTTGGCAGTGATTGTTATTGCTCCAGGCACACCGGCATGACTGGTGTCTTTTGGAAGAAATAAAGTTTATTTTCTCTCTGGTGCTGGACTTTCAGTACCATGTCCGATTACCTTAATAACGTTTTTAACCTGCAGATCAAATGAAATGTTTGCAGGTAAATAGCATTATCTGACCTAATAGTTTCCCACTAAATTTCACAGTGTTATTTTGTCTTAACAGCTGTTATTATTTTGCAAATGTGATATACATATTGTGCAAGACATATCTCAGTGAACATATTTTACATTCAGTTCATAGCAAGTGGGCCTATGCGCTTTCAATTTCCAGGGCTCAATTTTAGTCTTAGTCTGGCCCTGTTCATGGGCCACTGCTGTGTGCTTACCCCATATGACAAATTCACCACTCGAGCCATGATTACTGCTGTATGAAATGTAATGACGTCCAGCTCTGATCTCACTGCAGGCCCCCAGGCCGGTGGTATTGCCCTAGTTTAGGGCCGCCCCCTTCAATGATAGGGGCCGCACGACGGGATCTGGGAAGCAGCGGGACTCGGGAAGCAGGCGGCGGTCTGCAGCAGGCAGCGTGGGTGAGTGTCAGCAGAACTCCCCTGCTCCTCATTCTCCCGATAGCACCCCCCCACCCCGTCCTCACTTGTGCCAGGGCTGGACGAACCTGGCTGCCCCCCAGGGCAAGATCCACCAGCCAGCCTCTGCCCTGAGCGCAATAGACATAAGTTTGATTAATGACATTGATTTTGAGCTCTCAGCTTTGGATAGACAGTATGGCGAAGAGGCAGTACACTAAGCATAACAGGAGATGTATAAGAGGATGAGAGCTAATAGAAGAGTATTTAAATAGAACTTTTTTAGAAGGGAGTCATGTTTCAATTTTATCAGTGGATCCCAGTAGTTTAATGTTTTGCCTCTGAATATAAAGGATTTGTCATTAGGAATTCACCCCTAAATATTTCATAAGCTCATGTAGCTCTTTTGCATACCTTTACATAGCCACTCTGTTCCGCTGATGCTGAGAAATCAGCGTTTGAACTGATATGCAAATGAGTTTTAATATCTGAAACATCTGTCACTCCAGCTCTATTTCCCACTCAATGCCACACCCTCCTGCTTGGCTGATGGCTTCTTTGCCTGAAATCACATAGCATACTGTAGGAGGAGGCAATGATGGGCAAGGAATAGAGGCGGAGTGACAGAGGCTTCAAATCTACAAACAACTCTTCAGCCTCATTTGCTAATCAATTCAAACATTGATTTCTGAGTAATGGAAGAAAATCTTGGCCATGTAAAGGCATTTGAAAGGTGTTATTTATCTGCAAAAGACCTACATGCTCATATAGATAGTTTGAGGATGAAATACTGCTTCCAGATTTCTTTTAGTATTTTTAGTGCTGTGTATTTTTGTTATTGTGCTCTATGCTTTTTGGTTAAAGAAATATTTTTTTCTATTTATTGTGCGTTTTAGCGCCTGCTGAAAGGTCTTATTTCTGAAACTATAAATGAAAGGATTAAGAAGAGGAGTAAGTATGCAGTTAATTAATGCCACAATTTTGGATAAATCTATTGTTGAATCTTTGTAGGGATGGATGCACATAAAGATACAACTCCCATACACTATGAATACCACTGTAAGGTGGGATGCACAAGTAGAGAATGTTTTCTTTTTTCCGTCTGCAGAGGAAATTTTTGAAATTGCAATATATAATACAACCATAAGAAGCCATTGAGAAAAACAATGATCCTAAAACCAAGGATGATGCCATTATAAGGTCCATCATTTCAATCAAATGTGTTTCACCACATGCCAGCTTCAGCAAAGGAGCAACATCACAAAAGTAATGGTCAATAACGTTTGAGCCACAAAATGGTAACCGGAAAGTAAGGATGGTTTGAGTAATTGTATCAAAAAAACCACCCATCCAAGAGGATATGATTAATTTAAAACATAGCCTTGGCTTCATGATGTTGGAATATCGTAAAGGGTGGCAGATAGCCACATACCGATCAAATGACATTGTGGCGAGGAGCAAGAACTCGGTGGTGCCCAAGAGAAAGTAGACATATGATTGAGCAAGACATCCATGAAAAGTGATCACTCTACTTCCGGCAACTAAATTGTAGGCTACTTTAGGAACAATCGAAGATGTGATACTAATATCTAATAGAGCTAGGTTGCTAAGAAAGAAATACATAGGGGTATGAAGCTTAGTATCGATCACGCTAACTACAATGATAGTTGTATTCCCCACTAACGTAATTATATAACATGAAGAAAGGACCACAAACAGAAGGATTTGTAACTGGTAGCTCAATGGTATTCCTAGAAGGATAAATTCTGTAACTTGTGTCACATTTCTGTTCATTGTCATAGAAGATCCTATAAAAAGATGTAAGATCATATTGCTGAGCAAAATTACAAAAAATATAAAGTTGTCAATATTTTTTTTATGTGCACAGATGTTATAGATGTCATTTAACAGCATACACCTTTCACATTATATTAGCCTGCACCTTCTGTTGTAATCTGAATAAATAGAGACAAACAGGTTGATCTACAGAAGATTGAATTTACATAGCACCCTCATCGCCCACAGGTGGTCTGAGGTTGAGATGATGTCCACTCACTTAGAAGTGGGACAGGGAGGACAAGGAGGACAGGGGGATGTCAGCATAGGACTCATCAGAACTGGGGTCACCATGTCGTGGTTGATGAGCAAACAGACATTGGCCAATGTATGTACCAAGAACCTCAGAAAATAAAAAAAATAAGAATATTGAGTTTTTTGAAAAAAACACACGTTTTTACATTTTTTCCTCATATACCGCTTGTTATCATGTGTGCATTATTGGTAGTATAGACTGTGAGCCCTCGTGGACAGGGTCCCTGCCCCTCCTGTACCTGTACGTCCTGATCGCCTAGATTTAGTGTACTTGTTCTTGTCTCCCTCATCCTCATGTAAAGCGCCATGGAACCCAATGGCGCTATATAAATAAGTAATAATAATAATAATAATAATAGCTGAGTGCTGCAGGAAAACTTTTTCTAGAAGATTGAATTTAGCTAAAGTTCCTGAAATTTATGGTTCTACGCTAATATTAATAATATTTTGCAAAACGATTCATGGTTTTTAAAAATAACTCTGCTCAGCCACTATTTAGGACAAAAAAAAAATAAAAAATAAAAAAAAAAATACCTTAATATACTCTTCACTTCACATCTCTGGCATCTTTACTATGTGCCAGGACATCCAGCTGTAATCAGATCTTGGGAGTCACTGTCATGATTTCATGACTCACACCATGGCCTTACAGTGCGCAAAGATCGGGCCTCATGGTCTGGCTCATGGTGAAGAGGACAGAGATGTAGTGCCTGAAGCCAGAAAGAAGGAGGGCTATATTGAACAGCAGGACAGCCAGAGAGGTGAGCAAAGAGGTGAATATGAGTTTCTCTTGTTTTTTCACAACTTACACATATTTTGCTCTGGGATCTGGAGAGATCCAATAGCATAATATCGAACATTTAGCTGCATTCAATTTTAAACAGTGCGCTGCAGGGAACATTTTATACCAATGTATGATGGGCACAGTGTTCCAGTATTTTGGCAGTTTCTGAAATCAACTGACATCTAAACTATCATTAATTTCTAAAAGAGTTGCCTTAAAGGGAACCAACCACCAGGATTTTGTGCAATGCAGCAGGTGATTGATGTGTGCAGCATGACATCACTATTTGGGTTTTTTTATTACTTCCCTGTGAGCTTGTCTTGGCTGGATGAGAGGGAGAGGAGTTCGGCTTACAGTCGAAAGACAAGCCCACAGGGGAGTAATAACCCCCCCCACACACACAAATAGTGATGTTACAGTCATGGCCAAAATTATTGACACCCCTGCAATTCTGTCAGATAATACTCAATTTCTTCCTGAAAATGATTGCAATCACAAATTCTTTGGTATTATTATCTTCATTTAATTTGTCTTCAATGAAAAAAGCACAAAAAGAATTGTCCTAAAGCCAAATTGGATCTAATTCCACACCAAACATAAAAAATGGGGTGGACAAAAGTATTGGCACTGTTAGAAAAATCATGTGATGCTTCTCTAATTTGTCTAATTAACAGCACCTATAACTTACCTGTGGAACCTAACAGGTGTTGGCAATAACTAAATCACACTTGCAGCCAGTTGACATGGATTAAAGTTGACTCAACCTCTGTCCTGTGTGTTTGTGTGTACCACATTGAGCATGGAGAAAAGAAAGAAGACTAAAGAACTGTCTGAGGACTTGAGAAACCAAATTGTGAGGAAGCATGAGCAATCTCAAGGCTACAAGTCCATCTCCAAAGACCTGAATGTTCATGTGTCTACCGTGCGCAATGTCATCAAGAAGTTTAAAGCCCATAGCACTGTGGCTAACCTCCCTAGATGTGGACGGAAAAGAAAAATTGACAAGAGATTTCAATGCAAGATTGTGTGGATGGTGGATAAAGAACCTCGACTAACATCCAAAAAAGTTCAAGCTGCCCTGCAGTCCGAGGGTACAACAGTGTCAACCCGTACTATCCGTCGGCGTCTGAATGAAAAGGGACTGTATGGTAGGAGATCCAGGAAGACCCCACTTCTTACCCCGAGACATAAAAAAGCCCGGCTGGAGGTTGCCAAAACTTACCTGAGAAAACCTAAAACGTTTTGGAAGAATGTTCTCTCTTTTTGGGCAAAGGCATCAACATAGAGTTTACAGGAGAAAAAAAAGGCATTCAAAGAAAAGAACACGGTCCCTACAGTCAAACATGGTGGAGGTTCCCTGATGTTTTGGGGTTGCTTTGCTGCCTCTGGCACTGGACTGCTTGACCGTGTGCATGGCATTATGAAGTCTGAAGACTACCAACAAATTTTGCAGCATAATGTATGGCTCAGTGTGAGAAAGCTGGGTCTCCCTCAAAGGTCATGGGTCTTTCAGCAGGACAATGACCCAAAACACACTTCAAAAAGCGCTAGAAAATGGTTTGAGAAAAAGCACTGGAGACTTCTAAGGTGGTCAGCAATGAGTCCAGACCTGAATCCCATACAACACCTGTGGAGAGATCTTAAAAATGGCAGTTTGGAGAAGGCACCCTTCAAATATCAGGGACCTGAGCAGTTTGCCAAAGAAGAATGGTGTAAAATTCCAGCAGAGCATTGTAAGAAACACATTGATGGTTACCGGAAGCAGTTGATCGCAGTTATTTTGGCTAAAGGTTGTGCAACCAAGCATTAGGCTGAGGGTGCCAATACTTTTGTCCGGCCCATTTTTGGAGTTTTGTGTGAAATGATCATTGTTTTGCTTTTTGCTTCATTCTCTTTTGTGTTTTCTCATTGAAGACAAATTAAATGAAGATAATAATACCAAAGAATTTGTGATTGCAATCATTTTCATGAAGAAACTGAGTATTATCTTACAGAATTGCAGGGGTGTCAATACTTTTGGCCATGACTGTATGCTGCACACATCAATCCCCTGCTGCATAGCACTAAATCCTGGTGGTTGGTTCCCTTTAATTAAACATTTCCTTTAATAAGGCATTATCCTGAAGATATATGCTTTATGGTTAAAACAGGCTTAAAGCAAACCTGTCACCCCCCCGGACATCAAAAGCTAAAATAGCCACCTTCTGCAGCACTAAGGCTGCATTCAGAGAAGGTGTCTATAGCCTTTTGATGCCCTATATACAATGAAATATGCAATTAGATAAATGCTTACACTTAAGAAGACCGGTGACCGGAAGGCGGGGTTTCGTGCTCCTCTGACCCGCCCCCTCTTGTCAATCATAGTGCTCACCTGTTGCTGTCTCCCCTTCGCTTTAAAATACATGCAGATAGCATAATTAGAAAATGTGTAATGAAACTATTTAGTTTATCCCAAAGATCACAATATAGTGAGTAAAGAAAGAAGTAGGCAAATGCTTTGGGATTGATCACCATATGAAAACCTTTATTTAAATAAACAATAATGGGCAAAAAATGACACAAAAATGCAAAACAATTAAAAAGCCGATTGTCAGAAACACAAGGCAAGCCTGCAATAAGGCAATAGCCTATCCTCAGCTTCTTATCAGGATATCTAATAAAGGAACCAAATATACACAGTTATGGTATATGGTAATTACATGCTGCTACATAATAAAATCCAACACATAAAATATATAAAAGCAAGTAACAGAATGTCAATACAATAAAAGCAAAGGCTTCCAACAAGTAGATAATAATTATTGTAGAGTTATACATGTGAACTGATTGAGTGGTTGAAACCGTTATGATGCAAGCAAATGTCTTTTTATTTTTATCAGTCCAAAAACAAACGTTTCGGCCGAGGCCTTTTTCAATGCGACTGATACTGAAAAAAACCCAAAATATATACAATAAACAAAGGTTTACATGATCATTCATCATAAAATTCAGATAAGACTGTTCTGTCTTATTAATCTAAACATAGTTCCACATGGAGCTTTATCATAAGTGACACATATTAAAATCAAACAACGTATACACACAACTAGAGACTTTGCCTAGGGAAAATCAAAAGATAGCCTGCATTGTTTTGGAATTTTCGCTTTCCGCTACTGTGATCGCGGTTCTAAAGAGATGGGATACATCTTTATTAAAGATCATAAATGAAAACATGCATAGTGTTCTGTGAGAGTGAATTAATTGCCATGCATACATATAGGTGATTGAATAGTCACAGTGTGACGTTATCCTCCTATGTTGTGTGGGTAACACGTATATTGAGCTCACTGGGTAACCGGACCTGCGGTATAGTATGATATAGGCATTATGAGAAAGAGGGTATACAAGGATTGACATGACCTGGTAATTTTATCCAAAAATCATACCTAATAAGGCTCAATATCTTGAGACTGTATGTACAGAAAGATATGGTAACCAAGTACATGATTTTTTTATATCTAACCTCCAACATCCTCTATTGTAGCCCCTGAAATAAGGACAGCAATCACTTAAGGGATACCCTGACTCCCAGGTTTGAGTGCTCTACATATTCATATATACTTTATTGCTATATCAAGTATTAATGATTTCTCTATCACAGGCCCACTCTGAACGGCACATAGGACTTAGAATCCTTATACTGAATGAACTGTTGAAATAGACAGCCCTGGTGTATAGAAAAAATACACCATATCTTTCTGTACATACAGTCTCAAGATATTGAGTCTTATTAGGTATGATTTTTGGATAAAATTACCAGGTCATATCAATCCTTGTATACCTCCTTTCTCATAATTCCTATATCATACTATACCGCAGGTCCGGTTACCCAGTAAGCTGAATATACGTGTTACCCACACAACATAGGAGGATAACGTCACACTGTGATTATTCAATCACCTTTATGTATGCATGGCAATTAATTCACTCTCACAGAACACTATGCATGTTTTCATTTATGATCTTTAATAAAGATGTATCCCATCTCTTTAGAACCGCGATCACAGTAGCGGGAAGCGAAAATTCCAAAACAATGCAGGCTATCTTTTGATTTTCCCTAGGTAAAGTTCCTAGTTGTGTGTATACATTGTTTGATTTTAATATGTGTCACTTATGATAAAGCTCCATGTGGAACTATGTTTAGATTAATAAGACAGAACAGTCTTATCTGAATTTTATGATGAATGATCATGTAAACCTTTGTTTATTGTATATATTTTGGGTTTTTTTCAGTATCAGTCGCATTGAAAAAGGCCTCGGCCGAAACGTTTGTTTTTGGACTGAATAAAATAAAAAGACATTTGCTTGCATCATAACGGTTTCAACCACTCAATTTTTCTCGTGTGCCGAAGTTACCTTATATATATTGCATTTTTTTCTTCTGAGCACCGAATGAGTCAGTGAGCCAGGATATACTGGACAATACATGTGAACTGAGGCTTACTCGGGGGTAAGCGTGAGGAGCCACTTTCCTAATTGTATTCTTTGCCTCACAAACAGGTTCCTTTTTATGTATGAGCTGGATAAGTATTTATAGTTTCCCATTGCTGGGTGGTTCCTACTCAATCCTTATCACAGTTACGTCACTTGACATCTGGTAAGGTTTTTAAATATTTGAGACCCAGCTTTCTCACACTGGGCCCTACATTATGCTGCAAAATTTGTTGGTAGTCTTCAGACTTCGTAAGCCATGCACATGGTCAAGCAGTCGAGTGCCAGAGGCAGCAAAGCAACCCTAAAACATCAGGGAACCTCCGCCATGTTTGACTGTAGGGACCGTGTTCTTTTCTTTGAATGCCTCTTTTTTTCTCCTGTAAACTCTATGTTGATGCCTTTGCCCAAAAAGCTCTACTTTTGTCTCATCTGACCAGAGAACATTCTTCCAAAACGTTGTAGGTTTTCTCAGGTAAGTTTTGGCAAACTCCAGCCTGGCTTTTTTATGTCTCGGGGTAAAAAGTGGGGTCTTCCTGGGTATCCTACCATACAGTCCCTTTTCATTCAGATGTCGACGGATAGTACGGGTTGACACTGTTGTACCCTCAGACTGCAGGGCAGTTTGAACTTGTTTGGATGTTAGTCAAGGTTCTTCATCCACCATCCGCACAATCTTGCGTTGAAATCTCTCGTCAATTTTTCTTTTCCGTCCACATCTAGGGAGGTTAGCCACAGTGCCATGGGCTTTAAACTTCTTGATGACACTGCGCACGGTAGACACAGGAACATTCAGGTCTTTGGAGATGGACTTGTAGTCTTGAGATTGCTCATGCTTCCTCACAATTTGGTTTCTCAAGTCGACAGACAGTTCTTTGGCCTTCTTTCTTTTCTCCATGCTCAAAGTGGTACACACAAGGACACAGGACAGAGGTTGAGTCAACTTTAATCCATGTCAACTGGCTGCAAGTGTGATTTAGTTATTGCCAACACCTGTTAGGTGCCACAGGTAAGTTACAGGTGCTGTTAATTACACAAATTAGAGAAGCATCACATGATTTCTCTAACAGTGCCAATACTTTTGTCCACACCCTTTTTTATGTTTGGTGTGTAATTAGATCCAATTTGGCTTTAGGATAATTCTTTTTGTGTTTTTTCATTGAAGACAAATTAAATGAAGATAATAATACCAAAGAATTTGTGATTGCAATCATTTTCAGGAAGAAACTGAGTATTATCTGACAGAATTGCAGGGGTGTCAATACTTTTGGCCACAACTGTAAAAATAAAGGTTTTCATTTAGTTCACCCAAACTATTTGCATACTTCTTTCTCTTCTCTATTGTAAATTTTCCCCGTACATGCTTTGGCTGATCACAGTCGATTTGCTAGGTCCCTCTTTTTTCTTGTTCTATTATTTATTGTGAGTGGGCTGTGAGTGATGATTGTACTTACTTCCTTCACCGCTTCCATAACCGAAATCTGGCATTTCATGGGAGGAAATAAGTTCATTTTCTCCCAATAGCCGCACTTTCAATGAGGTGGCCAAGCAACATTGCTATTCTATTTACCTGCAGAATAACCCTGCATCTGCATGTAGGTAGCATTTTCTGACGTGACAGATGCACATTGATAACACAATTTTATTGAAACTTTTGTCTTCATATAATTGTTTTACAAAATAATGAGATTGAGTTAGCTTCTTTTTATTAGGAGTCCACTATGAATATCCCCTATAATACACATCATGATGATAAATTGCAGGGGACCTGCATGACATGAATGGACTCATTGTGGTATTATACATATCAGCAACTAAACCAAATAAAAAATATCAC
Source organism: Allobates femoralis (assembly GCA_033576535.1). Lineage (NCBI taxonomy): Eukaryota > Metazoa > Chordata > Amphibia > Anura > Aromobatidae > Allobates > Allobates femoralis. The sequence continues at coordinate 593,333,033 of JARQOC010000003.1, read as the reverse complement.
TTTTGTATGGAGTGTTCTAAAAAGGAACTTCCCAATCTACAGGCAGCCTGGCTACACAATTGCAAACGGTTACACTTTTCTCGGTATTGCTAAGGAATTTCAGAGAAAAATATTCAATAAATGTAAAAATCCAGCTAGGGGCAATAAACATACTTTAGACTAGTCTAATATCTCCCTTTTTTACCACTGGAGTGATGCTTTACATGTAAGTCCCTTGATTCCTGTCTTAAGGTACCGACACACGCTTCAATTTTAATGAACGATGTTGTTAGCAATCACATGCATGCGCGATCACTAACAACATCGTTCACATCACTGGTGAGCTGTCACACAGGCAGACTCACCAGCGATGTGGACCAGCGAGAACGCTGGTAACCATGGTAAACATCGGGTTACTAAGTGCGCATGGCGCTTAGTGACCGATGTTTACATAGATACGAGATCCCAGCATAGGCTGTGAGGCGCTGGGAGCTCGTTCATCGTTGGTTTCCTAGTGTCACACGCGGCGGTGCTGCGTGTCCAGCGGGCTACTAACGATAGATTTGAGGTCCTGTCCTCAAATCAAAAGATCAACGATCAGCCGACTGATCGTTGATCGTTAGTAGTGTCACACGCAACAATGTCATTTCAACATCGTTCAAGCATCACTAAACACGTGACTTTTGAATGATATCGGCAACGATATCGTTACATGTGACAGTACCTTTATACTTACCTTCCATTGGATTCAACTTCTATCACCGTCACTCCAACAATTTGTGACCTGCTAGCAGCTCAAGTGTTACATGGAGATCACTGAGTTCAAAACTCAATACATCACTATGTATGAGAACCTCATTCTGGCCTCGTTCTAGATTTCATAGACTTGTATTGAGCGCTAATGACGTAGCTTCTGATGTCCGACCAGTCAAGTTATGGGCACAAGATGTCATCACAGAACCAGAGCGCGGGCAAAAACATATGAAATTGACATAAGAATAAGACAGAGGACAGGGGACTTAGATTTAAAGCACCAATACAGTGGTGAAATATAAAAAAATGCTGAAGGATTGATTGAAGGATTTTTCATTTTCATGTATACAAATGAATGGTATATTTCAATTCTATCTTCAGGATTCTTTAAATTCTAGCTCTTTTAGAAATACTAATGCTATTACTAGAATTATATATAGGCAAGGCAAATACATAAAATTAAGTTTAGAAACTTTATATCCCAATTAATAGTGTTCCAGCCTTAAACGGATCAGCTTGGCAACCTTGAGACCTTTACAAGTATTGTTGTATATGTATTTTGAGTGTTGTACTGGACTATCAATACTATTTTTGTACTTTATAATAGATATGAGCAAAACATAAAAGAAAATTAGGACTAGGAGACATCAATTTGCAGCAAAGTTCACCTTACCTTAATTACTCTAACAGTGAGAACAAAGTGTTAACTTTTTATCCAGAATAGATTCTTCAACAATATTGTGTCTAGCACATAAGATAACAAGTAGACATCATATACTGTGTAATGAAGGAAGTGTAGGATATTATCTCCGCTTGATTCAGTGAAACATATACTACCGTACAGCATGTCACAATACGGTACTTCTTTTATAATGAGCAAGATTACAATGACTGCTGTATCACATTTCTATTAATTTCCCTAGAGGTATTGATATTTCAAACTGAACTTACCAAGTACAACTTTTTCTTAAAGTATATAAACTTCTTAACTACGGAAAGATTTTTTTCATAACTAACTATCATTAAATGCCTTTTACTGCGAGTGACAAATAATGTCAGATGTGTAAATTGTTGATATTAAAAAAAGTAATTAGGAAAGAAAGAGTGTTGAGGAAAAAGATAAATCATACGTTTTCCTTTTCCTAATTTTATGCAGTAAATTGTATCAAGCGAAATGTTAACCTGTTAGCCAGGAAGAATTGCAACACCATTTAACCCCAGGGCATGGCTTTCACCCTAATGACCAGGCCATGTTTTTGCAGTTCTTACCAGTGTCACTTTATGAGGTTAAGGAAAGGGACAGTGCTTTCTAGATTGAATAGGATGAAATAACCACAGTTTCTAGGCAATGATGGCCTTTATTCCGACGCATTCAGAGCTAAGTCCCAGCTCCTTCTTCAGGGTACCAGTATCAGTGTCTTCAGAATTTTTGGCATTATTAGCCTGATGAACATGCCATAGTGTCTCGATAGATTGCTCTGCTTTTTCTTACCATCTTTTCAGTTATGCTAGGGTCAGATTCACGTTTTTAGTGGTGCTCACGTCTTTAGGGGACTTTGTCAGCAGTAACGCAGTGCTAACGCCATATTAGCACCCCGCATTAACACTGGCATATGTTATTCTATGCTTTCAGAAACGTCTTTGATCGTGTTAGCAAAACACACTAGATTTCATTCTGAGGCTGGCGTTGAAGTCACGTTAGGGGCGGGAACTCCATAGGTACGTAATAGCAGTGGTATTGCAGTGCTAACATGTCGTTAGCACCGCATTATTGATGAAAAAATATACATTTTTAGCGTCATCCCCCGGGGTGCCGCTAAAAACGTAAATCAGACCCTAGCCTTAGGCTAGTTTCACACTGCAGTTTTTTCCCTGATCAGTGTCCTTCTTTTTTGTGTGCCAAAACCAGGAGTGTCTCCAAAACTCAGAACAGGTGTCAATCTTTCAATTATAGTTTTTGTCTGCAAGTTCCTCTCCTGGTTCCTCTCTTGGCTTTGACACACAAACCTGATCGAACCTGATCAGGGAAAAAACTGCAGTGTGAAAGCAGCCTTAGGGGCTATTCACATCAGCGGTAAGCGCTGATCGTGGCAGTTGCGGTGAAAAAACGCAACTACCGCGGTTACCGCATAACGGCCGCACTTGCGGTTCATCTGCGGCAAGAACCCATGCAATGTCTATGGGGCTTGCGGCAGGTGCAGTAAGTGCGGTACAGTTGCGGTTTCGGCACTTGCGGCAGATGAGGCTGGGAAAAAAACACGGTCTGCCACGATTTTTTCGCGGCCGCATATGCCGCAAGTGCTGAAACCGCACTTGCTGCACCTGCACACTTACTGCAAGCCCCATAGACATTGCATGGGGCTTGCAGCAAGTGAACCGCAAGCGCGGCCGTTACGCGGTAACCACGGCAGTTGCGGTTTTTACACTGCAACTGCCTTGATCAGCGCTTACCGCTGATGTGAAATGGTCCTAAGCCATTAAGAGGTATCAACCACTGAGGACTCTCAGATTCTATTATTTTTCTATCTGCTGGCTAACACGGTACAAACATTTTTACCTTATCAGAAATTTGAGGAAAATTTAGCAATTTTCAAACTTTTTAAGCATTTAAATCAGACTTATGTCACACAAAATAGTTAATAATAACATTTACCACATATCTAATTTACATCAGCACAATTTTTTAAACATAATTGTCTCTAGATAGGATGTTAAAAGGTTAAAAATGTGTCACTAATTTCTAATTTTTACAACAAAATTTACAAAACCATTTATTTTAGTGACCACATCTGAAGTTGCTTTGAGGGTCCTATGTGACAGAAAATACCCAAAAGTGACACCATTCCAAAAACTGCACCACTCACACTGCTTAAAACCCCATTCAAGAAGTTTTTTAACTCTTCAGGTTCTTCACAGGAACAAACAAAATGAAAATTTTACTTTTTTTCCTCAAAAATATAATGTATCCCTAATGTTCATATTTGCACAAGGTTAAAAGGAGAAAATTAGCCTTAAAATTTGTTTGGAAATTTCTCCTGAGTACGCCAATACTCATATGTGGTGAAAGACCACTGTTTGGATTCACAGCAAAGCTCGGAAGGGAAGGAGTGCCATTTGACTTTTCAAGCAGAAAATTGCCTGGAATTGTTAGGAGATGCCATGTCATGTTTGGAGAGCCCCTGATATACCTAAACAGTGTAAAGCCCCCACAAGTGTTCCTATTTTGGAAACAAGACCCCTCAAGGAATTTGTCTAGATATGTGGTGAGCACATTGAATCCCCAGGTGTTTCAAAGAATTTTAGGATATTGAACCATGAAAATAAAAAAAAAATCTAATTTTCTCAGCAAAAATGTACTTTGAGCTCTATTTTTTTTATTTTCACAAGGATAACAGGAGAAAATGGACCTCAAAATTTGTTGTGCAATTTATTCTGAATGCTCTATACCTCATATATGGCAGAAAACTATAGTTTGGGCAAAAGGCAGGGCTCGGAAGAGAAGTGCCATTTGACTTTTCAAGTGGAAAATTGTATGGAATCGTTATCAGATGCCTTGTCACATTTGGAGAGCCCCTAATGTGCCTAAACAGGGGAAACTCGCACAAGTGACGACATTTTGGAAACTAGACCCCCTCAAGAAAGTTTTGTAGATGTGTAGTGAGCACCTTAAACTCCCAGATGCTTCAAAGTTTGACTGTGAAGCTAAAATAAATCAATTTTCTTCACAAAACTGTTCTTTGAGCTTGTTTTTTATTTTCACAAAGGTAAGAGGAAAAAATGAGCCCCATAATTTGGTGTGCAATTTTTCCTGCACCTGTCATCATCAATAAAGGCTTTTGTAAAAAGTATTAAATACATTTCAGTAAGTGTATTTAATAAATTTTCCCTGTGACATTTCTAACTATTGCACATAATTTCATTTATCAACATTTATAGTTTGATTTCTTTGCATGTGTGGATTGAATGGATTGTTGCTGACATCTGGTTGGAAATTCATGTCAATAGCACCATTGGAAATATATTTACTTAGAAACTTGGGATGTCTTCATTACTTATTTCACCCACTGTATTTGTGTTTTCCGTGTATCTAGATTTTGTTGAGGAGATCCACAAATCTCAAGTTAGTCCCTGACATTTCTCCTTTGCAAAAAGTATTTTTTCCTCCTCAGTTTTATCTGGGATTTCTAATCAAAACCCATGACATAGTACTTGCAGTACACACAGGGATTAACAATACTATCTGACTAATAACCAAGAATTTTTGGTGACAAATCATAGTTAAATACTGTAAGAAATATGTGATTGTATATTAAATATGTAGTCACTCCAAAATACTCCTATCTCTTTTTGGTGGACTTTTCCAGTCCTTACCTTGTTCTAAAAGTCATCAGGCCCACCAATCCATGGATAGATTTGCCATTTACTGAAAGGAAGACTGTCTGCCAAATCTGTCAATCATCACCTATATTAAATCACTTTTTTCCTCTCTCCAAGTTGCATACCTCTCAAACTGTTAGTCAACAAACACATTCTTTGGCTACTAGAAATTAGCAAACCTTTTGAAGTTGGGATTCAGTTTGGTTTAGTTTGGGCATAAGTTACCCAAACTGAACACCTGATGATCCTTAGCTGTAGCTAAATTCTGAACCATAAGTCTGATCCAAGAATCTCACAAAGTCCATCTCTAAAATTACAGCTCTATAAGTACAAGACTTTGAAATAGACGAGAAATCTATGAGACATTAATCCATTCATCACCACTGTCACTGCTGTATTATCATCCTCATCATCATCAGTATCATCTAATCGGGCTGTTTCCTCTTCCCACAGGTACGCATTGTGATCTACTCAGCTTTCCTTGGACTCTGACTGTCTGTGTACTGTGCATTTAATCTGTGTTGGGTACGCATTGTGATCTACTCAGCTTTCCTTGGACTCTGACTGTCTGTGTACTGTGCATTTAATCTGTCTTTTTTTCTATTGTCTTACCTTCAATGTCCATGCTGTGCTGAATCCCTCCTGATTAGGGATGGGCGAATCCTGAAATACTTGGACTCGCTGGACTCTAACGAGTCCGGGTCCGAGACTCGGTACTCGTTGCGAGTCCAGCGAGTCCTAGTAGTAACCTGTACTTTTGCAGTGTATCTATACAGATACACTACAAAAGTACCCTAAAAGTTAATGTAAGGGGTTAAAAACAATAAACATTAATACTCACCTCCTGTACTCCTGGACCGGGACCGGTACCGAAGACCTCTGGCTGTTACAGGACCTCCGAGACCACCGGAGAAGATGGGGAAAAAGACCTTGCAGTTCAGCCAATAAGCATTCGACTAGCGGTCACATGGGTTGTGACGCGGCTGCACTGCGGTCACATGACAAACCCATGTGACCACTAGCCGAATGCTGATTGGCTGAACTGCAAGGTCTTTTTCCCCATCTTCTCCCGGTGGTCTCGAAGGTCCTGTAACAGCCGGAGGTCTTCGGTCCCGGTCCAGGAGTACAGGAGGTGAGTATTAATGTTTATTGTTTTTAACCCCTTACATTAACTTTTAGGGTACTTTTGTAGTGTATCTATATAGATACACTGCAAAAGTACAGGGACTCGCTACCCCTGAGTAATTCCTAAGGAAACTCGGCGAGTAGCGAGTCCCCTGAGTCCGCTACTATTCGGGCGAGTCCCGAATAGTAGCGAGGAAAACGCCCATCCCTACTCCTGATTATTCTACCATGTCTTAGTCTGGCCCCTTTAGGCCCTCCCTGTTTTTATGACCTCTGCTTAGCTGTGAGTGCCTGGTCAGTCCAAACCCATCCACCCCCTCATACACACCTGATGACCCTTAGCTGTAGCTAAATTCTGAACCATGAGTCTGATCCAGACTCTAGTCTGATCCAAGAATCTCACAAAGTCCATCTCTAAAAGTACAGCTCTATATGTATAAGACTTTGAAATAGACGAGAAATGGACTGGAAATGACTGGAAGGTACTGGGAAAGAAATTCACAACAAAAGCTGTATAAAACATCAGAACATCCTGCATGGAGAGTGGTAAGATCACAGATATTTCTAACCTGCATGTTGATCATTACATGGATCTACAATGGTAACTGCACCTTTTTTTTTTTCCCTTCCTGGATTATCCACCCACCGTTGGCACCCTCATATATATTTATCATCACATCTGTCTCTGAGTGACTTCTCTGCCACATGGACCCCCCTGGCTACATCTGACCCCCAGCTGCATCGGATCCTGGTTGTACCTCCGCATCTCACCCCCAGCAGCACCTGATCGCATCCACGACTGCATTTCATCCTGTGCCGCATCTCATCTCCCCGGCTGCCCCACCTGACCCAGCGGCCGCCACAGCCAACCCCGACTGCCTTGACTGATCCCCCAACTGCCCCATCCGACCCCCTGTATTACATCTCATCCCCGGTCAACACCCTATCCCACTGACGACCATTCAGCCACCACCACAAATTTCCCCCTCTGCTTCTGACCTCTGCCGCCACCCTCACTCCCTGCTCACCGTACACAATGTTCCCGCTACTCCTCACTCTCACTCCCATCCTTCTCCACTTCCTACTACCCCCACTTATCCCCCCTCCCAGGAACGAAATACTGCTCTCATCCTCCATCCTGCCTAACCACCTCACCCACTTCTCTGACCTATTCATTTACTTTCAATCCTCAATCACCAAACAAGCACGCCCACCACGTAAGCTCTCCTTCTCCCACCTGCTAACCCTCTGCCTACTCCTCCTCCTTGCCGGTGACATCTCCCCCAATCCTGGCCTCTCCCACCACATCCCCACAACCACCTTCATCCCACACCCACGACCCATCGCCAACCCTTGCAACCTCACTACCACTAACCCTCGCAACCCCACCAACCTTAGACCTATTCCCCCAACCCCCCCCACTGTTCTACCCGGCGCACTCTGGAATGCCCGCTCAGTGTGCAATAAACTCCCAGACATCCATGAACTCTTTATCTCCAAGAAACTATCATTCCTTGGCATCACCGAGACCTGGCTCACCCCTCCGACACGACCTCCCCCGCTGCACTATCGTACGGTGGCCTCAGCCTGTCGCACCCCCCCCCGTCCCTCTGGCAAACACGGCGGTGGTGTCGGCATACTCTTGTCCAACTCCTGCACCTTCAGCCCTATTCCCCCGCCCCCCTCCGTTGCTGCCCCCTCCTTCGAAGCCCACTCAGTCCGAATCTTTTCCTTCTGCAACCTCCAGCTAGCCATCATCTACCGCCCCCCTGGAACCATCGCCTCCGTCCTTGACCACTTCAACACCTGGCTACTTCACTTCCTCTCCGCTGACATCCCCACCATCATCATGGGCGACTTCAATATAACCATTGACACTCCCCGCCCAGCCGCCTCCAACCTTCTTTCCCTGACCACTTCCCTAGGGCTCTCCCAATAGTCCTCCTCTCCCACCCATGAACAAGGCCACACGCTTGACCTCATCTTTACCCGCCTCTGCTCCCTCTCCAACCTCACAACCTCGGAACTCCCCCTATCTGACCACCATCTCTTGACCTTCTCCGCCCTCTCTTCCCCTGCCACGCTACCCCCTACCCACAAACTTGATCACCCTCGCCGAAACCTAAGAGATCTTGATCTTCCTTTATTCTCTGAATCCCTCCTCCCTCTCACCGACATACCCTCCGCTGGTGACATAGACACTGCCACCACCCTATACAACACCACAATAATGAACGCCCTCGACCTAGCCGCCCCCTTCACATCCCACGCTCCACGCACTAACAGGCAACCCTGGCATACGACCCTCACTAAAAACCTAAGACGGGCGTCCAGAGTCGCTGAGAGGAGATGGAAAAAGTCCCGCACCTCTGAGCACTTTGCTCTGTTCAAACAGTCCCTCACTGACTTCAAGACGGCACTTGCTACTGCCAAGCAAGCCTTCTTCTCATCCCTAATAACCTCTCTGTCCCACAACCCCAAACAGCTCTTCAAAACTTTCAACTCTTACTCCGGCCGCCAGCTCCTCCCCCCTCTCCCCTCATCTCCGCTGAAGACTTTGCGACCTTCTTCAAGGAGAAGATCGACAAGATCAGAAACAGCTTTGGCCCACTTTCCCCACAACTCTCCCTCTCACCTACACTGCCCTCCTCCTCCATTAGCCACTTCCCCCCCATAACTGAAGACCAACTCTCCTCCCTCCTGTCGAAATCATACCTCACCACCAGCACCCATGACCCGCTCCCATCCCACCTCATTCCTAACCACACCTCCATTTTTATCCCAGCCCTCACCCACCTCTTCAACCTATCACTTACCACTGGCGCCTTCCCCTTGGCCTTCAAACACGCCCTAATCACGCCCATCCTTAAAAAAACCTCCCTCAAACCTACCTCTGTCGCCAACTATAGCCCCATATCTCTTCTCCCATTCGTCTCTAAGCTACTCGAACAGCACGTCCACTCTGAACTGTCCTCTCACCTCTCCTCCTGCTCCAATTTTGACCGCCTACAGTCCGGCTTCCGACCCCTCCACTCCACCGAAACAGCCCTGACCAAAGTCACCAACGACCTACTTGCCGCCAAGAACAAACGCCACTACTCCATCCTCCTAGACCTGTCCACCGCCTTCGACACGGTTGACTACTCCCTTCTTCTCTGGATCCTGGAATCCCTCGGCATCACCCACCTTGCCCACTCTTGGATCTCCTCATACCTAGCAGACCGGACCTTCAGTGTCTCCCACTCCCACATCTCCTCCTCGCCCTACCCCCTTTCTGTCGGAGTCCCCCAAGGTTCTGTCCTGGGACCACTACTTTTCTCCATATACACTTTCGGCCTAGGGCTACTCATTGAGTCCCACGCCTCCATACCACCTCTACCCGACGACACCCAAATCTACTTGCCCAGCCCCGCATCACCTCCCTACTCTCCAAAATCCCACAATGCCTTTCCGCCATCTCATCCTTTTTCTCTGCTTGCTTCCTTAAACTTAACATGGACAAAACTGAATTCATGTCTTCCCCCCCCAAGAAATTCCCCCCCACTTCCCAACCTATCCATCTGTGTCAATGACTGCGCCCTCTCCCCAGTCTCCCAAGCTAAGTGCCTCGGGGTAATCCTTGACTCCTCCCTATCCTTCAAGCCCCACATCAAAGCCATCTCCACATCCCTCCGGCTTAGAAACATCTCACGGATCCGCTCCTTCCTTACCCACTATACCGCTAAAACACTTATTCATGCCCTCATCAACTCCCGCCTTGACTACTGCAACCTCCTTCTCACTGGCCTCCCATCCAACTCCCTCACACCTCTCCAATCTATCCTCAATTCCGCTGCCCGACTAATCCATCTGTCCCCCGCACTACTCCCCTGTCTCCCCCTCTGCCAAGCACTTCACTGGCTCCCCACCTCCAAGAGATCCCAGTTGAAAACACTAACCATGGCATACAAAGCGATACACAACCTGTCCCCACCATACTTCTCCGACCTGGTCTCCTGATACTTACCCTCACGCAACCTCCGTTTCTCCCAAGAACTCCTCCTCTGCTCCCCCCTCATCTCCTCCTCGCACAACCGTGTTCAGGACTTCACCCGGGCATCTGCCAAACTCTGGAACCTCCTGCCTCAACACGTCAGACACTCTCCAACCCTGAGAAGCTTCAAGTGTCACCTGAAGACTCACCTTTTCCGTCAAGCCTACAACCTGCCATGAGACCCAGGCCACCGCCCCGTAACTGACACTCCCTCAGCCTACTGTATCCCCACCCGCCCCTTGTAGACTGTGAGCCCTTGTGGGCAGGGTCCCCTCCCCTCCTGTACCTGTATGTCCTGATTGTCTAGAGTTATTGTAATTGTGCTTGTCTCCCCTATCCTCACGTAAAGCACCATGGAACATAATGGTGCTATATAAATAAATAATAATAAATGTCAACTGACTTCTTCAGCAAACAAGTTCGCCGAACTACTAAACCCCATTTAAAGCAAGGGAGGCAAAATCAAGGGCCTAGAAACACATTCAAAGGGTGCCAAAAAGCTTCCAAACACAGCTCAAACTGTTTTACTGTGGAGCCCCGCTGTTTTTGCATACATTAGCTTTCTAAAGTATTATTTAACAAGTTTCAGCGCTGGCTCTGAACTCACGTGACCCCTTCCTGCAGCACCCAAAACTCAGCGGGGTGACGCAGGAAAAGTCACCTAAGTTCAGAGCTGTAGCTGAACTCAGGTGATCCAAACTGTGACATCACCCCGCTCAAAGTCATAGCCAGAAATCAGTCAGTTTCTGATAACTTCATGAGAGGACGTTGCAGAAGATTGTGGAGGATTTATAGGAGAGTAATGAAGATAGAAACAAGGATTGTCATTGTGCTGTTTTTCAAAAGAAATTATTTGTCTTTGTGTGGTGTATTTTTTAATATTTACTTAGTGCTTCTCAATGACCAGGTCTAATATTGACCTGGCATTAGAAACCATGGGCTTAGTGTCAGCTGGCAATACAAAGTTGGCATTAACACCTTTATTACCCAGCTTGCCACTGGCACCAGGGCAACTCGAAGAGTCGAGTACACCGCTAGAAAATGACGCTTCTATGAATGCGCTATTTTCTTAGAAATCTGAAGGCTGTATTTTGCAATGGGGGCAGCCCAGAATGCTTGGGCTTTCCTATGCTGAGGATTCCAGCCCCCAGCTGCCAAGCTGAACCAGGCTGGAAATCAAAAATAAAGCAAAGAACCACATCATTTGTTTTGGTAATTATTTCAAGAAATAATTTTACAAAATGGCTTCCCTGTATTTTGATTACCAGCCAGTTGAAACTAGGAAGCTGGGGGTTGGTGGTAGCATGGCACCTGCCTACTGCACCAGTGTTGGTGACCAAAAAAGCAGTAGAGCTCCATCAGCGTGAAGTAATGGACTATGCAATTTTATCTGAATTGCTAGCAAATAAGTGTAGAAGAGGTGGCCTCACATGCTTCTCACCCCCTGCAATAATAAAGGTTTGTCTCCCTCCCAAAAAAATAATAATAATAAAATAATAACAAAAAATAAATAATTCAATGAAAAAAAAATGTTCAACAAAAATTAACCTCTTCACCCCCAAGCCTTTTTGACCCTAATGAACAGGCCATTTTTTGCAATTCTTATTAGTGTCACTTTAAGACAGCGTTTATCAACTCCAGTCCTCGGGACCCACCACCAGGTCATGTTTTCTGGATTTCCTTAGTATTGCACAGATCCCCAGTGCAGGTGATTAAACTAACACCTGTGCAATACTAAGAAAATCCTGAAAACAAGATCTGTTGGTGGGTCCCGAGGACTGGAGTTGAGAAACACTGCTTTAAGAGGTGATAACACTGGAATGCATTAATGAATCCCAGTGATTCCAAGACTCTATTTCATGACATAAATATGACTTTGTGTTACTGTTAAATTTAGGACAATATTTTTTGCATTTATTTGTGCAAAAAATTGAACTTTGGCAAAATTTTAAAATTTCACAATTACCATTTTTTTATTTGTTTACTGCTAAAGCAGAGAGTAGTGTCACACAAAATAGCTAACAAATAACATGTCCCACTTGTCTACTTTATATAAGCACAATTTTGGGAACAAAATTTATTTTTGTTAAGAAGTTAAATGGGTTTAAAGTTTATGAGCAATTTCTCATTTTCCCATCAAAATTTACAAATACACTTTTTAGTGACCATATCATATTTGAAGTGACTTTAAGAGGACCTATATGACAGAAAATATCCAAAAGTGACACCATTCTAAAAACTGCACCCCTCAGACTGCTGAAAACCACATACAAGAAGTTTATTAACCCTTCAGGTGCTTATAAGGACCTAAAGCAATGAAATTAAAAAGTAACATTTTATTTTTTCCTCAAAAATGTTAGTTTAGCACCAAATCTTGCTTTTTAACAAGGGTAACAGCGAAAAATTTTGTTAAGCAACTTCTCCTAAGTATGCAGATACCACATATGTGGTGAAAAACTACTGTTTGGGCGCACGGCGTGGCTTGAAATGATGGATGGAATACCATTTGACTTTTCCATGGGAAAATTGGCTGGAATTGTTAGCAGATGCCATGTCAAGTTTGGGGAGCCCCTTATGTGCCTAGGCAGTGGAAGACCCCAACAGGTGACCTCACTATGGAAACTAGACCCATCAAGTAACTTTCTTAGATGTGTGATGAGCACCTTGAACCCCCAAGTGCTTCACAGTTTGGCTGTGAAAATAAAAAAGCGCATTTTCTCCAGAAAAATGTTCTTTCAGCTGAAATTGTTTTTATTTTCACAAAGGTAGCAGGAAAAATGGACCCCATAATTTGTAGTGCAATTTCTTCTGTCTATGCTGATACCCCACATGTGATGGAAAACTACTGTTGGGCACACGGGAGGCCTTGGAAGGGAGGGAGCACCATTTAACTTTTCAAGCAGAAAATTTGATGCAATCGTTAGCGGATTCCACGTTGCGTTTGGAAAGCTTTTAATGTGCCTAAACCATGGGAAATCCCCACAAGTGATCCCATTTTAGAATCAAGAACCCTAAAGGAACTTTTCTAGATGTGTGGTGAGCACCTTGAACTCCCAGGTCCTTCACAGTTTGGGCGTGAAAATAAAACAAAATCACATTTTCGCCACAAAATGTTGTTTGCGCCTGAATTATTTTATTTTCACAAGGGTAAAAGGAGAAATTGGACTGTAAAGTTTGTTGAGCAATTCCTTCTGAGTACATTTATACCCCATATGTGGCAGAAAACTACTGTTTGGGCACATGGCAGGGCTCGGAAGAAGGGGAATGTCATTTGATTTTACAAGCAGAAAATTGTCTGGAATCGTTAGCTGATGCCATGTCGCTTTTGGAGAGCCCCTAATGTGCCTACACAGTAGGAAACCCACCACAAGTGAGTGCGTTTTGGAAACTAGACCCCCCAAGGAACTTTTCTAGATGTGTGGTGAGCACCTTAAGTCCCAAGGTGCTTCAAAGAATTTTAGAATGTTGAGATGTGAAAACAAAAAAAAGCACATTTTCACAACAAAAATGTTCCTTCAGCTGAATTTTTATTTTTTTCACAAGCATAAGGCTATGTGCCAACGCTGCATTATTCTTGTATTTTTGGCTGCAAATATCAAGTGTTTTTTTAAACAAATTCAAAGCACAGCACATTCTCTGAAAAGTGTATGGGAAAGTAGACGTGTTGTACCCACTCTGCAAATTTTTCTGTGGTGGAAAAATCTGCAGCATGTCAATTCTTGATGCTGATTTTTCCGTGATTTCCTCTTATAAACCTAAATGTTTGCTTCTAAATATGCAGCAAAAATGCAACATTGCTCACACAGTGAGGATTTAGTGCAAATTCTGCACTGATGACATGGAGCTCTGCTGTATTTTTGTCACAGGCACAGATACAGCAGGCAGGTAAGAGCTGCCACCGACCCCAGCTACCTATTTAACCTGGCTGGTAAACAAAAATACAGCAGAACCCTTTTTTTTAATTATTTCTATAAATAATAAAAAAAGACCTGGGGCTTTGCCATATTTTTGGTTGCATGTCAGGTACAATTTGACAGCTGAGAATGGAATCCTCAGCGAGGGGAGGACCATGTGCTATGGGCCCCCCATGCTGCGAATTGCAGCCCACAGTTTCCCCCTTCTACCCCCCAGAAAATGACGCATTCATTGAAGTGCCATTATTTGGCACTGTCCTCAACTGATCCAGCTGCCCTGTGGAAGTGGCAAACTGAATAATAAAGTAGTTAATGCCAGGTTTGTATTGGCAGCTGACACTAAGCCCGAGGTTCCTAATGTCGGCCCAATGTTATACCTGGCTATTAGGAACCTCTACAGATACAACACACAGAGAATAATCCTTTAATTGAAATAAATCAGATAGACAATCCTCATTATCCAAATTAATACCCCAACGTGTAAGTCCCAGAGATCACATGATCTCTAAAGCTTGGGTCAGATGACTGGATGTAACCATGGCAATGTCAGGTTGCCTTGACAATGGCAGATCACCCTGGAGTTGATTGGCCCATTGCAATTATATTACGATGGACCAATCATCGCAGGGAGAGTGAGTGACTATGTGCTTCCTCTCCCTGGACCCTGGATACAGCTAGTAACATACAGAGATTGCATCCTCATTACCATGGATGAAATCTGCAACCAAACTGCTAAAGAATTGATATGCTGCAGATTGAAAGCTATTGCAAATCTGCAAGGAAAAAACACGTGCATGAGACTTGAGAAATCATTCCTTTGCTGGCACCAGGAAATCCTGCAGGATTTGTAACAAATGTGCACTGAAAATAAGGCTACATTCAGACATTGCGCTTTCTTGCACTTTTTTCTGCAGTTGCGCTTTTTACATGGTTACGCGGCAAAAGGCGCAACTGCATTCATACATTGACCTTTTGTGCGATATTTTATGCTTGCTTTCCCCAAGCCCATTTTAACATGTGGTCAATGGGAAAGCGTGCAAGAAAAGTGCAAAGAATTGACATGTCTATTCTTTTTATGCACGCGCTTTTGCAGTGAAAGCACGTGCGTAAAAAAATGCGCAAAAGTGCAACATGTGCATGCGTTTCAGCAAAACCCCTAGGTTTTGCTGGACTGAGTTTCCATAATTGCGTTTCACTGCATTTATGCCCGCTAAAAAAGTGCCGCGTAAATGCAGGAAAACGCAGTAAATGCTGCCAATATGCAGCCTCAAGTGACAACACTGCAATGTGTGCATAGATCCTAAAAGTTTCAAGGCTACAATGAAAGAGCTTTGTAAACGCTCACAAGTAAAAAAAAGAGTTTCTGTTGAAAGTAGAGTGACAAAACTATGTGAAAGTTGTGAAACTAGTGAAAGTACTATTTAAAGGGAACCTGTCACCCCCTTTGGGCATTCTAAACTGTGCCCACCAGCTGTAACATGATGTAATTGAGGTTCCTGTAACTGTGGCGCCCCGCAATGAGTGCGTCACAGCAGGGTATTGCAGCCATAAATGCAGCCGCAATATTCTCCGACCCAGCAGTCATATGGTTAACTTAGAGATCCAAAAACCCTGCATGCATCACTTAACATAGAGGGCCAATCCAAGGTCCTGGTGGGCGGAGAGTAAGGGTAGTGTAGGAGAAGTACAGTTAGTTTAGACCAGTCACAGTCACAGACACAGTCAGAGTCCGAGTCAGAGTGAGGGTCACAGACTTGAACTTGGAGTAGGAGCGGGGGCTCTGCACCTCGTGCAGCCCCCGTGCCGTCACCGGTCGGGTGTTAGCACCTGAGGCCTCAACAACCGGGATCGGGCATCATCAACCACGGGTTCCAAAAGACCCCCGTGCCCAACTTACAGCCGGTTCACTGGTACCAAAGCTGGCAGCAGTTCACCTCTGCTACGCGAACCAGAAAGCGTGGAGGAGCAGCTTTACAGGAGCACCCCACCACCAGCCAACTTCCAGTCGTCTAACCAGCGGTGTACCCACCGAGGGACCCAAGGCTCCCCAGAACATCCATAACGTACATCTTGGATAGGGATTGAAGCAGCCTCCCCGTACCCGACCTGGTATTCCTGGGCGACAATGGCAAATACTTAGCTAGAATGGAGGAACACTACGGATCTCTGAGGGACACCGATCACTGCTGAGTCCACCCGGTCCACTACCCGTTAACTGTATACCATGTACTGCCTGCTGGTTACAGTAAAGACCCGTTACAGAGACTTTCAGTGTCCGTGCTTCCTTATGATTGCATCCGTCCGCACACAAGGTAACTGCAGCTGCCGCACAACATCTTAAGCAGCTCCAGCCTCCGGGGACCACCGCTCAGCCTGTGGGGAGCGTTCCATTTTGCTGTTGTCCATCCCCCGGAGGTTCCGCAGTGTCGGTCGGACTGACCGAACTACTCATAGGTGGCGTCACGAATAAATTAACCCCTTTAATCTGTTCCTACAAGACGTCTTCGACTTTTGATCTGCACTCAAGCGGGCCTCACTACCCGCAGGCGCGGCCCACCCGTGACAAGGAGGAAGGAGCTACAGCCTGTCTAAACCGGAGTCCACAGGCCTGCGGTGAGTCATAAACCCCTCTATGTGCACAGACATTCTCCTTCATACTTCAGAAATCCACTTTTATTCTGTACCGTGCTGTATGGTAATGACCGCTGAAAAGGTCTGGGAGAGTCTGCTCTATATAGTCTTTGCCACCCCCTGCCTGGAATACCCACTCCGTGCTTTTGAAATTGCCACCCCTCCTGTGTATGGCTATTGATTGACAGGTGTATTCTCGCGCCTGAGCAGTGCCACAGGTCACCATGCTCCATTAAAGACACACAGTGCCCAAAGTCTCAGGAAATTCTACTGCACAGGCGCTAGACTTCACAAATCTCGTGAAGCTTCAGGCACTGTGAGTCTTCAAAGGAGTACAGTGACCCGTGGCACTGCGCAGGCGTGAGAGTAGTGCCTGTCAATCAACGACCATACACAGGAGAGGCAGGAATTTCAAAAGAACAGAGCAGGTATTCCAATCAGGGGGTGAAGAGGACCATGGAGAGCAGACCCTTCCGGACCCTTTCAGTGGTCATTACCATACAGCGCGGGACAGAATAATAGTGTATTTCTGAGGTATGTAGGGGGATGTCTGGACACAAAGAGGGATTACAGGAACCTAAATTACATCATGTCACAGCTGGTGGGCACAGTTTAGAATGCCCAAATGGATGAAAGGTTCCCTTTAAGAATTCTCATTCATAGTTATAGAAAATATTTTTATAGATAATTTATATAGCCTAAAATAGAGTTTTTTCTGCTCTCAAGAGACTTTTACAGAAACATAAGTCAATAATGAACTGTAAGGAACTGGGGTATTCTTATTTAACCCCTTCATGAGATGATTTTCTCTCTATCTTCCAAGAGCCATAACTTTTTTATTTTCCGTCAATATAGACATATGAGGGCTTGTTTTTTGCTGGGACGAGTTGTACTTTTGAATAAAACCGTACATGTTTCCATATAGTGTACTGAAAAATGGGCAAAAAATCCAAGTGAGGTGAAATTGCAAAAAAAAGTGCAGTTCCATGAAAGTTTTATCTAAAAAATTTTTATTTACCGTATTCACTATATGTACAGTATATACCAAACATATAGCATGTATAGTTTTCTTTATAGTAAGTTAGTGAGAAAACTACAAAATTTTGTAAAATAAAAAAAATTAAAAAATGCTGTTTTTGGTACCATTTTCTGAGAACTAACATTTTTATTTTTCTGGATCTGGGGCTCAGAGATTCCTATTTTTGTATCTTGAACTGGCGTTTTTAATGATAATTTTTTTGGGGAGATGTATTTTATTGCAATGTGGCAGATGCCAAAAAATGTAATTCTTGCATTTTTAGTTTTTTTTATGCAGTTTACCAAATGGATTAATTTATTTTATATATTGATAGATAAGACATTTCTGAATGCAGTGATATCAGAAATGTTTTAGTTTTTTTTTTAAAAGTTTTATTTTCAATGGGGCAAAAAGGGGGTAATTTGTACTGTACAGAGGAGTGCATTAGCCCTGCTCTGTACAGGAAAAATGTTGACTTCCCATCAGCTGATCCCCGGTTGTCATGGCAACCCATTGACACCCACACGATCATTACGGTGCCGCTGATCATGCACCCCCATCCACAACTTTTAACACTTCTTATTTTTATGAGGATGGCATGTCAGCTGGAAAGACAAACTGGACAGTTGGCCACCACTACACCCTGGTTCAGTTGCTTCTGACCCAGACAATTGGACATAACGGATCCAAATGCAGCTGTTAGAGGCACATGTCAGCTGATCAGATCAGCTGAGATGTGCAGGGAAACATGTGGGCTCAGTACATGAGTCCACATCAAAGGCAGGGACACGACATAGGACATACCAGTAAAGTGACAAGCAAAATTTTGGTACCACTGCTCAAAATTACTGTTATTGTAAACAGTTAAGCAGCAATAATAATAGAGAAAGCCCGCACTGACCCTTCAGACTGCTGAGTGTTCACCTTATTCACATTAGGAGAGGAGAAGTTGGTTACTTCACCACTCAGTGGAGGTGCAATCCTATATGACACAGTTCATTGATTATAGAGCATAGAATGAAAGGATGCACTCACCACAGGTGTTCTTGAAATCTTTATTCTCGATTACACACAGATGAAATGCGGGCGAGCTGCAAGGTGCACGCTGCGTCCACTAATACAAAGCACGTTTCGCTCAATTGAGCTTCTACGGGTTCACGGATGTGTAACTGAGAATAAAGATTTCAAGTCCACCTGTGGTGAGTGCATCCTTTCATTCAATACTCTATAAATAGCAAGTTGAAGATGAAAGGATATCTAAAAGGCATGAAGGTCAAAATGACACATTTTCTTTGTATTCTGATGCATATGACAAGGGATTATCTTCTCTCATATGCTTCAATACAGCAGCATTTGAGGTTTTACAAAACTGATTTGTCAGCAGTACGCAACTGGGAGTATGCAAGAAAAAAATGTAGGGCGCAATAGAGTTTATCCTCATAGGATTAGGTAAATATGTTGTATGAATTGCTCACCTTATAGAGTTGTGTTTTTTTCAATTAAAAGACATTTACACATTAAAGGGTAACTCCAGTGAGAGAAAACATTTTAGTACAGTTCCTACCCTGCTACATGAAGCAGAGCTGTACGCTGCAGTTCTAGGTTCTATAGTTCTCTTATAAATTAATAAAATCAAACCTGCTCCCCAGCTCTGACCCCCACCTCAGGGACCTAGAATCTTCAGCCTGACTGTCTTATGCTGTTGTTGAGACAAGGAGGTGTGTTGAGGATGCTGGGAGCTGCAGTATGATCCTACATTCCAACTCCCTTACATTTGTGTATGGGGAGGGGGCATGGTAGGTTGCATGGCTGCCGGGCCCATGCTTACACATACAATCCTGTATCTGATATATAATCCTATATGACAGGGTGTCCAGGCTTGAAATAGCAATCATGTCACCAAGCAGATACAAATACACACTGTGATCATCTGCTGTATGATGATGCATAATGTGTACTGTTATTGTGAGGCTAGGAGCAGAGACAAATCATTACATTGATCGATTCAGCTCTGCATGGTCTCCCTTCCCCATAGGAACATGGTATCTTTGTATCCCTCCAACTTTCAATGGATTATCATATCACTCCTCACTGGAGTAGGATGATCCTGCAGCTCCCAGCATCCATGCCCCTGACACACCTGCTCTTTGCTCCTACATGAATTTGTGTCAGACTGAAGATTCTAGGTCCCCTAAGGTGGGGGTCAGAGCTGAGGAACTTATCAATTTATAAGCAATCTATAGATGCTAGAACTGCAATGTACAACTCTGCTTTATCATGTAGGAGGACAGGGACTGTACTAAAATATTTTCTCTCACTGGAGTTCCCCTTTAAGTTTGTCAGATTACTGAATGTACAACCGCATTTCACTAAACTTTACACTTTCCCATCCCTTCTAGAAATTGACAGAAAAAGTAGAATTTGACAAAAATTCTTAACAATTCTTTATATATAATTCATGTCATAATTTGAGACTTTTGATGTGTTTTAATTTCATCTTTTCATCAACTATCAGAGAAACGTATTGTTAATTCTAGAATCTGAGAATAAGGCAGTTGAAACACAAAGGCATCATCATTTTTTTTTTTAACAATTTTAATGACTCTTTTATGCCTGTTTTGTTTTCTTCTGTAGTGGGTTGAAGTGGATTGAGTATAAATAAATTATTTTGTAAACTTTAATTTTTCTAACAAAGAAATATTATAAGGGAAAAAAAAAGTTGGCACCTGGTAATTCTCAAAGTTGGGTTCCTGTCACACTAGGCGACGTTCCAGCGATCCCGACAACGATACGACCTGGTAAGGATCGCTGGAATGTAGCTACATGGCCGCTGGTGAGATGTCAAACAGTCAGATCTAATCAACGACGCAGCAACGATACAGCGACCCGTATAACGACCTCAGCAGTCGTTGGAATCCTGTCACACAGCAGCTAGTCTGAAGACTCAGACCTACGTGGCTGTGTTCTGAGTCGCCAACAAGGTCGTTGTTAATGCGTCAAACACACACCGATGCATGTTGCCCAGTGGGAGCTCGGCGATCAAAAAATGGTCCAGGCCATTTCAACACGATCTTCAATGTCACAGCAGAGGCCTGGTCTCTGCTACATGTCAAACATAGCAAGATTGCTGTTGCGTCACAAAACCTGTGATGCCACAGCGATCTTGCTAGCGATCTCACTATGTGTGACGGGGGCTTTAAAGGGTAAATTCACAGTTGTAAAAGTGTTCTTACTAATTGCTGCTGGTCTGATCGCATGGATCCCCACCGGTCACAAGAATTGATCTGAAGTAGGGATGAGCGAGTACTGAAATATTCGGACTCTCTAGACTTAGAGACCTACTAACGAGTAGGTCCCTATACTCTGTACTTGTTACGAGTATAGCGAGTCCTATTTAAGTCAATGGTGAAGCGAGTATTGCGATTAATTCCTCTGTTGCTGGACCCTATAACGAGGTCTGGCAGCAGAGGAAAAACCTGGAATTCCCTAATTCATTGTTTAGAAGCCGGCGGTAAAAACCTGTAAGCTGCGAATTCAAACCGGATTCTCCTGGATTGCCCCGGTCCGGAGGAATCCGGTACCATAGAGTCCCATGTTAGGGGGCGTCGGATTTCTCCGGACCGGGGCAATCCGGGAGAATCCGGTTTATAGTACAATGCTAAAAATCTGTCAAAACCCGATTCACCCGATCCGGTGCAATCCGGCGAAAATTAACATGAGGGTCTATGGCGCCGGATTGCATCGGCTTCAATGTAAAGATCAGACCAGTTCCCGGAATCCAATTCCAGGCTGCGGCTGCGCTGCAGAAGAATCTGACCGCTTATCACCCTCCCTCCCGACGCCATTTTGGGCAAACTCTGTGAGCCACATGAGGAGCCATTCTCTTGCATTTAGCTAATCTGCAGTGCATCAGCTAATTAAGGTGAGTGCACATTCGGAACTGTCCTGGCATAAGCATATTACATGATCTGTCCATTTTAAACATACAGTCTGCATGGCTATGTGCATGACGTGCTTGCAGCATGCCCATGCGTGCCCAAGACCATGCATGGCCATGTGCATGCCATGCTTGCAGCATGCACGTACGTCGTGCACGTGACCATGCATGGCCATGTGCATGCTGTGCTTGCAGCACACATATGCATGCACGTGAACATAAATGGCCATGTGCATGCCGTGCTTGCAGCAGGCACAGGCGTCCAAATATGCATCCACGCTCCTGTACATCAATCAATAGCTACATGCACTGGAAGGCCAGACCACCCTCATGGGCATGTGCTGGGTGTGTAGTCATGTGTTGGCGAGCCTTGATATACTGTTGTATGTGTGTGCAAATGTATTTTTTAAATGTCCAAGGCTTGTTTCAGAGTATGTGTGTTCATGTGTGTTTATTTTCGCTCCAGGGATTGTTGACCATTGTCGAGCCCCAGGCTTTGGGGTACCCGGGTATCAGGCTCCAAGAGGTTAACGCTCCTGTGTCATGGGGAGTGGTGTCCGTGCCTGATCCCGTGTCCTGGGGGACTTCTTTGAAAAAGGGTATATTTACAGGGGATTATATTTGCAAGTTGTCGTGACGTAACCTGTAGTTTCTGTGGACGTTTCACCAGCGCCGCCACAGTCCGCCAGAGGTAGGTGGTATCGCGGCTAGTTGGCAAAGTCCTCTACAGGTAGGGCTGGACCTCCGGGACGGCATTCCTGTGTGGGGAACAAGTTAATGAATGGAAATACAGGCAGAGGCAAAGTCACTATTCCTCCGGGTACTTTACTGTTAACTTGCATCGGCATCATACAAAGTTGACAGTTCAGCACTTTAGATGTTACAAGAAAAGGTAGCTTAACGGGTGTCTGCAAGTGGATGCCAGGTGGTATGGTGGAACCCTTGGTGTGCCTTCTTTAGCTAACCTGTGTCTGTTCTTCCATGCTTTCCAGTTTGCTTTGAAGCCTGGTGACTTAGAATCCAGCCTGGCATCCTGTCCTCTCTCACCTTCGCTGTCGTTAGGTAACACGCTCGCTCCACAGTCACGTGACCGGAAGTGACGTGTAGCCGGCACCCGCGTCACTTCCGGTCACGTGACTGTGGAGCGAGCGTCACTTCCTGGTCGCGGTGGCGCGGTTTAGCAGTGGTATAAGAGGGGGACTTTTGACAGCCATGGTACACCTCCCCCTGATGAAGCAGCCATAGGGGTCTACCTGGGCTGCGAAACACTGTAGGGGTCCACTGCCCTGACTCTCCCCTGCCCTGGGTGCTCTCTTTGCAGCAACTGGTAATTACATGGTATCTTGGTGCTTGGTGTTATACACCTTGTAGTTGTTACTGGCTATATCAAGTAATCTTGTTCCTGAGAATATATGGCCTGCCTTTATAGGTTATGTGATAACTGACAAAGGTTATTGTTACTTTGTATAACCTTAGTACTTTGTCTACAGCTGACGAGCTCTGACGCTATATATATGATTATTTATGTATATATGCATATAACCTGTTTGAGGATGTAAACATATATCTTGGGCTGTATGTATAAGCCTATGCCTTTGTAACTACTTGGATAAAACCTATGTATGTGCCGAGTATATGTATATGTATATGAACCTTTTGGTCACATAATTAGCATTGTATGCCTTGTTGCTGTGATATGAGGGCTCCATGCCGTCCTCATCTGCCCTCGTAATCAGCTTTATAATAAAAGAACATTCGTTTGATTCAAGCAATACTCTCTGTTTTCTCTGTATTAAATTTTAATGGATGTCGTAAAATCACCTGTCGGGCTGATTTGTAGGTCATCAATGCTTTTTTTTTTGTTAAAAGTTGTTTTTTATTTCCACAGAGTGGTTTTCGTTATTGACTTGGCAGAAATGTCTCGGCGGCATGTAGGGCACATGGAGGTGAGTGGTTATTATTATATTTGTTTGTTTGTGCATCTTTTCTATTATTTACAGTATTTGTTTTTTGTATTTTATTCTCATTTAAAGGATGACTCCGCATCGGAATGGGAGTCGGAGGGTGAAGATGTGCTGGTTGCCGGAGAGGATCATGTGAGTACACATCCAGCCTTCAGACATTTTTGCCTTCATGCATCATCTGTATGTACTTCTGTTGTGACACTGCTAATTTTTTGCTGCAGGGGTCAGAGTCATCTGGAGAAGAGGCTGGGGGTCCATCCCATGGTTTTCACACCAAAGCCAGAGGTGGTGGGACCCGTGTAAGTACTGTAACCATAAAGTGTTCTTCCCATAGCAAGGGTACTGCACATGTTCAGTTTCTGAAGGCAATGTGTGGGCCATCATAAGGGCAATTGTCAGTAGATGATGGCCCGATTCTATAGCATCGGGTATTCTAAACTATGTATGTATTTTATGTTAGCTGATGTTTTATAAAAGCATAGCAAAGCAGGGTTTACAACCAGCCCCAATATTGATTATTTTTGATGCACGGCGGTTTGCGAGCAAGCAGCGAAGTGTGGGTGAAAACCATTTTGACGGTGGACTGTTCCTGTTGTTGAATGGTCACGGTAGGCTGGCCAGAACAACCAGCGATGCGTGTATTGCGTAACAGAAAATCTGACCTAGGTAGACAATTATATAGTAGCTAACCACAGCAATACCCGTGTGCAGCAGTGATGGAGTCCAGGAGGAGACAGCGGGCGTGTTCTCTCAGGAGGGGGCCGGGTGACAGCGGCTGGCTGTGTCCAGGATGGGACGTGGGAGTCCCTCCTGGCCGCACCCGTTCGCTGTTCCCCGGCAACCTCCTTCCCGTAACAGAGTCATTTCCACACTATACGGTGGCTCAGTGCTTAGCATAGTTTCTTGTGGCTCAGTGGTCAACACAGTATACGACGGTTGAGTTGACAGCACAGTCTCTGCTTGTTATCGGTACTCGACACAATGATGTAGTGTTTTGAAGATGCCTGTGTATTGCCCCTTTGTCATCCTGTGGTTAACAAGTTTACACATGTTTAATAGGGAGACTTTAGATAAGAAAGGGATAGATAGGGAGCTGCTAGGAGGGTGTAGGGACAGCTAGAGATAGTGTAGGGGCTTAAAATTAGGTGACAGGTTCCCTTTAAGCATAGGACATGCAATGCCCAGTGTGCAGGCATAGTCATGTGGTTTCAGCAAATAAGCCCAGAGGGCTGTAGTGTACTGTTTAAAGGAAGCAGGCCTCAGGGGCCATAAAATAGTCTTGCTAGTACTTTAAGCATAGTACATGCAATGCCCAGTGTGCAGGCATAGTCATGTGGTTTCAAAAAATTAGCCCAAGGGGCTGTATTGTTGTTGATGTAAAAGAAAGGAGGACTCATCATCAGAAGTGGCTTTGATGGGAAATATAAATTAATTTAACCTTGTGTGTAGGATTATGATAATGCTGAGGAACATGTTGCAGGAGCAGGCGTAGGGTAGTCATGAAAGATGATGGACATACTTTTTGTCCGTAAAGGGATGAATGTTAACCCCTGAATCATGATAGAACATGTATTTGGATTGTGTGACTTTAGCTTTGTTGTATGTCGTCTGGAGGGCTTAAAAACTGTGATGAAATCCAGTCCTTATTGAACTTAATCAGAGTCAGCCTGTCCGCATTGTCTGGAGTTAGCCGTGTCCGTGTATCAGTGATGATAGCCCCAGCCGCACTGAAAACCCGCTCTGAAGTCACACTAGCAGCTAGGCACGCCAGCACCTCTAAGGCATATAAGGAGAGCTCTGTCCAAGTGTGAAGTTTGGATATCCAGTAATTGAACGGAACTGAAGGGTCAGTAAGAAGCAGGTACTGTCACTTAAATACTCGTTGACCATGTTGATCAATTTCTGTCTCCTAGACATGGTAACCCGAGCAACAAGCCGTTGCTGATTAGATGGTTTATTGAACATGGCCCAATTTGTGGACATCTTCCCACCGCCTCTTTTGGAGATGGTGGGCGTGTTTGTCCCGATCAATGGCTGCTGTTGCAAAGAGCTGCTACCTCTGGGAGAGTGGTGTCTGAGGGTGATCTTGTCATCAAATTCTCCACAACAGCCTTCTTGAAGTAATCAATTGTTAAGCCCCTTGGTGACTGCAACAGCAGCTAAGTAAATTTGTCCTTATAACGTGGGTCCAGAAAGGTGGACAACCAGTATAGGTTGCTGTTAAATATGTGAATCACGCGTGGGTCTTGTGACAGACAATTACACATGAAGTCAGCCATGTGTGCCAAGCTGCAAAGACTCAAATGTTCATTGTCCCCATAAGGATGAACAATACCCATCGTGGCCTCCAAGTCTGTCTCCGCCTCCTCCTCTCCAGCCCACCCATGCTGTACTGACATAAAGCTGGGGTTGGGAGTACCATCTGTAGCATCAGGGTTCCCATATGTACCACCGAAAAATAACTCCTCTTCTTCCTCGTCTTCATCATCATGTTCTTCTTGACCCAATGTTGCCTGATGAGATTGGCTGTGCTGGGTAGGATCAGCGATGTTTAAATCTGGCTCCATAGCCAGCCGCTGGGCCCTCAACGATTCAGTTTTTAGATTCATGAGCGATTCTTTTAGCAGACATAGCATCGGGATAGTTACGCTGATGATAGACTGATCACTGCTGACAAGCTTGGTGCAGTAATCAAAATTATCTAGCACCTCGCAAATGTCAGCGATCCACACCCACTCTAGAGTTGGAATACCAAAAATTCAAGCGACTAACATCTGAATATTAAACAATTTATTTGACAAGATATACAAGGAGGGACATACACAGAAAGAATAGACAACCCATATGAGGTGTCTCCTGTTGTGAGTGTTAATACATAAGTACAGGATATATAGTCAAAAAGTGAATCAATGATGGTATAGTAGAAACTGACATGCAGGCAGAACTTTACAGACCAAAATAGTCACTACAAATATTTAAATAATATATTGTAGGAATCATATTATCTACAGAAATATAGCTAGTGGATAATAAAGTGCAAGTGCTTATAGCTATCTTTTATAACCATTTGTAATTAAGACCATTTTAGTTCAGTAGAGCTACCAGTGCTTCCAGAGAATTAATTTGTATCACATTTAGTAATGCTTATTTATAGTACAATATTGCCCATAATAAGTTCTGACCCATAATTTGAATCAGAGGTATCAGATGCAGCACATCAGAAAAAACAGCCAGCATAAAAAAGCATCACATAATTGCAATGGTATAACAATCTCACCAAGAAGTATTCACAGCCAGGAGACACACACCCCGATGGCCATTTCGTGTCCTTCGTCAGGGAGCCCCCTGACGAAGGACACGAAATGGCCATCGGGGTGTGTGTCTCCTGGCTGTGAATACTTCTTGGTGAGATTGTTATACCATTGCAATTATGTGATGCCTTTTTTATGCTGGCTGTTTTTTCTGATGTGCTGCATCTGATACCTCTGATTCAAATTATGGGTCAGAACTTATTATGGGCAATATTGTACTATAAATAAGCATTACTAAATGTGATACAAATTAATTCTCTGGAAGCACTGGTAGCTCTACTGAACTAAAATGGTCTTAATTACAAATGGTTATAAAAGATAGCTATAAGCACTTGCACTTTATTATCCACTAGCTATATTTCTGTAGATAATATGATTCCTACAATATATTATTTAAATATTTGTAGCGACTATTTTGGTCTGTAAAGTTCTGCCTGCATGTCAGTTTCTACTATACCATCATTGATTCACTTTTTGACTATATATCCTGTACTTATGTATTAACACTCACAACAGGAGACACCTCATATGGGTTGTCTATTCTTTCTGTGTATGTCCCTCCTTGTATATCTTGTCAAATAAATTGTTTAATATTCAGATGTTGGTCGCTTGAATTTTTGGTATTCCAATTAAATTAGCGATGTATCTGCCTCCATGGTGTATACTCCTCTGCATATAGGAGGTTATTGTTCAGTATCTCGATGAAGTTGATAATTCCACTCTAGAGTTGTAATGTGTCTTGGCTGAGTCTCGGTCTGACGAGCATGTTGGAGCTGATATTCTGCAATTGCCCTCTGCTGCTCACTAATCCTTGATAACATATGAAAAGTTGAGTTCCAGCACGTGGGCATGTCACAAATTAGTCTGTGGTTGGGCAAATGAAAGTGCTTTTGAAGCGCTAAAAGACTGCCAACAGCTGTAGAAGAATGTCTAAAATGTGCGTAAATTCGGTGCACCTTATCAAGTAGGTCTGTTAACTCCGGGTAGGTTTTCAGAAAGTTCTGAACCACTAGGTTAAGCACGTGAGCCATGCAAGGCACGTGTTCAAGGTTACCGAGCTTTAGAGCCGCCACGAGGTTACGGCCATTATCGCTGACAACCAGACCATTTTTTAGTTGCAGTGGGGAGAGACACTCATCAGTCTGTTGATTTAGACCTTTCAAGAGCTCAGCTGCAGTGTGCGGTGTTTGACCTAAACACATCAGCTTCAGCAGAGCCTGTTGTCGCATTGCTGAAGCGCTGCTGCAAAGCTCACAACTTGGCTGTGATGTTGAGGGCAAGTCAGCAGTGGTCGAGGAAGCGGAAGAGGAAGACTGTGGAGTAGACATATATGAGGAGGCGGACACCCTGAATGATGTTGGGCCCGCTATTCGTGGTGTGGGTAGTATCTCAGATGGTCCACTTTGAGAATTTGTCACACTCTCCACTAGGTTGATCCAGTGTGCCATGACAGAGATGTATCGTCCCTGTCCACAACTACTTGTCCACGTGTCCGTTGTTAGGTGGACTTTTCCGGTTACAGCATTGGTCAGTGCACATTTTATGTTGTTTAACACGTGCTGGTGTAACGCGGGGATGGCACAACGTCAAAAGTAGTGGCAGCTGGGAACTGTGTATCGTGGTGCAGCCACAACCAAAAGCTCCCGAAAAGACTCTGTACCCACAAGCCTAAACTGCAACATCTCCACAGCTAGAAACTTAGCTATGTGCGCATTCATTTTTTTGGGCAAGTGGGTAAGAAGATTGGTATTTCCGCTGCCTTTCATAGAGCTGTGGCACGGACAACTGGACATTTAGCGCTGATAAACAAGTTGCTGGACTTGTGTCCTGTCTCTCTTGAACCGCAGCTTGTGAGCAGTAAGTATGAGCAGGACCTGCTTCATCTGCAGTAGATTCTGAAGGACGGATCACAGGTGTTATGCCAGTGTTTAGAGCCGAAGACACTGATTTGTTACCCTGCTGTTGCGACCACTGAGTAGGGTGCTTAGCTGCCATGTGCTTACGCATACTTGTGATGCTCATGTAGCCTTTGCCCTGGCTTCTGCTTAGCTTTGTATGGCAGATCATATAGATGACTACATTTTGTTCGGAAGGGCTATCCTCAAAAAAATTCCAGACAGCCGCTGAACGACCTCTAGGATTGATTTGTGGCACAGAGGGATTGCTCTGGGCAACAGGTGACACAGTTTGCATTCTCTTTAAAGCAGTAAGCCTTGGTGCCTTGGTAGGTGGTACATATACACTTTCTTCCTCCGTGCTGCTGTGCTGGCTATGCATGGCAGCATTCCAAGTCAGATCTGTGGTCTCATCATCAACCACCTCGTTGTCAATGTATTCCAGATTACGCAATGTATTAGGCTGGCCAGATGACAACAGTGTCTCATCATCATCATCGTCCACCTTTTGAGACCGTGTATGACGTGGCTGAAAGTGGCTTTCTTCTAGCTGTGGTGATTCAAAAATTTGGCCCTGAATAGAGAATGAGTCTTCTTCTCGTATATCGTCTAGGTTGGACGCTGAAAGGCCAGAGTCAAGCAAGGGATCATATGAACCAAACAAATCCTCAGGGTGCTCAAGGTTCTGGTCCACCTTTTCCTGGCGCTGCGGATGAGCTGAGGAAATGGGAACAGGTTGAGGATTCGATGACCCAGTTTGTCTGTAGCACCAGTAGACAGTGTGGTCAAGGAAGATTGGGTGCTGCTAGAACAAGTCGTTGAAGTCTTCTCAGCCATCCAAGACATTAACTGGTCTTGCTCTTCCTGCTTCAAGACATGTTTTCGTTCAATAGTGGGAAATTTAACAGAAGGTCATCTATCAATCTTCATCTGTCTACCAGACTCTGTGGCTTGTTTGGCACGACTGCCAAGCACACGACCATGTCCCTGTCCCTTTGCAACCGTTTTTTTTTGGTATTTTGTGGTTTTTGTGACATGCTTGTAGATGTTTAGTTAAAGATTTTGTCAAACAAGTAGTAGGTACTATTTCCTAGAAGGAAGACACTACAGGCTAGTAATGCTTCTTGTATTGCTAACAGAAACGATACTGCACAGAACAATCGCCAAAAGGTTACAGAGGGATTAGCAAAACCAGTCACCACCGTGAACTGCGGTGCTGGCTGCATGACAGATCTAACGTACCGTGCGAGCTATTAGTTGGTATAGCAATGCACTGGCCCTGAAAAAATTAGGTATTACGCAAAACCAGTCACTGCCGTGGACTGCAGTGCTGGCTGCATGACAGATTTAGGGTACCGTGCGAGCTATTAGGTGGTATAGCAATGCACTGGCCCTGAAAAATTACACTGCAGGGGTAAATGTGACCCCAAAATTATCTGGTGAAGAAAAAAATCTAAGCTTATGAATTCAGCTCTGAGAAGACCTAACTAAGCTCAACTATGAGGTACTGTGTGGAACTGTAACGCTACCTCCAGCCTGTCTCCCTGCCCTACAGTCCCTTACAGTACTCCTCCGGTTAGCTCTCAGAAGAGCTTTTGGGTTAAATTTTAGGTTTTTTAGATGTGTTTTTCCCACACTGACAATCGCTAGAATCAGCTCACACTCTCCTACACTAGCTGTGTTCTTGAGGAATGTGCACAAAATGGGCGGGAAAGGCTTATATACAGCCTCTGAGTCATGCATGACATATGCATGACGCTGGACAGGCAACCAATCATAGTAATGCCACAACCAACATGGACTGCGGCATTACTAACTATGATTGGCTAACATGCTGGACTGGCTGTTAACATTTTACATATTCTGTATTCAGCGAGTCCCGAATATAGAAACTGGGAGTAGACTCGCTCATCCCTTACTCGCTCCTGACATCGGGTGTCCCGTTGAACCGGTCCGGTTTTGGATACGATTCCGGGGCAATCCGGCACCATAGACACCCATGATACGTTGCCCCGGATTGTCCCGACCGGTTTTATTAGATTTTATAACCGGATTCTCCCGGATTGCCCCAGTCCGGGGAAATCCGGTACCATAGAGTCCCAAATTAGGGGGTTTGATGCGGTTATAAAAATTTGACAAAACCTTCCGGGACAATACGGCGCACCGTAACATGGGACTCTATGGTACCGGATTGCCCTGGACCGGGGCAATCTGGGACAATTCAGTTTTAATTTACAGCTTACGGCTTTTTACCACAGGCTTCTAAACAATGAATTAGGGAATTGCAGGTTTTTCCTCTGCTGCCAGACCTCTTTATAGGGTCCAGCAGCAGAGGAATTGCATTTCCCATGATTTACATAGGACTCGTTAAGGTGCGAGTAATCGCTAGGAAACTCGCAGAGTAACGAGTAGCCCAAGTACCCTTCGGCGAGTAACGAATAGTAACGAGTAGACTCGCTCATCCCTAATCTGAAGTGATTTCTATTTCAATAGAAAATGGAGCTGAGATAGGATATGCACTGTTTTCCTTCCAAGATAGGACTTTGCAGAGCTACTTGGGGTCTCTTAAGGATAGGGAATAAATTTTGATTTTGGAAATAACACTGTAAGTCATTTATATAGCATAAAATAATGATATGGTGAAATCTTTTCACATCATTAGAAGGGAAGCTACCAATTATTGGAGGGCAATACTTAATTTTACTTTATATTATTTAATAATCGGAAAACCAATACAAATGATATTAAAATATATATATATAATAATAATAATAATAATAATAATAATATAAAGCTTTATTTATATAGCGCCAACATATTCCGCAGCGCTTTACAATGTAGGGTTAGAGTACAGAAAATATACAGTAAGTAATTACAGTAGAGAACAAATAAAGTACAATACATTGGATACAAAACAATAGGCATAGAATCAATGTGAAAAAAAATACAATAAATAAAGCAAGAAATGAAGGTGACCCTGCTCAAAAGAGCTTACAATCTACAACGGGATAGGGGTTGCACAAGGTCAGGGGCTTATTGCACTGATGTCCAGGCATCTTGAGGAAATGGGGTATAGAGCTAAGCTTACATGGATGGTCATTAGCCAGTCTTTTGTAGACCTTTATGGTTTGGTGGAGTTTGTAGAAGAGTAATGTCCAGAGGGATAGCCCATTCACTGTCTACAGTGCAAAGGACTTCTATTAGGGAGTATGATAGGCCGCCTTAAAAAGATGCGTTTTTAGGGATCGTCTGAAGCCATGCAAGTTGTGGATAGTCCTGATATAGATATTATTCCACTTTGTTTGCCTTTTTGTGAAAGTCTAGACCACATGCCATTACCCTTTTTCCCAAATTTTGGTTTTCGTAAGTCAATTTATGCTTTTGAGAAGGATATCAGTAAAATTATTGCCTCTACTTTAAGATGTGATTTACAGGTGGAGTAATAAAGGTATGGACATGTGTAAAATATGAATTTGGCTTCTTATTATTGTTAAAAAAAATGAATTTTGTTAGGAATGACCTTTGATGTAATTTCCCTGAACACTTGCTGGACCTGTTTATTCCGCAATGTGTATATAAATGGATTAAGGACCGGTGTCATGACGCTGTTGAGAAGGCCTACAATTTTGTTAAGATCAGGAGAGGAACTTTCAACAGGTCGCACATAGATGAAGATTGCACTGCCATAAACTAGTGAGACAACTGTAAAATGGGAAGTGCAAGTTGAGAACGCTTTGATTTTTCCCCTGGTGGAGGGTATCGTCAATATAGTAAGGAAAATACTACAATATGAAATTAAAGTGATGCAGAATGAACCCAAAATCACAGCCGAGGCAAAACTGACAAAAACAATATTAAACTGATATACATCAGAGCAGCTAATCATTACAACAGCTGAACTATCACAGAAGAAATGATTGACCTCATAAGGACCGCAGAAAGACAAGTCAAACATTAAAACTGTAGGATAGATAAAAGTAACAAATCCAAATACCCAAGCTATACATACTAACCGAAGGCAGGCCTTGTTGGTAATGATTGAGTGATACCTCAATGGATGAGAGATTGCCACATAACGATCCACTGACATAACAGCTAAAAGATAAAATTCTATAGTCCCTAGTGACACATAGAAATAGAGCTGCAGAATACAACCTGAGATAGAGATGATTTTATTGTTCGAAGCAAGTATCGTGAGCAATTTAGGGACCGTAGAAGATATGAACCAAATGTCCAAGAAAGCCAAACTGCAGAGAAAAAAATACATGGGAATATGAAGACGCCTGTCCAACCATATAGCGATAATAATTGACAGGTTTCCAATAAGAGATGTCAAGTAAAGTAGAAAAAACAGTAAGAAGACACTCCCTATGAGCCCAAAAACCAAGAGTAAAACCTACGAGGATAAATTCTGTTTGATTGACATGAATCATTTTCTTAAATCTCTTGATGGTACAGTATATGGTACACAGTATATAGAGATTATATAGTGTATGTGCAGAAAGGTGATGAATGATGGAAATCTCTTGTTCCTATGTCACATCTAGTAATCCTGTGATAGAAGAAAAACATTGTAATTATTATATAGCTTGTCAAGGGTTGTGGGGATAATAAAGAATTCCACTTGTACTATTTAGCATGGTTTACCGCATATCCTGATTTCAATTCCATGAGCTGCAACACTCCCATCACTTGGCCAGTTGCATCTACACAGTTTCCTAAGCAATCATGAAACTTGATCATTTTTCATAATTATGAATATTCAGATAGTATACAGTCAGTATACAAATATACTATGTTTAGTACCCATTCTTTCGTCCACATGTCAGTTCTGCTACTGCACTACTGTACTTTGCTATATCAGTGCCGCTATTTACGGCTAGTCCTTCGTTCAGGCTGTCGCTAGTCCTGTGTTCAGGGGGTTCCGTTTAAAACATAGAATTTGTCAGCATTAACGCAGTGTTACTTGAAAGGTTAGACCTCGTTAAAGCAGGCAATTCAATCCTATGCCTGACGGAACCCCGAGCGCAGTTCAAACACCGCATCTAAGTGCCGAGTTTAAAATCTCGCGCTATTTCCAAGCGCATCACATGACATGCGCTTCCGCACACTTAGATGCCAGCGTTTGAACTGCGCTCGGGTTTCCGTCAGCCATAGGATTGAACTGTTAGCGTTAACACAGTCTAACCTTTCCGGTAACATTGCGTTAATGCTGACAAATTCTATGTTTTAAACGGAATCCCCCTGAACACAGGACTAGCGGAAGTGTGACCCTAGCCTAGAGGTGGTACTCAACTTTGGTATATCAGTGTGACTTCTCCAACTGCATTATGCAACTCTACTACATCAGTGCTATTGCTCCGGGTGAGTTATTTATCTTTAACACATCAGTACCACTACTCCAACTCTTTTCCTCAACTCTACTGTATCGGTGCCACTACTCTATTACTCAAGTCTGGAAAGAACAGTTCTAATGTTTATCCCTGTTAGGCTAGGGTCACACATAGAAATCCGTTTTTGGAAGTGATTTCCATGACCAATCTGGTTTTTTTGGGTGCTTTTTGAGCCTCCTGCACCCTAAACTTTTTGGACTTAGTCATTTTTTGACCAAAATTCTTGAAAATACAGATCCGTTTTTCCATAGGGCCCATGTTAAAAATTTTTTTTTTTTTTAAAAACGGACCCCAAAAACGTTGCTAGCAATGTTTTTAGGTGCAGAAAAAAACGGATAGGGTGTTTATTGCATCTAATCCGTTTTTCTATCTGTTTTTGGACTTAGAAAAAAAAAATGCTAAAAATGAAGCCAAAGACAGACCAAGGGCTTATGTGTGACCCTAGCCTTACACTGAAGTTATGCTACTGCAAGTCCACTTTTCAACATTGCTATATTGTAGTTTCCATTACTCCTTTGTGACTGCTCAGCTCTGCTACATCCAAGTCTCTCATAAGTTCTGCTGATCAGCTCAGCTATTTTTTCAACATCACTGCATTAAAGGGAATTTGTCAGCAGGTTTTTGCTATGTAATCTGACAGCTGCATAGGGGTAGAGGCCCTGATTCCAGCGATGTATCACTTATTGGACCTCTTGGTGATGTTTTGATAGAATCCCTGTTTTCTCTGTTGTGGAAGCAGCTGTGGTCAGAATGCTGAGCTATGCTGCTTTAGGCCTTATTGATATCTCCAAAAAACAATCTGTATCATCAGTGTTTTGGATCCAAGTGTCTTCAGCGTTTAATTAGTGTGACTGTTTTTACCATCAGTAATTTTCGTGTATGAAGAAAACAAATTAAGAATTAAATGACAAAGCTTCTCCTATAGATTACAGTGTTAATTTTAGACAGCATAAGGATTGCATACTGATGCTATAAGTCTGTTGTATTTTTAACAAATAGACTTGTATGGGTAATTTGGATTCATAACGCAGAGCAAAAACTTATTTGTTTCTGTGATATCTTTAGTAGACACACAATGTTCACAAAAATACTTACACATATACAACCCCATAGACTATAATGGCACATGTGCTATCCATCACAAACAAGGATAAGAAGACATTCATGAAAAAAGATGTCTAAATAAGGCTTATCCCCTTCACTATGAAGGGTGTATACCTACACCCTTGGCTGCCTCCATCCCTTTGATGTGAGCTCACACATGAACTCACATCATTTCCTGTCCATGTCAGCTGATCTGATCAACTCACATGTGTAGCTAACAGCTGATCACTGTTAACCCTGACACCATGACCTAAAGCACCACTGTTCCCAACTCGCATTGGCGGCCCCGTGATGCGATCACAGGACCATAATGCATTGCAATGACAGTGCAGGATCAGCTTATGACCCCAGATGCTATCATGACTTATTCCTGGCCAGTGATGGCCAAGAGACATCCCTGGCAGAGTGCGATAATATGTGTTGTGCAGAGGAATGCTGAAGCATCTCTCTGGATAATACAAGCGATCGGACACTGCAGTGCTGGGGGGCCCTAAGGGGGCATGTAAAATAAAAGTAGAAAAAAAAGTTTTAACAGATATGAAAAAAAAAAAGTTCAAATCACCCCCCTTTTGCCCATTTGCCCATTGAAAATACAACAATTAAAAAAATATGACCCGCCGTTACCCGGGCGTGAGTGCTGGGGGTGATGTCTCGGTGGCCAGTGCCTGGGCCCGTAACCCTGGGGTCACTGGGTAAAAGAAAAAAAGAAAAGAAGAATAAAGTCTCGTGGCACCACCTGCAGTTTCTGGTGATCTCACCAGGCCGCTGTCAAGCTGCCGGTGGTATTGCAGCCAGTTGACAACGCTTCCTGCAGGCAGATCGGGATCCCAGTGGGCAGTGTTGCTGTTGAGCTGGTCGATGTGGTAGCAGCTACTTCTTAACTTAACAGAATAAGACATCGGAGGCTTGCTGACTCTGTACGGGTACTTTACTGGCAACAGTTCACGGCAGTTCAGGTACACAGTTACTTAATGTTTGCGGGTAGCTGGCCGGGTAGTCACGGAGGGTACAAAGTCTCTCTGAAGCTCCCCAAGTGTTCCTTCAACTTTACGTTCACTGTCCTATGTGTCTTTCTTGCGCCTCCTTTCTATCCATGCGCCGCCCTGTACAGACCCACTTCCTACAAGGCCCGTCGGGTGTGATGAGGTGACCCTTCTTCTCTAAGGGGCTCAACACGATTTGATGATACCTGGTGGGCTGCATGTTGTGGACGAGGTCGGGGACTGCCTGCTAGACCTATGACCCACCAGTATTGGCGGCTCAGGGTTGGACTCGCTTGCACCGCAACTCGGAGCTGGTACCTCGTTGTGGACCAGGATTCCCCCAGACCGTTTAATCAGACAGTCTGGCACCTGGTCTCCCTTTTCTTTCTGGGTCGACACTCATTTTTGGGCGCCCTCCCTGTGCTTTCCCTCTAAGACTTGTTCTTTGCTTCGTCCCTCAGACTAGACTAAATCTGTCTGTGTGATTCCCACTCCTTCTAACCTAACACTCCTCCACCTGGGACTGGTTTCAATGGTGACACGTTAGCTGATTGGTCCCCTAGTCTAGGTGTAGGGATGCTGGGATGACAGCCTCAGTTTGACATTATCCCCTCCAATGACTGGGATACCACACACTCTGTTTTGGGTGCAGTACCCCTACTGTGGCGCACTGACCAGTGAGGTGCCACAAATACACATACTGTATTTGGTATCGCTGTGTTCAGAAATGACGTAGCTATCAAATATAAAATTAATAAATTATATCTGTAAATTAATAATGAAAAAAAGTCAAAACAACAAAATTATGTTTTTTTGGTTAAAGTAACATTGCAATAAAACAGGCAATCAAAACTTCACATCTACCCAAAATTGGGATCATTAGAAATGTCAGCTTAGGACGCAAAATATAAGCCATCACACATATCCAGATCCCGAAAAATGAGAATAAGAACAGGTCGCAAAATATGGCAAGAAAAGTGCAATTTTTTTCTTTTAAAACTTCAAAATTTTTTCACCACTTAGGGCCCTTTCATATCAGCGTTTTTTTCAAATGCGGCAGATGCGGTGAAAAAACCACATCTGCCGCGATTACCGCATACCGCGACTTT
Source organism: Allobates femoralis (assembly GCA_033576535.1). Lineage (NCBI taxonomy): Eukaryota > Metazoa > Chordata > Amphibia > Anura > Aromobatidae > Allobates > Allobates femoralis. The sequence goes on along the minus strand of JARQOC010000003.1, from coordinate 593,295,507 downwards.
CACTTGCGCGCGGTTGCGGTAAACGCCATAAATGTATAGGCGGACTTGCGGCAGGTGCGGCAAGTGCGGTTTTGGCACTTGCGGCAGGTGCGGTCGCGAAAAAAACCGCGGCTGACAGCATTTTTTTTCGCGACCCGCACCTGCCGCAAGTGCCAAACCGCACTTGCCGCACCAAGTCCGCCTATACATTGTATGGCATTTACCGCAACCGCGCCGCAAGTGCAGCCAGTATGCGGTAATCGCGGCAGATGCGTTTTTTTCACCCATCTGCCGCGATTTGAAAAAAACGCTGATGTGAAAGGGCCCTTAGATAAAAGTCAAAGTATACATGTTTGGTATCTATGAACTCTATATACTGTCATGAGGCATCATACCAGCACATCAGTATTACCATATAGTGAACATAATAAATAAAAGAAATTGTGTAATTGCACTTTTGTTTGCAATTTCACAGCACTTGGAATTGTTTTCCTGTTTTCCAGTACACTATATGGTAAAATGGATGTGTCCTTCACAAGTAGAACTCGTCTCTCAAAAAACAAGCCTTCATATATCTATATTGATGGAATTTTTTTTATGGCTTCTGGAAAAAGAGAAGTGAAAAATGAAAACTGGAAAATGGAAAATTGCCTCGGGTGTATGGGGGTTAAGACGTACTTACATGAAACAGAGTTTTTAAGGTGCCAGCTCACCAGATGAGTCAAACACCAATGTGCAATTTTTCACGTTGAGGAGATCACAGTATGAGTGGCACATGTGTAATGAAATTACAAGTCCTACCAATAGAAATTGACAGTCAAAGGAATAGTGGAAAGGTGGAATTGAATAGTTTGGTCATCTTTACCAGAAGTTCTGGTTAAACAAATCCACATACAAGACCATATTTATAAATGAAGTGCCTTCCAAAAATCGCAACAAATTTACTGCAAGATGATACAACAAACAAGAGATAGACAAATGAAAAATAAGAGAAAGAAAATGCAAGAAAAAAGTATGATCCAAAAAGATCACACAGACAGACAACAGACCCATTTTATGTATGATGTACATTCAAAGCCAATTAAAAAAACTATTTGCAAATAATGAAAAAAATATGGTTTACCGTATATACTCGCGTATAAGCCGAGTTTTTCAGCCCAAAAATTGGGCTGAAAAGTCCCCCCCTCGGCTTATACGCGAGTCACTGTATACTGTATACAATGTATACAGTATACAGTGCCCCATCTATATACAGCCCCCCCGCCGCAATCCTGTAAAGGAATAGGTTAGTATACTTATCCATCCGCTGCAGCTGCCCCGCCGCCATCGCGATTCAGCATCTTCCGACTTCCAGCGTCTCGCGTCTCCTTCCGATGGTCGCAGGCAATGACGTCACTGCCTGTGCGACCGGGGAGGAAACCGGAAGAAGACGCGAGACGCTGAAGTCGGAAGATGCTGAATCGCGATGGCGGCGGGACAGCTGCAGCGGATGGATAAGTATACTAACCTATTCCTTTACAGGATTGCGGCGGGGGCTGCTTAGTATGTAGATACCGGGGCACTGGTATATACCTCTGGTCATATAACGGTATATACTGTGGGGCTGCTGTATACTACCACTGGGGCTATATTTACCTGTGGGGCTGCTGTATACTACAACTGGGGCTATATTTACCTGTGGGGCTGCTGTATACTACCACTGGGGCTATATTTACCTGTGGGGCTGCTGTATACTACCACTGGGGCTATATTTACCTGTGGGGCTGCTGTATACTACCACTGGGGCTATATTTACCTGTGGGGCTGCTGTATAGTACCACTGGGGCTATATTTACCTGTGGGGCTGCTGTATACTACCACTGGGGCTATATTTACCTGTGGGGCTGCTGTATACTACCACTGGGGCTGTATTTACCTGTGGGGCTGCTGTATACTACCACTGGGGCTGTATTTACCTGTGGGGCTGCTGTATACTACCACTGGGGCTGTATTTACCTGTGGGGCTGCTGTATACTACCACTGGGGCTGTATTTACCTGTGGGGCTGCTGTATACTACCACTGGGGCTGTATTTACCTGTGGGGCTGCTGTATACTACCACTGGGGCTTATTTACCTGTGGGGCTGCTGTATACTACCACTGGGGCTGTATTTACCTGTGGGGCTGCTGTATACTACCACTGGGGCTTATTTACCTGTGGGGCTGCTGTATACTACCACTGGGGCTGTATTTTACCTGTGGGGCTGCTGTATACTACCACTGGGGCTGTATATACCTGTGGGGCTGCTGTATACTACCACTGGGGCTGTATAATACCTGTGGGGCTGCTGTATACTACCACTGGGGCTGTATATACCTGTGGGGTGCTGTATACTACACTGGGGCTGTATATACCTGGGGCTGCTGTATACTACCACTGGGCTATATTTACCTGTGGGGCTGCTGTATAGTACCACTGGGGCTATATTTACCTGTGGGGCTGCTGTATACTACCACTGGGGCTATATTTACCTGTGGGGCTGCTGTATACTACCACTGGGGCTGTATTTACCTGTGGGGCTGCTGTATACTACCACTGGGGCTGTATTTACCTGTGGGGCTGCTGTATACTACCACTGGGGCTGTATTTACCTGTGGGGCTGCTGTATACTACCACTGGGGCTGTATTTACCTGTGGGGCTGCTGTATAGTACCACTGGGGCTGTATTTACCTGTGGGGCTGCTGCATACTACCACTGGGGCTATTTTTACCTGTGGGGCTGCTGTATACTACCACTGGGGCTGTATTTACCTGTGGGGCTGCTGTATACTACCACTGGGGCTGTATAATACCTGTGGGGCTGCTGTATACTACCACTGGGGCTGTATATACCTGTGGGGCTGCTGTATACTACACTGGGGCTGTATATACCTGTGGGGCTGCTGTATACTACCACTGGGGCTGTATAATACCTGTGGGGCTGCTGTATACTACCACTGGGGCTGTATATACCTCTGGGGCTGCTGTATACCACACTGTTGAGGGCTGTATACCTGTGCTGGGGTCCACCCTCGGCTTATACACGAGTCAATAGGTTTTTCCAGATTTTTGGGGCAAAAGTAGGGGGGTCGGCTTATACACGGGTCGGCTTATACACGAGTATATACGGTAATCTTATATATGGTTTAATCTGTAAAGACAATCCCAATTTATATTTATATATATATAAATAAATAAATCTGTTAAAAACTATATGTAAGGTTGGGGTCACATTTGGGCTGGACGTTGCCAGGCAGCGCCTGCCATAACGCTGTCCGCAACAGCAGAAATTGCTAAGATTTCAGCGCTGCCTGGAAACGTGGGTCCCAGCCCAAATGTGTCCCCAGCCTAAGGGCAAATATACTGCCCTTGGTTGTTATGATACAGTGGAACTGACAACTGATGGCCGCTTTACACGGCACGATATCGTTGTCCAACAACGATAAAAAGTCACGTGGTTCTGCCGTTGCCGCCGATATTGTTTGTGCATTGTGTGGTGTAAATGAGCAATGCGATGCAAGAACGATGCCAAAACGATATTGTTGGGGAATTGTGCAGGCTCTCCAACTGCCCGATATTGGATGGACGATCTGGCAGGATCGTGCTGTGTGACAGCGCAACTACGATTTGGAGCACAACTTCCCCTATTCATTCCCATGTTAAATGGTCGTTCTCTGGGTCGCGCGTACACAGCGCAAAGGAGGGGGCGTAGACATCGCAGTTGAGTAGCCTGCCGATATCTCCCTGTGTAATGAGATATAGAAATTGGTTGCGCCACGCTGTTTTATGTTTTATATCCACCCTCTGTTAAGTCACCGTTACACTCTCCTTTTCCTGTTGTGCTGTCCGCACAACAGGGGGGCTCTCGTAGTGAGTGCACGGGGTCTCTCTCTAGACGGTGTGGATTTCTTTCCCTTTTTCCTCGGTGTCCGCCTGTGTAATTGCACGTGATCCCTCACGTGTTTTCCTCTCCTCCACTTGAGGAAGACGCCCTGAGCGTCAAAATATGTTGTGGGAGAGGACCTAGTGTGATTTGAACAATAAACTTACAGGTAAAATACTTGTTGAAGTGTAGCTGTCTTCATATCCCAGCGCTCACCCAAACATCACTTTATTCTGATATCTCCCTGTGTGACATCTACTATGTGATCTTGGACTAGTGCCAAAAGCGTGCGCGCCCCCGTGCCGTTGTATCCAATATCGTAATGATATTGGGACGTGTAAAGCGGCCATAAGACTTTGATGCAGGGAAGAAAATATGGCCACAACTCAGCAGTGTGCCCTCCATCTTAAGGAGTAGTCACACATGCTACCATAGTACACATTGGCAATTTCTGATTGCAGAGTAGTACATATGAAATGTAATAAAATGTATTAATTACAAGTATTTCTTAAAATTAATATTGACAAGATGAGAGATGTTTTCTTTGCTTTACTTCTCATGGACCATGTGCTTTGCTACAATATTTGCTTTCCTCCAATATGCATATTTGGAATGAAGTAAAATTGTAGAAAATGTAGCTAATGTAAAGACTGTAAAGATAAAAAATACACTTATTCATAGTAAAAACATTTATATTAATCCAAATGCAATCAAACCTGAAGTCATGATTTTTCCGAACCCTCCCTTGACTATGCACCTCATAGTCAACACAGCAGTTCTTGAAGAGAATATATATATGCCCAGCTTGTATTATCTTCTTTTGCAGTTAATGACATATCTTATAATTTCTGGAAAAGTATGGGTTCCCCAGTGTGACTTGGCATACAATGCCATTTATTAAGAGTCCTCTCTTGTTTTCCAGTTTAAGCATCTCCAAAGAGCAACATAAATATTACCACTGGGAGCAAAAAAAAAAAAAAAGAATTTCTGATTTTCCTATTAAATAAACCCCTTCACACCCGAGTCTGTTTTGACCCTAATGACTAGGTCATTTTTTAAAATATTTTTTTACCATTCTGACCAGAGTGACTTTATGGGGTAATAAACACTTCAATTGATCCCAGTGATTGCAAGATTATTTTTTCATCACTTATTGTACTTCATATTAGTGGTAGATTTCGAATGATCATTTTTGTGACTATTTGTGAAAAAATTTGAAATTTGACGAAAATTCTGAAAAGTTTCCCATTTTTAAACTTTAACTTTTCATACCATGAAACCAGAGAGTTATGTCACAAAATAGTTAATAAATAACATTTCCCACATGTCTACTATACATCAGCACAATTTTGGAAACAATTTTTTTTGTTAGGAAGTTTCAAAGTTTATCACCAATTTCTAATTTTTCCAACAAAATTTACAAAGCCACTATTTTTAAGGACCACGTCACATTTGAAGTGACTGAGGGGCCTATCTGACAGAAAATACTCAAAAGTGACACCATTCTAAAAACAGTACCCCTCAAGCTTCTCAAAACCACATTCAAGAAGTTTATTAACCCTTCAAGTGCTTCACAGGAACTAAAGCAATGTGGAAAAAAAAAATGAAAATGTTACTTTTTACAACAAAAACTTTATTTTAGCCTCAAATATTGCATTTTCACAAGGGTAACAGGAGAAGTGCACTCCAAAACTTTTTTGAAATTTCTCCCGAGCATGAAAATACCCCGTATATGGTGAAAAAACCACTGTATGGGCGCACGGCAGGGCTCAGAAGGAAGGAGTGTCATTTGACTTTCTGAATGGAAAATAACTGAAATAGTTAGTTGACACTATGTTGCGTTTGGAGAGCCCCTGACGGCCTAAACAGTGGAACCCCCCACAAGTGACCTCATTTTGGAAACTAGACTGCTCAAGAAATTTATGCAGGTGGGTGGTGAGCACTTTCAACCCCCAGAGGCTTTTCGTTTTCAAAGGATTTAGACATCTTTACATAGAAAAATTGCACAATTAAAAGACACAGTAGAGAAAAAAAAGGAACAAGTTAAAAACTATTGTTTTAAATACAAAACGGTATATATTATGGTATACAAATTTAATTGATTAAATGTTTTTTGTAAGATCACAGATATGAATTACAGTTAATAAACCAATAAAGGAATTCCAGCAAAAACTCACTGCAGAAAAGAAAAAGGGAAGTGATATACAATTAAAAGCCCACATAATAGATCAGTTTATATTTTAGTATTGTAGAATCATATATTTTCTATAGTTCTTGCCCAAAGGGGTGTGTGTATCCGATGGGAAAATCCAAAAGCTGGTCACCTTCCCTTAGTGGTATATATACTTTTGCTATAATCTAAAATTTACATGTGCCTAAATTTCCACCATGCATCCTAGAAAAATATTTCAATGCGGCTGACGAATTTAAAGCATCAGGGCTTGATGCATCCAACAGATGTCTCCTAATTGTTTGTTTGAGGATGTTAGAAGTGCAGCCCATGTATTGCATGCAGCTTCTATTAGTATAAAAGCCCTAATGCAGCTTCCGTCCGGATTCACCTGTATCCCTACGTCACATCCGGACAGAAGCTGCATGTATACACCCGCTCGCGGTGATCCAATATGGCCGACCTTTGCCAGTAGCAGGGCTCCCAGAGCCTCACTACCGGCATCGGTACCGTCGCCAGCGTCACTATCCTGCACATTCAACTACCTCCGCTAGTGAGGTCGGGGGGTGCTGTCAGAGCACCGCCGCCCCTGCTTCAGCCACGGGTGAGGGGGCGGGAGGGTGCTGTCACCAGAGCGCAGCTGCCCCTGCTGCAGTTGCAGGTGAGGAGGGGGGGGCTGCCCCTGCATGAGGTCTTACCTTCCCCTTGCCGTCGGCGCCAAGACAGGGATGTGGCTCCGCCTCTTCTCCTAGGACTAGGGTTAGGGGTAGGGTTAGGGCTAGGGCTAGGGTTAGGGTTAGGGCTAGGGTTAGGGCTAGGGTTAGGGCTAGGGTAGGGTTAGGGCTAGGGTTAGGGCTAGGGTAGGGTTAGGGCTAGGGTTATAGGGTTAGAGCTTGGGCTGCAGACGAGAGGAGGGGCGGGAACACCCAAGGGAAGCAGGATGCTTCCCTCAGTTACCATCCTCTCCTCTGTCACGGGGGCCCCCTACTGATGCTTGAGGGGCCCCCTACCCAGTCGGGGCCCTGGTGCAGCTGAACCAGCTGCACCACGGTAGGTCCGCCCCTGACGCTCGGAGCAGCGGAGTCTCCTTACCTTCTCCTGGTGATCCAGCGATGTCACCGCTGTGATCGCCGGTGATTCTAGACTACCCGATTCTTTAGAATACACCATGTAAATCCCGCAACAACAGCATTCTTTCTGGAGAGAGGACTGTACTATTCAGCAGCTATTTCTAGCGCACCTGTTCATTTCACCGCACTCCCGATGCAATAGCATAGGGCCTTAATCTAGTATTGTATAATCGATAACATATATGCTGTGCTTGCTATTACAATTTATAAAAGAATTGATGGTAAAACTTCTATTATTTACTTTAAATGTAAAGATTTTGTTTTGACTGCAGAATGACAGCGCTTGCATTTATTTGCACCGCAATTGATAAAGTCTTTACAGTCTAGACATGGACGTCTATTTGTGTGGGATTTTAGTGATGAAGAGCCTCAGAGATAAAATGCTGCCTATACACCGATTTAACATAAGCGTTTCAGAGCACAGCTTGGCATGCGACTCCTTTCCTTGGATCTGCATGCATTTTGCGTACCTATACTTAATGTTGTGTACACAGGGACATGTGCTGCCATCAGTTTGTATGCGTGTGTGTGGCACCCCAGGCGTTAATGTGCCACAGAAACAATACCAAGGGTTAATTCCCCACACAACCCACAACACTACACTAGCGCCTCCAGGCCAGGGGAGCTAAAGCTGCTTCCCTATATATTCTGGTGTGGAGAGGAAGTGGGGGAGAGCAGAGTGGAGGGAGGAGATAATGTTGTTTGACAACATCAGTGGCAGTGACAGTTAGTGAGTGAGTTCAATGCAGTTCCTGAGAGGACTGAGGGAAAGGACCTGGGTGTAAAGGAGCTGCCTTAGGCTCCCCCATGGTCCACTGTCCAGTTCCAGGCCAGCCAGGGTCTGAGGAATAGGAGAAGCAGAGGAACACACCCGGGACACAGAGTTACCCTAAACTCACCCCGGAGAAGCGCAAAGACCGGATACTGGATCCGCAATTGTGCCTGACACAAGCAGCACAGAAAACACCGGATAAGTGAAGATTATATATCTTCACTGTACTACAGTGAAGCAACACAGCGGGGTCAGAAACACAAAGATAAGACTCAAGTTGCCTAGCAAGTTTGGTACCAGTGAGGAGAGACAGGGCCGGCAGCCTAGATAAAGCAGCAGCAGGGCCACACACACAGCGCAGGAGTAGGAAGCCAAGGACCCGGTCAGGGTGCGAGCAACCCGGCCCCGGTACAGACGCCGTGGACAATATCTACTGACTACCATCTGCAGTAAAGACTTGGAAAACTACAAAACCGTGAGTCTGTGTGATCCTTGCGCTTGAGCCCTACTCTCCCTCAGAAACTGTCATAATCTCTACCACTATCCTTGCCCTGCATCATACATAGACTATCAACACTACTGCCCCAGGGAACCAGGCTCTGCCCATTAAGAGCCGTTACATCACCGGCTGCAAAACATCATCCCCGGAGGTTCTGCCGCAGCGGTGGTCACCCTGACCACATACCACGGGTGGCGTCATGACTTTCTCCCATGTAAATACCCCCCATTACTTGTGGGCTCGGGACACGGTTCGGACCAAGACCGCCGTAACAACCCCCAGTGATACCCCGGTCCAGTACCGAGTACCCTGTCCCAGTGGGCATTGTGTGCTGTGATTTGTGACTGTTTTGAACCTGCCGCCATTACAGAGCACGCTGCAAACAGAATTTGAACTGCGCCACAGAGACTGTATTTTTGAATTGCCGCCATTACAAAGCGCGTGACGCCCTGGAAGAAAAGGGGGCGTGTCATTGTAGGTGGCATTCTGCGAAGCGCTCTGACGTCATCCAGAGGGGAAGAGAATCCCTGTTGCACAGCGGAACCTTCAGAAGACATCCGGACGAAAACGGAAGACAGGAGGGTCGACCTTAACTAAGGGGGCACAGGATGTCGCAACAAGGAGATGCTGCGGTACCGAGCGGTGGTGGAGTACCCGGTGGTGCTGCCGCACTGGATAACAGAGGAGCACCCGGTGGTGCTGCGGCGCAAGGAGCCGCACCCATCATGCCGCTCCTGATGCCATACACTCTGGGAGCAATGTGGCTTCTGCAATACCCAGGTGAGCCCAATACCCTCAATGACTTTGTGATGAAAATCAAAGTGTACTATGTTATGTACCCCCTGACTGAAGCCCAGCGTGTTGGTATGATTATTGGACAATTAACCGGCAATGCATTGAGGGAAGTAACGTCCTGGCCGGACACAGACAAAGACACTGTAGAGCATCTTGTGGCTGGACTAAAAGCTGCATTTGAGTCCAGTACTGACACATGGGCTAAAGTGAGGTTCTTTGGATGCCAACAAAAGCCAAAAGAGAGCGCAAGAGACTATGACTTAAACTTGCAGGAAGCACTCAAAGCACTTAAACTAGCAGAACCTACCTTAGCCCCAGGAGCTGACAAAATGCTGATAGATCAGTTCATAGAGGGCCTCCTATCCCCTTCTCACAGAGGACAGTTGAGTATGATGAGCATCCAGAATCCCGGAACGACTTTTGCCGAGTTAAAAGATAGAGCCATCTGTCTCCAGCAGATGGAGGAGCCCCGGGATCTAAACTCTATGCAAGGCCCTGCAGCAGTACCTCAGCAGCCAACAGCATCAGCGACATCTGTCATGTCAGCAACTGCTGCTGACCACAGAGAGCCTATCTCTAATGAGGCACTCAATCAAAAGGTAGATGCCCTGACGGACACTGTTGTTTCCATGGCTAAAGTCATCAAGGAGCTGCGTGGATCCAAACCTGCGCCCAAGATCGAGTTGGCGACCAGCAAGGAGGATGTCCCATGGATGAGGCCCAGGAGGTACCAAGCGACGAGAGGACGACTCAGCGACCGCTATCAGCCGGATGTACAGCCCATTTGCTGCCGTTGCAAGGAGCCAGGTCACTTTGCCAGGGAATGTGCTTTAAACGAGGATCCCCTGGGAAGGTGGGCCGCTCCTCAGGAATGAATTATCAAGGTCCTTCAGCCTGGTATGACAAGTTCGTGGGAGGACGTCCAGTCATCCCTATCGTCTTGGATGGCATTCCCTTCAGCGCCTTGTTGGATACCGGGTCCCAGATAACATCAATTCCATATGTTCTCTACAAAAGGTACTGAGCTGATTCAGACATTAGTAGTGGTCCATCTAACCATGCAGTGAACTTATGGGCAAGCAATGGTGAACTAATACCACAAGTTGGGTTCAGAGAAATGACCATTCAGATTGGGAAGGTAGAATTGAAGAACCAGGGTATTATTATAGTAGATGTTGACCGGCGGGAACGGGAACCAGTAATGCTACTAGGAATGAATGTAATTGAAAATTGTTTTTCTGAGGTAATTACTGTCTTACAGCAGATCGCCGTGACTGCCAGAGCCAGGCAACAGAGACTTCTGCAAAAGGAAATAACAGCCCTGATGTTGAAACACCAGGTAGAAATATCAGAAGGTGAAATTGGCAGCGTAAGAGTTAGTGATCTGATACCCATTGTAATACCTCCCAAAACTGAAATGTTGGTCTGGTTTAGAGCAGCAATAGGCATTAAAGGGCGAGACTATCAAGCTCTGGTAGAACCCATGTACTCAGACACTAGACCCACTATACTGACAGCCAGAGGAGTGGTTGAGGTACACCGGGGAAGAGTGCCATTACGCCTTCTAAATTGCGGGGAAGATGAGGTCACTGTACTGAAGTATGCTACCATGACTAAATTGTTCACGGTTGATAAAAATGCCATCACAGCCGTTGAGCCCTTGAACCCGTCAAGTCAGGCGGATGACAATGGCTCAGGGGAAAAGCTGAAGGATTGGTGCCAAAAGCTACACGTGGGTACCAGTTCTACACCTCCCCATCAAAAGCATGGAGTATACCGGGCTTTAAAAGAATTTGAGCAGATATTCAGCAAACACCCATTAGACTTTGGGCAAATGAAAGGGGTAGAGCACACTATACCCACAGGTATCCATCATCCTATAAAAGAGAGGTATAGACCATTACCACCCGTCGTCAGCAGCTCCGATCCCCCCCTCCCTGCACCGAATGTAATTGCTCCCTGAATAAATCACCGATCAAGACTTGGGTGAGTGCCGTCTCTACATTATTGAATTCTGTGGATGTTTGTCGTGCTTTGGAGACAGGCACCTCCGGTCTCTCACCTGATTGCTCCACAAGTTGATCCACCCAGCAAGCCGCCGGCTTTGGTGCCCTTTTCCTCCTGTACTTGTTCATACCCACAGGTATCCATCATCCTATAAAAGAGAGGTATAGACCATTACCACCCGGTCACTACCAAACCACCAAAAACATGCTCAAAGAAATGAAAACTGCAGGGGTAATAAGAGACAGTTGTAGCCCCTGGGCAGCGCCTTTAGTGTTGGTTAGAAAGAAGGACGGGACCATGAGAATGGGCGTAGATTACCGGCAGATCAACCGCATCACACACAAGGACCCATACCCGTTACCTAGGATTGAGGAGTCATTAGCCACATTAAAATCTGCTAACTACTTTTCTACGCTTGATCTGACTAGTGGGTACTGGCAAGTTCCTGTGGCAGAGGCTGACAAGGAGAAGACAGCGTTTACTACGCAAATGGGCCTCTGTGAGTTCAATTGTATGCCGTTTGGACTTTGCAAAGCATCGGTACCTTCCAACGCCTGATGGAGAGCTGCCTAGGACATAAGAACTTTGAAACTGTCCTCCTGTACCTAGATGATGTCATAATCTACTCCAAGACGTGTGAGCAACATCTACAAGACCTGGCAGAAGTGTTTGAAAATCATCAAGCCATCCAAGTGCAACCTTCTCAAGCCAAAGGTACAGTACCTGGGACATGTCGTGAGTTCAGAGGGAGTAGCACCAGATCCTGATAAAGTCACCGTGATAAGGGATTGGCCAAGACCCACTAATGTGAAAGATGTGAAGCAATTCCTGGGCCTGGTAGGCTATTATAGAGGATTCATGAAGTTAACAGCTCCCCTGCAAGACATCCTGGTAGGACAGTTAAAAACGTCTTCCACCCGTAATCCTCCTTTCCAGTGGAGTGAAGAAAGGGAAGACTCCTTCAACAAGCTGAAGTGTGCGCTGACAGGAGAAGAGATCCTGGCATATCCAGATTACCATCAACCATTCATTCTATACACGGATGTCGGCAACATGGGACTGAGAGCAGTACTGTCACAGAAGCAAGGAGGCAAAGAGAGAGTTATTGCCTTTGCAAGCAGGAAACTCCGGCCTACGGAAAGAAACTCCGAGAATTACAGCTCCTTCAAGTTAGAACTACTGGCAGTAGTTTGGGCTGTAACTGAACGTTTTAAGCATTACCTGGCGGCTGCAGAATTTACCATCTACAAGGATAACAACCCATTGACCCACCTGGATTCAGCAAAATTAGGTGCGTTGGAGCAGCAATGGATAGCCCGGCTGTCTATCTACAATTTTGTCATCAAATATAGGGCAGGCCGCAAGAACGGTAATGCAGATGCCTTATCCTGGATGCCACACCTGAAAGACGTGGAAGAGGAACCGGAGGAGCTGGAAGAAATTGAGCTACAGTTCTAAGGTAGAAAAGTATCAACCCGGCATCTACCAAAAACAGCAGAAGGCAAATCTCAACCCGTTAGCACACCATGGATGGGCTGATACGCAGGATAGCGATCCCGCTGTGAAGCTAGTGAAAGAATTGCTTACACAACAAGGTGCGTACCTAACCAGAACGCCCCAGCTGAGACCCAACAACTCTGGAAAGAAAGAAGCAAGTTGTTTCTATATCAAGGGAAGCTCTGCAGAAGGCACACCAACCCTAAAACACATGAGTTAGTCTGGCAGATTATCGTACCCAAGAGAGACGTCAAAATGGTCTTAGAAGCCTACCACGATGGTGCAGGTAATTTTGGATGGAAGAAGTTGGAAGTGCTCTTAAGAGAGAGATTCTACTGGGTTGGCATGAGAAAATCAATTGAAGATTGGTGCAGAAAATGTGGCCCGTGCAACCTCAGAAGAAAGGATCAACGGAGTCAGAGAGCCCCACCTCAGTCCATAGTAACCAAGCAACCACTTGAGTTAGTTGCATTAGACCACGTCAAGTTGTCACCAAGCTGGTCAGGCTATGTCTATGCCTTAACCATCGTGGACCATTACTCTCGCTTCTTAGTGGTGGAACCTGTCAAGGACCTGACAGCGAAGATATCTGCAAAAGCATTCCAGACATATTTCTGCAGACCTCACGGCTACCCGGAACAAGTCCTTGCAGATCAAGGTCAGCTTTTGAGTCAGAGATTTTCCAGGAATTCTGCAATATGTACAGCTGTAAGATCCGCACGACAGCCTATCATCCCCAAACCAATGGCTTATGTGAAAAGATGAACCATATTGTAATTGACCTATTGAAAACCTTACCAGAGTCAGAGAGAAATCAATGGCCAGAGAAATTACCCGACTTGGTAGACTTGTACAACCATGTCCTGATAAGTTCTACAAACTGCACCTCAGCCTACCTTATGCGAGCAAGACCCGGTAAGCTGCCAATTGATTTAGATATGGGAATTCTGAAACCAGATGCAGAAGTTGAAGAATCCAATTGGGATACTTGGCAGTATTGCCAAGTACAAGAGTGTGTAGAGAAAAGTCTCCAGCAAGCTAGAGAAAGACAAGAGAGAACCTTCAACCAACATGCTCTAGCAACCCCATTACAACCTGGTGAGCAAGTTCTCAAAAGAAAGAGATGTATCAACAAATTGGATAATCAGTGGGAAACCACCCCATATACAGTCTTACCATCAAATTTAGACAATGCCAAAGTGTGTCTAATCAGCAAGGACGAAGGAAGGATGTCAGCAGTTGTGTCAAGGGACCATCTCAAACCATGTCCTGAAACCCTGAAGACACCAGAAGTAACCTTACCCGTACAGGTTCAATCTGTCAAGAAAGGAGAAGAAGTATTTCGTACCGTCTTAGGAGATTTCCCCAAAACATGGCCAAATTACTACAGAGCAGTTGTAGTTCCCATGATTGCTTTCCCTCCAATGGTGGAAGCAACACCAGAACTCGTACCACAAGAAGTCCCAAGACATGACGAAGTGGAAGTCAAGCCTGAAGAGGAAGAACCAATTCCTGGTCCCAGTGAGCTTGCCAGTCCTACTGTCAGATCTCCATCTTCAATAGTATCAGACACTCCAGGTAGGTGCACATCCACCCACACCATTATGCTAAGTATACCCAGTACACCAGCATTACGCAGATCAGAGCGTAGTACCAAGGGTCAGTTACCGGCTAGGGATTAATGTGTGTAATCAAATGTAAAATGTAAATATGTTATAGTAGTATATAGTTAAATAGAACCCGAAAAATAAAGTGTACAAAAAGGGTGAGAGTAGCATGGTGTTAGGTGGCAGCCACGAAGAGTAAGAACTTGGCCTCTTATGCGGTGACCCGAGGGCTTAGGAGCCACTGCACTTAAACCAGAGACACCCGTTCATGTTCATACTTGTTTTGCAACATTAAAAAGCCCAGTACCTACAGAGACGATCCTGTATGAACTCCTTACATATTCTTAAACTTTGAACTTTTCTTCTTTATTTATTTACGGACCATACCTACCACAGGACTGGTTGTGGTAAAGACTCTATTGTATAAATATTTATCAGCCCGGAGGCAATAGACTAAACCCCCGGAAAGACTGCTTTTTGAACTTTTGGACTCTTTTTGAGCTGTTAGTGGTTTTTGTATATTTTTACTTTTAAGACTCTGTATATATTAATTGTTTGTTATGTTGTTTGTTTTGTACAGTCCCGGAGTACTGTTCATTACTAAGGGGGAATGTGGCACCCCAGGGGTTAATGTGCCACAGAAACAACACCAAGGGTTAATTCCCCATACAACCCACAACACTACACTAGTGCCTCCAGGCCAGAAGGGGGAGCTAAAGCTGCTTCCCTATATATTCTGGTGTGGAGAGGAAGTGGGGAAGACCAGAGTGGTGGGAGGAGCTAATGTTGTTTACCTCAGAGTGGCAGTGACAGTTAGTGAGTGAGTTCAATGCAGTTCCTGAGAGGACTGAGGGAAAGGACCTGGGTGTAAAGGAGCTGCCTTAGGCTCCCCATGGTTCACTGTCCAGTTCCAGGCTAGCCAGGGTCTGAGGAATAGGAGAAGCAGAGCAACACACCCGGTACACAGAGTTACCCTAAACTCACCCCACATCTTTTCACAACATTAACCCTTTGTTCATCCCTGCGGCAGCAGGGATGAACAAAGTATCCAGCAACCAGAAAATGTGTCCAAATTGTGTGTGAATGCAATTGTGTGGATGCGGTAACCGCAGTTGCACTTCCAAGTGTGACCCTAAACTAAGTGTATTGAGTTATCTTCTCTCAACCCCTTCTAGTGCCCTTGTTCTTCGTAATTATTTTTAATATTTATGGACTTGCTTAGGCATGCCACAACGCACACTACAGGGGTATTGTTGGCACTTCATACTTCTTTACAGTATAGATACATTGTGAAGTATATTTTAGACTGGAGTTGTTCTATATATTTCGTAATCTCCTGCCACACATCTCCTTGCTGTGTGGTCCATGACTTAAGCAGGGCTCTCTGAGTGACTAGGTTCACCTGTAACTCATACTCCTTTTACTCCTTCTCCTCTTTTTACTTACGCTGGTTTCACACTTCCGCTCTCCACCGCTGCGTATTGCGGCAGGGAAGCGCAAGCTGAGCGCAGACACCGCGCGTCTCAATATATATCATGGGGATGCATGGTGATGCGCTATGCTGCTCATGACCGTGCACACTGATAGACTTCATTATGTGATTTGTTTTGTACGCATGCAGATGCTCGCGTGCAAATCACACATTCTCGTCCGCACCATAAACGCGACATGTCGCGTTCAGGGTGCGGATGAAAATGTGTGATTTGTACGCAACCATCCGCATGCGTACAAATCACACAGGGAAGTGAATGGGTGCCCACGGTCATGCGCAGCCGAGCGCATCACCGCGCGTCCCCATGATAAACATAGGGACGCACGGTATCTGAGCTTAGTTTGCACAGTGGCGGGGAGCGCAAGTGTGAAACCAGCCTTAATGTGGAAAACTGTTGCCACTTTTCCCCTGTGACTCATCCGTCAATTCAAATTGCGTTTCACCCACCTCTGAAATTTAATTGAATGGCATTCAGCGAACCGAACCCAATCTGAACCCCCAGATGTTTGCTCAACTCTAATTGTTACAGACACTAATAACCCTTGCTGATATGCTGGTTTATTGAAAATAGCCCAATTTTTGCACATTTTCCCCCACCTCTGTCGGATTTGTTGTGTGTGTCTGTCTCAAGTAATCCTTGCTGTTGAAAAGAGCTGGTACCTCTTCAGCCAGCGTTGTCTGAGAGTGATGTTTTGAGCAACTGATCCACAACAGCCCTCTTGAAGGATTCCATTGTGCAAGCCTTTAAGCCTTTAGTGACTCCGAAAGTAGAAAAGGAATTTCTCCTTGTACCGCAGGTCGAGAAAGGTGGCCAACCAGTATAGGTTGGTGGCAAAAATGTGGATCATGCAAGGGTCTTGGGCAGACAGTTACACATGAACTGTGCTATGTGGGCCAAGCTGCAAATAGGCAAAGGTTCTGTGTCCCCGCCAGGAGGAACAATACCCATCCTCTCCTCATGCTGATGTGCCTCCTCCACCTCCTCTTCTCCAGCCCATCCATGTTGGACAGACATGAAGCTAGGGTTGGGTTCCCCTCTACAGCACAGAAAAACAAGTCCTCTCTCTCCTCCTCCTGCTCGTCTTCCTCAACATCACCCAATGTTGCCTGAGAATACTGGCTGGGCTGGGTAGTATCACCCATTGGGAAATCTTGCTTCGTAGCCACCTGCTGGGCCACCTGCTGGGCAGCCAAAGCTTCCTCTTTCAGATCATGCAGTGATTGTTACAACAGACAGACCAGAGGGATTTTACACTCATAATAGCCTCATCACTGCTCACAATCTTGGTGCAGTACTCAAAGTTTTAAAGAACCTCACAAATGTCAGTGATCCACACCCACTTGACAGTTATGTGTAGTGGCTGACTGTGAGTCTGATAAGCATGTTAAAACTTGTATGCAGCTACTGCCTCTGCTGCTTACTAATCCTTGCCAGCATATGATACGTTGAGTTCCACCCTGCGGGTAGGTCACAAATGAGTTGGTGACTAGGCAAATTCAAGCACTTTTGTAGCACTGTAAGACTGGTAAAAGCAGTAGAGAAATGTCAGAAATGTACGCTAATATGGCGTACCTTCTCAAGTAGGTACGGCAAGTCAGGGTATGTTTTTAGAAATTTATGGACAACTAAGTTCAGCACATGAGTCATGCATGGAATGTGTACTAGCTTACAGAGCTTTAAAGTCACCACCAGTTTCCGCCCAGTATCGCACATGACCAGGCCGGATTAGAGGTACAGCAGTGACAGCCACTGATCGGTCTGTTCCTTTATCCCTTGCAACAGATCTAATGCAGTATGTGATTTATGACTTAAACAGATGAGCTTTAGTAGACCGTGTTGCCGCTTTCCAATGCACTGCTGCACAGCTCCCAGCATGGAAGTGATAGGGAGGGTAATTCAACAGAGGATGAGGAGCAGGAGGAGGAAGGGAGATAGGAGGTTACATATGAAGAGGTGGAAACCTTGATAGAAGCTGGGCTCACTATTCTTGGTGTGGGTAGGATGTGTGATGTTCCAGTTTGTGACTTTGTCCTACCGTCCACCAGGTTCACCCAGTGTGCCATCAGAGAAATGTATTGTACCTTTCCACAACAACTTGTACACTTATCTGTTGTTATATGGACCTTCCCAGTTACGACGTTGGTGAAAGCATGGTTGATAAAGTATAGCACATGCTAGCGTAACGCGGGGATGGCACACCAGGCAAAATAGTGCTGGCTAAGAAAAGAGTATTGTGGGGCAGCCACAGTCAAAAGATCACAGAAACATTCCGTTCCCACAAGCCTAAACTGCAACATCTCCACAGCTAGCAATTTGGCAATGTGTGTGTTAAGTATTTGCGCCTGTAGGTGCTTCACTTGTTATTTATGCTTCCTTTTCAAGCTCTCAGGCACGGACAAGTGGATGCTTCACTTGGACAATGAAGTGAATGGGTTGATGTTTGCTGTGTCTGTGCAACCGCAGTTTTTGGGCAGGGGTATGAAAGCCTGCTTCCTGCACAACAGATTGTAAAAGATGGAGCACAGGTGAAATGGCAGTGGTATGACCCACAGACACAGATTTGGTGTTCCGCCCACCTACTGGGGTGCTTGACTCCCATGTGATTTTGCTTATTGGAGGTGCTCAGGTTGCATTTGCCCTGGTCAAGACCCCTTTGTGCCTGTGTTGATACTACGTATCCATCTTCCTCTTTGCTGGCTATTCATGCCGGCAGTCCAGGTTGTATCAGCTGACTCATCATCAACCACCTCGCCTTCCATCTCATCCTCCTTCCCAGTTGAGATTGTAGTGGGCTGACTGTGTCTCATCATCATCTTCCTCCACCTCTTGAGACAGTGAATCACGTTGCTCAAAGTGGCTTTCATCTTGCCATGGGTGCTCAAATATTTGCGCATCAACGTCCACCACCTCCCCATGTCCTTCTTGAATGCAAATCCTCGGAATGGCCAAGCTTAGGGTCATATGTCTCCTATGACTAATAATGGGGTGAGAAAGGAGGACCTGGTTGAGGATTGTATGTGACAGCCTTTTGGCTATCAAGACTTGACTGTGGGGAAGATTTGGTGCTGCTTGGGAAATGAGTAGAGGCCTTGTCTGCCATCAAGACAGCATTTTCTCGCGCACTCCTGGCTTCCAGACATGTTTATGTTTCAGACCAGGAAATTTTGCCAGGAACATAGGAGATGCAGCAAGCTTCTTCTGACCTGTCACAAACTCAGTGTCTTTTCGGGCACAACTGTCAACACCACGTCCACATTCACACTCACGTTTACGTCCCTGTCCCTTAAACGACAGGCATTTTTAGCATTTTGGGTTTTGGTGACATATTTGTGAGCTTTTGATAGCCCAAGCCAAGCTAACTGTGACTTAAAAAATGACAGGAAGAACAAAAGGCTGCTTTGCATTTTACAAGCACACTAGGACCGTATAAATTGGTGAGATTTTCACGTCTAGTTTACATTCTAGGTAGTTCTGAAAAGAGCTTTTGTGTTATATAGATGGCTGAAACACTCTCCCTACACACTGCTCGCTGTCACCCTATGCTACTAATGCGTTCGTTCTGGATTGACTGCACACAAGAAGGCAGTGGCAGGGTTTATATGATGCTGGGTGGCCAGCCAATCACAGTCATGCCACAATCAACATGGCTGCAGCATTACTGTGATTGATTTACAAGTTTAAAGGATACAAAAATTTCTCTACGTTGATATAAAGTTTTTTCCTTCTTCATTTCATTCCACACCCCAAATTTGTTAATAGTTTGTCTTTACTTGGTTTCCAGCCTCTACTTTTAATTCAAATAACTATCCCGAACCCACAGCAATAATCACTTTTTGATTTCATATGCACAACAATATGGCTGATTGAGCTTATCACAGTCACATCCATATAGAAGATTCATTTACATTTCTCTTCGGTCGGTTTGTATCCTATCTTTGTTTTTTCTTTGTTTCTTTGTTTGTTCTTTTCTTTCTTATTTTTTTTTATATAGTTTTTGTGAAATTATTGGCAGAATGACAGTTAATATGTTTGTTTTTAGAATGCCTTTTTATATTAAAATAGGAGAATAATGACATTTTATTATATATATATTTATATATATACATATATTGGGGATCATGTGCCAGCATACGTCATTTGTGTCCGCCCACATTATCTCTAGTCTTTAAGACGTCCCCGATTGCTTGGTATCTTTTGAACGTATAAAATGCAGACTTTTGTACCGGCTCTTGATATCTGTAATCCCTGAGGAAGGAGCAAAGCAGGCTCCGAAGCGCGTTGGAAGAATAAAGGAATGTCATTGTATCAGACCTTGGGTCCGGTCTTTTGTCACAGCAGCGCAGATCATCAGCACTTTTGTCCCTCTTCTTTCCAGTCGTATACCACGGTGCATGTGGAAGTGTGGATCCAGCAGTAGCTGTACAAGCACAGATACCGGTTGGGGTCATACAACCCTATCAGGTGTGCACCTTTCAAACGGGCAAACAGCCCCCCTTCACATTGAGATAAGACCCTTTGCGCCTTTTTGTCTCTTAATACCATAGATATGGTTTAGAAGCCCACCATGTTTAGTGGCTGCAAATGAGGCACCAAACATGCTGGGTTGGAGATTGGAATATCATGAGGCTAGTACACAAATACTTATAATTTAAGAAATAGCACAAATACCGCAATATTCGTGCGTGTAGTGAATAGTAAGCATTGCACTCACTCATCCCTAATTATTAGTCTTTAGTTAGGGTGCCTTTGGTTGCCTTTTGCAATTTATGTTTAGTATGATATGCACCGACACAGAAAAGGTAGTAAATGAACAAATTAAGTTCTCCGTCTTCTCTGCACTTGTGCTGCGATTCTTGCATGCAAACAAATTGGAGCACAATGAATGACATTCGGCACACACTCTGATCAGTGTATGAGCCAAGTGTCATTAGCATAATAGCCTGTGTGATTCCCGCCTACAACATAGAATCTCATATATATCCATTTTTATATTAACCCCTGTCGTAGGCAGAAAAATTGCATGGAAAAACAATATTGTCATCAGGCTAAAATGTAGCTTTCTCATTACTATAGACAGTAATTCTAATAGAGCTATGAAATGATGACAAATGTTATTAATATGGCGATTAAGCTCCAGCATTATATGAGCTCATTCATTTGTCTAACTGGGATTAACATGATAAAGTGAAATATTGCTTTCTACTTAAGGATTGGCTTACAATGCATGTCATCAGTTATGAGCTCACAGCTAGGTTTTTACTGAGACTGCATAAAAGAGAGCTTAGCAGATACTAAAGCTTTGTGAAATCTGGTACTCAATATGAGGAGTTGAAAGTATTAAGTTAATGGTCACCTTAATATTAGTTACACAATTATGTTTTACATGTCGAGAAAAAAAGTCAATGAATTAATGCCTTTTATCAAAATCATTTAATTGTATAGAAATTGAAAATGATGTGGCCTACTAGGGCCACCTTTGATGCAACCTCACAGTTACTGACCTGCTATTATAAAATACTAGTAAAAAGGCCCGATGCAATTGCATCGGGAGCGCGGTGAAAGGGATTGTGTGTATACAGGCGGCTCTGTGGGTAGCAGAGTATAGAGGCGGCTCTGTGGGTAGCAGAGTATAGAGGTGGCTCTATGGGTAGCAGAGTATAGAGGCGGCTGTGTGGGTAGCAGAGTATAGAGGCGGCTGTGTGGGTAGCAGAGTATAGAGGCGGCTGTGTGGGTAGCAGAGTATAGAGGCGGCTGTGTGGGTAGCAGAGTATAGAGGCGGCTGTGTGGGTAGCAGAGTATAGAGGCGGCTGTGTGGGTAGCAGAGTATAGAGGCGGCTCTGTGGGTAGCAGAGTATAGAGGCGGCTCTGTGGGTAGCAGAGTATGATGTGGCGGGCGGCTGGAGGGGTGAGGAGAGCAGAGGCTGGAGGGGTGAGGAGAGCAGAGGCAGAATCCGAAACTCCTGATTATGTAAGTAGACGAAAGGTGAGAGTCCTAAAGTGTCTGGCACCATGACAGCTGTCACTCAGCTTGTGTAGAGTCCCGAATAGCAGAAATGTCCAAAACCTAGGAGACCTAGGAGCACACACAGACACACACACAGTGTCGGCAGAGCAGAGCACACGCTGACGCACACACAGACACACAGGCAGTGGCGGGACAGCAGAGCAGACACACACACACAAAGTGGCGGCAGAGCACACACACACACAGTGGCGGCAGAGCAGAGCACACACACAGTGGCAGCAGAGAAGAGCAGACACACAGTGACAGCAGAACAGAGCACACACACACAGAATGGGGGCAGAGCACAGCACACACACACACACACACACACACACACAACAGTGCCGGCAGAGCACAGCAAACACACACACAGTGTCGGCAGAGCACAGCACACAGACACAGTGCCGGCAGAGCACAGCACACACACACTCAGTGCCGGCAGAGCACATGCACACGCAGACACACACACACAGACACAGTAGCGGCAGAGCAGAGCACACACACACAGTGGCGGCAGAGCACAGCACACACACAAAGTGGCGGCAGAGCACATCACACACACAGACACACAGTGGCGGCAGAGCACAGCAGACACACACACACAGTGGCGGCAGAGCACAGCACACATACACAGACACATAGTGCCGGCATAGCACAACACACACACACATAGTGGCAACAGAGCACAGCACACACACACACACAGTGGCGGCAGAGCACAGCACACACACACAGTGGCGGCAGAGCACAGGACACACACAGAGTGGTGGCAGAGCACAGCACACACACACACAGAGTGGCGGCAGAGCACAGCACACACACAGTGACGGGAGAGCAGAGCAGACGCACACACACAGAGACACACACACAACAGTGGCAGCAGAGCGCACACACACACACAGCAGTGGCGGCAGAGCACAGCACACGCGCACAGACACACACACAACAGTGGCGGCAGAGCACAGCAAACACACACACATACAACAGTGGCGGCAGAGCACAACACACACACACACAACAGTGGCGGCAGAGCACAACACCCACAACAGTGGCGGCAGAGCACAACACACACACACACAACAGCGGCGGCAGAGCACAACACACACACAGACACACACACACACAACAGTGGCAACAAAGCGGAACACACACACAGACACACACAACAGTGGCGGCAGAGCAAAACACCCACAACAGTGGCGGCAGAGCACAACATACACACAACAGTGGGGGCAGAGCATAACACACACACACACACAGACACACACACAACAGTGGCAGCAGAGCAGAACACACACACACAGACACCCACAACAGTGGCGGCAGAGCACAATACCCACAACAGTGGCGGCAGAGCACAACACCCACAACAGTGGCGGCAGAGCACAACACACACACAACAGCGACGGCAGAGCACAACACACACACACACACAACAGTGGGGGCAGAGCATAACACACACACAGACACACAGACACACAACAGTGGTAGCAGAGCACAACACACACAGACACACAACAGTGGTAGCAGAGCACAACACACACAGTGGCGGCAGAGGACAACACACACACAGACACACACACACACAGACACACAACAGTGGCAGCAGAGCACAACACACACAGTGGAGGCAGAGGACAACACACACACACAGTGCTGGCACAACACACACATACACAGTGCCGGTACAACACACACACACAGTGCCGGCACAACACACACACACACAGTGCCGGTACAACAGACACACACACACACAGTGCTGGCACAACACACACACAGTGCTGGCACAACACACACACACACACACAGTGCTGGCACAACATACACACACACACACACAGTGCCGGCACAACATACACACACACACAGTGCTGGCACAACACACACACAGTGCTGGCACAACACACACACACAGTGCCGGTACAACACACACACACACAGTGCCGGCACAACCCACACACAGTGCCGGTACAGCAGACACACACACAGTGCTGGCACAACATACACACACACAGTGCCGGCACAACACACACACAGTGCTGGCACAACACACACACACACAGTGCTAGCACAACACACACAGTGCTGGCACAACATACACACACACACAGTGCCGGCACAACATACCCACACACACAGTGCTGACACAACACACACACAGTGGCGGCAGCAGAGGTCAGTAATTCAGGGATTCTGATAATAGACGTAGCACAGACAGCAGGACGTAGACAGTCAGCCCTGTGTGGAGTGTCAGTCACTTCTCATGTAGGGCAGACCCAGCGGCGGGAGCTCTCCCAGTACAGTGTCCGCTGTGCCTGACTGTAGACCTGGCGTGCAGACACTTGAGTGTCCAGTGTCCCGTGCCGGGCCAGCCGCTCCGCTCCCCCGTGTGTCCGGTACCTGCAGCAGCAGTTTGGGTCTCCAGCAGCAGCATCTCCCGGTCGGAGAGAGCCCCCGAGCACCGGCAGCACAGGCCGGCATGCAAAGCGTCCGCAGCGGCGGAGGGGAGAGCCGCTGACTGGCTGGCGGGCGGCATTAGATGAGGAGAAAGCGGAGAGGAGGAGGACAAACCGGAGAGGAGAGAGGGCGAAGAAGACAAAGTTCTCCTCAGTGGTTTCATTGCATACAGCAGTGGGCCCTGTCACTTGTTCAGGGCCCCGGCATTTGGGCGGGTATGGCGGGTGGTGAAGGCGGGGTTGAGCGGAAGGCACCGCCGGCATCCCGACAGCGTCGATCTTGGCGGGGCGGAGAGTTGCCAGGATGGCGGCGGTGTGAGGTAGTGCGGCGGCACTGCGAGCGATGACGCGTAATGCGGCAGCGGCTCGCGATGACCCTGCGCGTCATCACTCGCAGTGGCGCAAAGGAGTCTGGGATTCGGCTACAGTGCCCGAATTCCAAACTCCCGATTATATAAGTAGATACAATTGACTTTTAGATTTCAATTCCTAAATTAAAATCAGTTAATTGTTCTGATGCCCTATGCCTATGATATTACTTTGAGAATGTCCAATGGTGGTGGCCTAAATGCTCAGTAGTCACGATCCATCATCTGGATCCTTGGTACATGGATATAGTCTGTTATTGGACAAGGTAGCCAATAAGTATTGGTAAGAAATAGAAGTCACCTGCTATTTTGTATATCGTAACCATACTATACAGATCATATATTTTACTTCAGTAATTGTCCCCAATTCTTTCTTTTAGTAATTTTGTAAATTGGTATTAAATATGTCTCATAATTTAAACTATATGAAAAGATTAAATAGTGACAAGGGAATAAATAAAGAGAGGTTGTGTAGGAATATCCCAGAAGAATAAATTATCATCAGTCCTTCATTGTTAAGATCTCATGAGATACGTTATCTAGGTTAAGGTCTTATTAAAATCTTCAGCTATATAGGCTCCCAATGTCATAGTATGCTAGTGCTGCTGTTTATTCTTAAGCTAAAAAGTCATATTGGGTAGTGAAATCCTACAATGTACAAGAAATTATATTATTATTTTATTACAATTAATTGGAAGTTTTAAGATTAAACAAAATCATTACAATAAGAAACATGAATCATGAATGGACTGTCAGCTATGAATTAACTTGCAATCTTTCAATTACTAGATTTAAGAATGTCTATTATTTGACCGCAGCTTGGTGGTGTGGAAGGAAATGTTGAATCTAAAGCTACTAAATACATTGTAGACGCTGTACAATGTCTACTTGCAACTCAGGCCAATATTGGGCAATGAACATTACAGCTATGGACTCTTTTGTGATGCGCAGGGATGTTCAGGCTTAGACCTTGTTCTATTATGGAAAACAGAAGCTGCTTAGCTAATTTTATTTTGGTGGCATTTCCTCTGACTTTTCCTATGCGGGCTGCCGCTTTTTACTTCCTCCTTTTTGTTCATATAGTTACATTGCTTGGAAATTTCCTTGTTATTCTAACCATCTGGAAAAGTAGTATTCTTCATACTGCCATGTATTATTTTCTAATCAACCTGTCATTCCTGGAGATATGTTTTACCTCGTCAATCATACCAAAACTTTTATCTATTTTAGCATTTGAAAACCATACTATCTCTTACTGGGGATGTCTCGGCCAGTGTTACTTTTACTTTTTATTAGGTTCTGTTGAATTGCTTCTTCTGGCTGTCATGTCTTTTGATAGATATATTGCTGTTTGTTACCCTTTACGGTATGGAGCGATAATGACCCCATGTTTATGCATAAACCTCACTTTGGGGTGTTGGGTTGCGGGATTCATGGATACTCTTTTACCAACTTTACTTGTATCAAAAGTGTGGTTCTGTAAGTCAAACATAATTGACCACTTTTTCTGTGACATAGAACATCTTCTAAAACTTGCATGCTCAAACACAGGCCTTATTGAATTTGTCAATTTATGTACTTCCTCTTTGGTTGTCTTTGGGTCTCTGGTGTGTATAATCATTTCATATACTTATATAATAGTAGCAGTAACTAAAATTTCCAAAGTGGAAAGCAGGTGGAAGTCTTTCTCTACATGTGTTTCTCATCTATTTGTTGTGGTTATCATTTATGGAAGTTCTCTTTTCTTGTGTATGAGGGGAACTACTGCATCATATTTGGACATTAGCAAACTCTCAGCATTTCTGACCGGGATTGTGACACCTCTTTTAAACCCTTTCATTTATACTCTTAGAAATACCCAGGTACATAATGCTATAAATCTACTCATTTTGGGGGGTTCTTTAAAGGGTCATTAAAGTGAACCTGTCACCTAGTTAAATCACCCCAGGCAATCACTACCTGTCCCTGCACCTTCCTATTACTATTCTAACTATCCCTCTCTCTCTTAAATGTGTGGTGTGAATGTGTTTTAAAAGCTTTTTCTTATTTACTGCCTCTATTGATAATGAAGCGGGGGCTACCGTTACTAGCCCCCCTGGGCATCCTCTATAGCTCCCTTTCACCTCCAAGAGCAAGGCGACCTACAAGCATGGCTAAGTTACACCAGTTCTGTCAGTGTCAGGAGGAATGGGCCCGAATTCCTACCTGTGAGAAGCTTGTAGAAGGATATCCAAAATGTTTGACTCAAGTCATGCAGTTTAAAGGGCAATGGTACTAAATACTAATGAAATGTATCTAAACTTTTGACATTGCAGAAAGTAATAACAATGCCTTAAAACATTCTCATTTTTCTGGCATTTGGCAAATATTAGTAATTATGGTAATCTTAATTGACCCAAAATGGGAAAGGTTTCTTCTGATTTCATGTCAGATAGTGAGAAAAACATGCATATGTGTCTTTATATATAGTGTATGTAAACTTCTGGTTTCAACTGTATGTATGACCAGAGTCGGACTTTCCCACCGGAGTAGTGACATAAAAAGTCACAAAGATGGAACATTATTCTGTTCCTTAACAAAAGCGAACAGCAGCCTGCAGCAGATAATAGTGTCAGCAGTGATGCGCACTGCTCTTCAAGGTTATCTAACACTGGGAGAGGTGGCGAACAGTATGTCACTACTCCCTTCCCAGCATTAGATTACTTCGGATAGCAGTTTGCGCCACTGATAACATGATCATCTGCTGCAGACTGCCATTTACTATTTGCATGAAACATTGTTCCATTCTGATGTCTTCTTATCACCACTCTTCCCTGGAATAAACAAACAGGGTGACCTATGCTGCTGCTGATAATTCTAACACTTCTTGGTCGCAGGGCACCCAATCAGTGCTGTTTTTTATATGTCCTCTTCTCTACAGACTGTACAGCACAGCTCATGCAATGAGCTGTTCCCTAATTCATAAAGCACTATCTCCTCTCCCCCATACAATCACAGGTGCAGTGTAAGGAAAAAAGAGAGATAAGTGCTCTCTGCTACTGCACTAATTAGTAACAGAGGTCATCCCCTGGCAGTTTAATATTGAGTAAGTGTAAATGGGGGCCTTTACTCAGGGGTAATAGAGGGGTATAAGTCACTATATGAGCGAGGGCCCCATTCCCTCATTTCTCTTTTCACCCCCTGACTTACTTCACTTCCTGCCCCTATATCACCTCTAACTGAGTCCCCTCTCACTGTATTAGCCTTGGCTGACTGAGCCCCTCTCCCCATAAGATGCATGATTGACTGTGTGTCCTCCCTCTGTATCATTCCCTGAAAGGCTGCTTGAGTCTCTCTCCCCATATAACTCCTTACTGATTGCACCCCCTCCCCTTTATCACCCCTGACTAACTGCATCCCTTTCCTGTGTATCACTCCTGACTAACTGAAACCCTACCCCCTGTATCCCCTCGAGTCACTGAGCTCCTCTCCCCATATAACCCCTGTGTCCCTTCCCTCTTTATCACCTCCTGACTGACTGAACCCTTCCTCCCCATTATTCCCCTAACTGACTGACCCATTCTCCCTGTATCACCCTTGACTAACTGCACCCCTTCCATCTATATTACTCATGACTTACTAAGCCCCTTCAGGTTGTGTCAACCCTGTCTGATGAAACTCCCTCCCTTTGTAAAACCCCTGACTGATGAAACCACCTGCTCCTGTATCACCCCTGACTGACTGAGCCCCCTCTCCCCATATCACCCATGATGTGATTGAGTGTACTCCTCTCCCTGTATCACCGATGACTGACTGCACTCCCTACCCCTATTTCACCCCTGATGGACTGAGCCCCCTACCTCTTTTTCATTCCTAACTGACTGAGCCCCCTTATAATGTATCACCCCTGGCTGATTTTGGTTGCCTTCCCCACCACTAAAAAAATTACACCCGTCATAAAAACGTTATGGCCTTATAGGTGGCAGAGAGATTTCCGTAAAAAGTGTATGGGTGTATATAGGGATTTGACGGAAAGATCTCTTACAATATCATGATCACAATGTCACACATAACTGATCCAGGGCTCCCACCACTATTAGTACATATAGTATGTACAGTACATTCACATAATGTACAGAGGTGTGAATATGTGTTTGCTCCATTTCTGATTTCTTATTCTTTTGCATGTTTGTCCCCCTTAAATTCTTCAAATTACCAAACTCTCCACAGGTGTTCTATGGGATTCAGGTCATGACTCATTGCTGGCCACCTTAAAAGTCTCCAGTGCTTTCTCTCAAACCATTTTCTAGTGCTTTTTGAGGTGTGTTGTGGGTCATTGTCCTGCTGGAAGACCCATGACCTCTGAGGGAGACCCAGCTTTCTCACACTGGGCCCCACATTATGCTGCAAAATTTGTTGGTAGTCTTCAGACTTCATAATGTCTTGCACACGGTCAAGCAGTCCAGTGCCAGAGGCAGCAAAGCAACCTCAAAACATCAGGGAACCTGCGCCATGTTTGACTGTAGGGACCATGTTCTTTTCTTTGAATGCCTCTTTTTTTCTCCTGTAAACTCTATGTTGATGCCTTTGCCCAAAAAGCTGTACTTTTGTCTCATCTGACCAGAGAACATTTTTCCAAAACGTTTTAGGCTTTCTCAGGTATTATTATTATTATTATTATTATTTATATAGCGCCATTGGTTCCATGGCGCTTTACATAAGGAGTGGGGGTAACAAGGACAGGTACAGTACATATGAGCAGTCAATGCTTGCTGATACACGACGGGAGAGGTTCCTGTCCACGAGGGCTCACAGTCTACGGGGGTGGGGGGAGGACACGATAGGGGTGATAGGTAAGTTTTGGCAAACTCCAGCCTGGCTTTTTTATGTCTCGGGGTAAGAAGTGGGGTCTTCCTGGGTATCCTACCATACAGTCCCTTTTCATTCAGACGCCGACGGATAGTACGGGTTCACACTGTTGTACCCTTGGACTGCAGGGCAGCTTGAACTTGTTTGGATGTTAGTCGAGGTTCTTTATCCACCATCCGCACAATCTTGCGTTGAAATCTCTTGTCAATTTTTCTTTTCCGTCCACATCTAGGGAGATTAGCCACAGTGTCATGGGCTTTAAACTTCTTAATGACACTGCGCACGGTAGACACAGGAACATTCAGGTCTTTGGAGATGGACTTGTAGCCTTGAGATTGCTCACGCTTCCTCACAATTTGGTTTCTCAAGTCCTCAGACAGTTCTTTGGTCTTCTTTCTTTTCTCCATGCTCAATGTGGTATACACAAGGACACAGGACAGAGGTTGAGTCAACTTTAATCCATGTCAACTGGCTGCAAGTGTGATTTAGTTATTGCCAACACCTGTTAGGTGCCACAGGTAATTACAGGTGCTGTTAATTACACAAATTAGAGAAGCATCACATGATTTTTCTAACAGTGCCAATACTTTTGTCTACCCCCTTTTTATGTTTAGTGTGGAATTATATCCAATTTGGCTTTAGGACAATTCTTTTTGTTTTTTTCATTGAAGACAAATTAAATGAAGATAATAATACCAAAGAATTTGTGATTGCAATCATTTTCAGGAAGCAACTGAGTATTATCTGACAGAATTGCAGGGGTGTCAATACTTTTGGCCACAACTGTACATTAATACAGATAATACAGGTTATTTTCACCGTGTTACAAAAGTATAATTCAGTCACATCGGAATGCACAACAATATGTCATAGATTGCATTATTCCAAATAGCATAATATAACATCTGGGGGTATTTACATATTAGACAAGAATATAATGAATGGTATCCCCAAAAAAATAGCGGATGATTATTAATAAAGAATATATACCTGAATAGTGATCTTTGCCTTTACACAATTTTATCATAAATGGGTCACTTATTTATCAAAGTGTCTGTAATAGAGATATATATATGGACTGGCTTAGTGTCAAAAAGGTATATTCAAAACGCAAAGATAAGCCTAATATAGGAAACTAGCTGTAGTACCCGGCTACGCCCGGGTTAATAAATAACTGCTGTTAGCTATAACAAAATAGAATTTGAATATGTCATATTAATGACCTGTAGGAAAATAGAAGCTGAGCTGTGATTGATCGCTATAGGCAGCCTAATAAATCTCCAGCCAACAGTAAACCCTCCCCCTGGCCGGGTAGTATATGTTACCTCACACATACACATAATAGACAGCTCATGTGACTGACATCTGCCTTAATTCCCTATATGGCACATGTGTTGCACATTGGCTGTTTTTAATCAGATGTTTATGTTTGGAAAATAAAGATAGCACACGTATGAGGCGAGTTGTGTGAGGTGATTTGTGCACATCTGTGTCTGTCTGTGTGGTGTGTGTGTCCCTGGGGTGTGTATGTGTGTGTCCCTGTGGGATGGGGTCTGTGTGGTGTGTGTCTCTGTTGTGTGTGTCTCTTTGTGGTGTGTGTGTCCCTGTGGGGTAAGTGCATGTGCCTCTATAGGGTGTGTATGTGTGTGTGCCCTGTGGGGTCTTGTGTGTGTATCTGTTGTGTGTGTTGTGGTGTTGTGTCCCTGTGGGGTGAGTGATGTGTCCCTATAGGGTGTGTATGTGTGTGTGCCTGTGGGGGGTGTTGTGTGGGTGTGTGTGTCTCTGTGTTGTATGTGTCCTTTGTGTGTGTGTGTCCCTGAGGGGTGAGTGCATGTGTCCCTATAGGGTGTGTATGTGTGTGTGTCCCTGTGGGGGGGTCTGTGTGGTGTGTGTGTGTCTCTTTGTGGTGTGTGTGTCCCTGTGGGGTAAGTGCATGTGCCCCTATAGGGTGTGTATGTGTTTGTGCCCCTGTGTGGGGGTCTGTGGTGTGTGTGTGTGTATCTGTGTTGTGTGTGTCTCTTTGTGGTGTGTGTGTGTGTCCCTGTGGGGTGAGTGCATGTATCCCTATAGGGTGTGTATGTGTGTGTGTGTCCCTTTGGGGGGGTGTCTATGTGGGGTGTGTGTGTGTCTCTGTGTGTGGGTGCCCTCTTTGTGGTGTGTGTGTGTCCCTGAGGGGTGAGTGCATGTGTCCCTATAGGGTGTGTATGTGTGTGTGTCCCTGTGGGGGGGTCTGTGTGGTGTGTGTGTGTCTCTTTGTGGTGTGTGTGTCCCTGTGGGGTGAGTGCATGTGTCCCTATAGGGTGGCTATGCTTGTAGTGTCCCTGTGGGGGGGGTCTGTGTGGTGTGTGTGTGTCTCTTTGTGGTGTGTGTGTGTCCTCTGTGTGGTGAGTGCATGTGTCGCTATAGAGTGTGTGTGTGTCCCCTTGGGGGTGTGTGTGTGTCTTTGTGGTGTGTGTTTGTTCGGGTGCGTGGTGAGTATCCAATGTTGGGGCTCACCTTAGAGACTATACACTTGCTGTTACTCTTTGTGTGCATATGGTGTGTATACATGTCCCCGTGCGTGGTGAATATCTCATGTTGGGACCCCACCTTAGTGACTATATGCTGATATATGCTGTTAGTCTTTGGCGCTGTCATTAAGCCCCTCTCATTCACAACTGTCAACTGGTAACTGTCACTTTTTCCCCATTATGTAGATAGGGGCAAAATTGTTTGGTGAATTGGAATGCGCGGGGTTAAAATTTCGCCTCACAACATAGCCTATGACGCTCCCGGGGTCCAGACGTAGGACTGTGCAAAATTTTGCGGCTGTAGCTGCGACGGTGTAGATGCCAATCCCGGATATACACACATACACACATACAAACATTCAGCTTTATATATTAGATGGTATTCTAACCATGAGAAGAATATACATAACCACAGAAAAATTATTAGGAGACGCTATTAAAAGTACTGTGTGAACGTAGTGCAGGCATTGCATCAACAATCTAGGATTATCTTCATTTCATATAGTCTCATAATCAAGACATTTTCTATTGGTATGGAAAACAAAAAATGGTTTGGAACCAAAGATAGTTACCTGTCCACTTGACAGATAGTAGTCTGAGAAATTCGACTGCAAGGTTTCAGTTGCAAGGAATGTGCTAAAATATATCAACTTTTTCCTTTTTCAAGATCATTTTTTCTACAGCGTAGGGGAACTGCCATGAGTGCAAACATGGCGCCCCGTACGCTAATATTTTTATGGCGTATTTTGAACATAGATTCATTGTGAATGAATCACTCCTTCAGTCCAAGTCTCTTATATGGAGACGTTATATCGACGACATATTCTTGGTATGGACAGGGACTGGGAACTTGCTATCTACCTTATGGAGAGGAGTTTTCCTGCAACCATAGGGAACTTTCTATCTACTTTATGGAGAGGAGTTTTCCTGCATACCATTTTAGTATGGACAGGTTCACTATTAGAATTAAACACTGCTTTTACTAGACTTAATACATTGGTACCTAACTTGATCTTCACTATACACCATAATGATAAGGAAATTACTTTCTTATACTCTTATAAAAACGTAGTGCGGACACTGCATTAACAATCTAGGATTATCTTCATCTCATATAGTCTCATAATCAAGATAATTATCTATTGGTATGGAAAACAAAAGATTGTTTGGAATCAAAGATGGTTACCTCTCCAGTCCATATGTATCTCTATTAGGCCCTTTCACATCAGCGTTTTTTTCAAATCGCTGCAGATGCGGTGAAAAAAACCGCATCTGCCGCGATTACCGCATACCGGCTGCACTTGCGGCGCGGTTGCGGTTTTTGCCATGCAAAGTATAGGCGGACTTGCGGCAGGTGCGGCAAGTGCGGTTTTGCACTTGCGGCAGGTGCGGCCGCGAAAAAAACTGCGGCTGACCGCGGTTTTTTTCGCGCCGCACCTGCCGCAAGTGCAAAACCGCACTTGCCGCACCTGCCGCAAGTCCGCCTATACTTTGCATGGCAAAAACCGCAACCGCGCCGCAAGTGCAGCCGGTATGCGGTAATCGCGGCAGATGCGGTTTTTTCACCGCTTCTGCCGCGATTTGAAAAAAACGCTGATGTGAAAGGGCCCTTACAGACACTTTGATAAATAAGTGACCCATTTATGATAAAATTGCGTAAGGGCAAAGATCACCATTCAGGTATATATGCTTTATTAATAACCATCCACTATTTTTTGGGGGATACCATTCATTATCTTCTTTTCTAATATGTAAATACCCCTAGATGTTATATTATGTTGTTTGGAATAACGCAATCTATGACATTGTTGTGCATTTCGATGTGACTGAATTATACTTTTGTAACATGGTGAAAATAACCTGTATTATCTGTATTAATGTATCTTTTGTTTTGCTTATTGTTAGTTGTGTATTATGAAGAAGACTAATTTCGAAACGTCAAATGACACCGATGACATAACCGAAGTCACACTTTATTTTCATGTGTCTGAATCCACAATAAATTTGAAAAAATCTTGAACTTTGTTTTCCTTTAAAAATTTTTGGTGCGCCAGATTCTTCTATTAATATCACATCTTTTGAAACCTGAGTTCAATTTCCCTAGCCCCACCCAGACCTGATTACTGCCACACCTGTTCTTAAAGGGAACCAACCACCTCAGATCACCCTAATACACAGTTAGTACATGTCCCTGCACCCTAAGGATACCTTTCCAGCACTGTTTTTGTGTAAAATCTTGCATTAGTATAACTCATATAAAGAGTTTATAAACTTACTAGCCTGGTGACTTCTGGGCGTATCCCTCCTTCTGTTATACTTCAGGGCTGTGCATTCATTGCATGGCTGTGCTCCCCCTCCCTCTGTGCAGAGGAGATAACGATCACACCCATCAGGGCAGGGCAGCAGGCACGGAGGGAGGGGGAGCACAGACATGCAATGCACAGCCCTGAAGTATAACAGAAGGAGGGATACGCCCAGAAGTCACCAGGCTAGTAAGTTTATAAACTCTTTATATCAGTTATACTAATGCAAGATTTTACACAAAAACAGTGCTGGAAAGGTATCCTTAGGGTGCAGGGACATGTACTAACTGTGTATTAGGGTGATCTGAGGTGGTTGGTTCCCTTTAATGAAGAAATAATTTAAATAAGACTTGCCTGATAAAGTGAAGTAGACCAGACGATCCCCAAAAGCTAGACATTTTGCTGCAATACAAAAAAATTGGTGGGAGTGCTTCTTTAAGGAGGAGCATATGACCTCAAACAACCAATAAATAAGGAGACATCAAAGTGTAGAATTATAAGCTACTTAAGAAACTGGTAAGGACTGCAAAGATATGAGCTACTTAGAAGCTCATCAGGCTATCATTCTGTGCAAGAAATCACCAATAAAATTAACAGGCTTATCAGTGGTAAAGAGAATTCAGATAGCCCACTCTAATGCCGGTCTGTTTGTCCCTTGTTTTCCTGGAGTTACTCTGTATGCTAGTGCTCTGCCCCTATGGTCCTTCACCCTACCCAGCTAGGTTACCCTTGGTGTTCACATGTTAGATTCTCTGTTGCTTGACTATCCAAATGTGTGGTCCCTGGCTGCTCCACTGCATAACCATAGGCCTGTTGTCAGGACTTCTGTTGAGCTGCAAGACTATCCACGTGTGCAGTCTCTGGCTGCATGGTCCCCTGCTTAGTTGCATGACTTTTCACATGTACCAGGCTCTCAGCCACTGCCAGATTCCCTTGATCTCAATCCGAGTTGTGTATGGTGGGTTCCTGTTTGTACATAGGGTACACATGGCCACACCTTTCCCACTTTTATAGGGGTGGTTCGTGAACCTTTAAATTGGTGTCCCCAGCCTATTGCTGTGTGACATCTCCTATTTAGAGTTCTTCTTCCCTGTTGGGTGTCACCAGAGCTTCGCATTAAGTTTGAGAATCCGACCATCTGTGTTGGTCCAGCTAGCTGCTCCTTCTCAACCTTTAATTCCACCTCCAATTCTGCCAGTAATCAGTTCTGTGATAGCTGATGTCTACTGGTCTTTGTCCCTAGACCCATCCTGTCTGTCTTTACCCTGGTACCAATGTCCCTGCCTTGTTTCTGGAATTTGGCTGTGTCACATACCAGAAGCCTTCCTATACCTTGTACCTAAAGTCTGTGAGTTTGCAGTATCCTGAGTTCTGTGATTAAACCTCTGTCCGTCTCTTGTACTTGGAGTCCAGTCTGTGCCTGCTGTGCTCATACTATTCTGCTGTCCTTAGAACACTTAGCTCCAGTCCGATGCTGCAATGACTGTGTAACTCAGCTCTGGTCTGTGCTTGCCGTGATTGTACTATTCTGCTGTGTTTGCACTACCTTGCACTGGTCCGCTCCTGTTGCCTATGTCATCCAGCTTTGGTTTGCTCCTGCTTTACCTGCACCATCCTGCTGGGGTTCATTCCAGCCAGTATCCAATGCTCGGTATTTGATGAGCTCTACCTGGCACCTGGAGCCATGTCCGATGCCCTGTATCTGATGACCTCTGCCTGGTGCCTGGGGCTGTGTCCAATGTCCAGTATCTAATTACCTCTGCCTGGTACCTGGAGCTATGTCTGATATCTGATGAACTTTGCCTTGTGCCTGGAGCCATGTCCAATGTCCTGTCAGTGTTTCTGATCATGTCCAGCATGTAATCCAGTGTCAGCCCTGTCCGAGTTTCTGATTGTACAGCCCATGTTCCAGAGGTGGTCCTGCCTGTATTCCTAGAAGTGTCCAGCCTCCAGTACCGACCCTGCCTTAGTTTCCTGGATCTGACCGGCCTGTGTTCTTAAGCTGATCTCCCTATGTTCCTGAACCTATTCAGCCTGAATCCATGTCTAGCCTGTGTCTTGATGTTACGCTTGTCTCCTGATGTTAAACCTGTATCTTGGTGTCCATCTAGTAATGATGTTGGCCTGAGGGCAGTGTCTGATGTCCTCCTGCTGTGCCA
The DNA here is from genome assembly GCA_033576535.1 of Allobates femoralis. Classification (NCBI taxonomy): domain Eukaryota; kingdom Metazoa; phylum Chordata; class Amphibia; order Anura; family Aromobatidae; genus Allobates; species Allobates femoralis. The sequence goes on along the minus strand of JARQOC010000003.1, from coordinate 593,259,006 downwards.
GTGCTATGCCTGATGCCTTTGTCAGATTCCATCCTGATATGCCCATTCCAGATGACCATGTGATGATATTAACCTAAGAAGATCTCTCTTCCATGCCGCCATTAGATAACAGCAACCTGTGATGTCCTCCTTTCCTGATGTCTGGAATTTGGAGCCTTGCCTTAATGTCCTGTTTATTATTATCATTTCATTTTGCCTTGTACCCTGTGAAACTGTCTTTGAACATTGTATAGTAAAGTTTATGTTTTTTACCTGAAGTCATACATTGTCTTTAAGTCCTGATGTGTGCACCACCTTACCCACTTGCTCAGCTGCTACAGGCCTCGGTCGCTGCACATACCTAGTATGGGTAGACCTGGGTCCCCCTTTGGTCTAGTGGATCCATACTCCCCCTTGGACACCCCGCATTGCCGTTGACATGGTGACGTAGAGACCGTAAAAATACTTATCTTCAATATTCCCTTCTACGTGGTTGCCATGTGAGCCAGTGCAGGTAATCCTCAAGAATTAACCAGAACCAGCCCCTAACCAATGGATCCAATTCTATCAGCAGTCAGATACTAGAGGGGGAAGTAGAGTGTATGCCACAAAAGGGCACCTAGTAGAGAGAAAAAATATCTGCAGAAGTATGTTAAAAAGACAAACACCCTTCAGCTCTTAATGATTGCCAATACACTTGAAAATAGTGACTACTAGGGGACCTTAATTCCTCATCGCCATTTTAATAAGACTATTCAGTGGCCTACCTCTTACTTTTCATAATGCAAATGGTGGGCGTATGCACTATGTGCCAATGAGATCTTTGGGCCTGCAACCTTACAAGTGATAAATGTGATTGACCCTACAGTATTAATCAAAACAGCAACTGGTAAATGTGGCAGCACTTGGGCTTTGCCGCTCTCCTTTCCCCATGTATTTGTTTTGCAAGAAAAGAGAGAGAAGTGCTGTCCTGTTGAGTGAAGAAATATCAAGTTTGTGTATCAATTCCGATAAATCCGGTCACAATATTCTAATTAGCCCCTTGATTACCCCTCCCCCCCGACTCATGTCTCATGCCCCTAGTCAGAATATTTTTTTTTATTTTATAATTTTTATATCATTAATTCTTTGCCATTAGGGTATTAGGGTTAGACTGTTAAGACTGGGGCAAGGGTTTTTTCAAAAGATACATACCAAAATATAAAAAAAAAACTAAATAAAATATTACTGTTAGAATAGGTTTAGGTTTACCTTGTGCTATAATAGATTTAGGGATTTTTTTTTTGTTAGGCAGGGATATAATATAATAGTGGCCTACAGAATATTTACTGTGGATCAAGTGTTCACGCTGTATTGCTCTGGCAGCTCTGGGAGTGACGTAGAATCTGCTTCTGAAGCAGAATTGTTTTTAGCCAGTGATAACTCCTATTCCTTCATAGAATCCCACAGCCCAATGGCAGTGGAGTCAGTTATTACTGCTGAAATGTCAAAGACAGTACCAAGTTTGGATGTCCCCCTCCACTGTGGTATCCCAACAATTCTTTTCCCCTGCAATTTCCCCCTTTTTTTTTAGCAGCTACTAGTATAAATCTAATTTATTTCACCCCCTTTGAACTTTCTCAAATTTTTGCTGCTGCAGAAATCCTACAATTATTTGCCCATTAAACATGTTTATATGCTCAATAATACATTTCCCAAAAACCCACTGTCTTTCATTCCCATTCATGGAACCCTGCGAATGTCCCCGAAATAAAAAAATTTAGGTATTATCCCGAACATGGGTTTAGTTAAAAAAAAAATACTCTGCCAGCTCGTACTGGGCATCAAAATCTGTCCACAGTAGACCCATATTAGCAGCTGTCATGGGGTCCATTTCCGGTATCACACAACACAGCAGTAGATGAGTAAACAGCCCAAGAATCTTTATTATATCCAACTGAAAAGCCATAATGCAATTCACCACACAGAGAGTAAAATAGTCAAGGAACGTGGATACAGTCAAGTAATGGGATAAATGCCTTGGGAGATGACAATATGTCACAATCCTCCGTTTAGAAATAGATTTGGCAGTGCAGCTCCAGCTGCTTCTTATGTAAAGGGGTACCCTAGCAGTATATTCCAGGCGAAACAGGGTTTCTTCAAGTCTCTTTGGGAGCTGACCTTAGCATCAGCGTCCCTTACTGGTCTCTCAGTTCTCCCCCAACAACCTACATATAACCAGGGTAGGCAGACAGGTGGGATGGTATTCAGGCCCCCCAGACCTGTGAATGGTTCCTCTAAGATCAAGGCACTAAAGGGGGTAATTTGAAGCATTTGCAGATGAAGATTTCTTTGTAAGGAAAAATTAAAGGAGACCAGCACTGGTCTAAGTGTAGCTGATAAAATGAACAGAGTAAAATTACCAAGTGTTCTGCTCAGCTGGTATCCAGTATATTAAGGCCTTAGGCTACTTTCACATAACGATTTTTAAAAATCCGAAGCTGTCCGATATAAATCGGACAGCATCGGATCTAAACTGATCCCTGCAGTCGGATGC